>LR812540.1:12841702-13289202 GCA_903798195.1 Danio kyathit
CGCCATGAAGGAGGAAGTACTTATAACTCAGCCACACAATGTCCGATCTGCCTGAAAATTCACAGGTTCGATGAGATTCCTCTTCTGAAGACATCTACATGCCAATATTGAGTCACTGTCATAGCGCCACCTGCTGACAGAAGTTTGGCATAAATCTGTGATTTATTTATTTATATATATATATATATATATATATATATATATATATATATATATATATATATATATATATATATATATATATATATATTAGTGATGACACAATTCTCAATATAATATTGAACCGTTCGGTACGGCATCCACGGTTCAATACGCGCTTGTGAATTGCGGTTTTCTCGGTTTTACGTTTAAATAATTTATGTGCGTTTTATTTCACCAAATTGACTGTCTGTGTGTGCCTGTAAGTCCACGAGCTGAGTTGAGGAAACTCCTCCCCGCGAGTATATATATTCAATAACTATGCTCTAAAGTTAGGGGGCGCTTAACCATCATTTCACGGCCATGGTGAGTGGAGGTGAAGAGGAAACACTACGAGGAAGCAAAGGTGTCGTTCAAATCTCCGGTGTGGGGACATTTCGGTTTTGCCGTTGATTATAATGCCGAGGAAGAAAAAACAGTAAGCTAAAAAATGACTGTGTGCACTGCAAGCATTGTTTTACACGTATAGCCAGGGCTTAATATGTGCCGGAACACGCCGGATCCGGCGCCTCATTTTACCGATCCCTCTCCTCAACCGCCTTCCTCCCCGTCCGCTGTTCACTTTCATTTTCTTCCGCGATTCCGCAACCCTCTTCATGTTCGTCCGCAACACCCCCACGCTCTTTAATTTCGTCCTTCGTCCGCAACACCCCTTTGCCGCCATCCAACGCCCTCTCCCCAGTGGCATAGAAGTAGAAACCGTCACGCTCTCTCTGTGCATTAGTTCCCCGCATTCAGAAGTTAACCCCCAAATTGACACAGGTAATAAAAAGATTCAACTTCAGTCATGTTCATGTTGTGAAACACTATCAAAATGTCCACTGTTGATTATATTAGACTTTTGTTTAGAATAGCGATTTTAAACCTTTTAATAGAGGAAGTCCTCGGCTCTGCATATTATTAATCGGAAGCTGAGTACATATTTTACGTTAGGAAATGCAGTCTTGAATTTACAAACAGTCGGCAAGCACCGGAGAACAGATGTAACACAATGATCAAATTTAGTTTTCAGTCACGTTGAAAGTAATATTCAGCTCGTTTAGTTTTGCCTTCATTCGTTTTAGATGTCAGTACTGACATATAGTCTTCAACACATGATTTTTTACAACACATATTTTTAAAAAATTGTTTAACTAACTAATTTCTAATAACTACCTTTTTTATCTTTCCCATGGTGACAGTCAGTGCAAAAGATTTTACTAGTTATTTTGCAAGATAGTTGTATTCAGATTAAAGTGTAATTTAAAGACTTGTTAACTAGGAAAGTTAGAATAATTAGTCAAGTTATAGTATAACTGGTTTGTTGTGTAGACAATCAAAAATATACAGTAAATATTTCTTAAGGAGTCTAATAACACTGACCTTAAAATTGTATTTTTAAAAATTAAAAAAACTGTTTTTATTTAAGAAATAAACTATAAGAAAAAGACTTATTATTTATTATTATTACTTCTTTTTTTACAGGAAATACTGTGAAAATGTCCTTGGTTTGTTAAAGATCACTTGGAAAACATTATTATTTTTTTATTATTATTAATGGGAGGGCAAAAAATTGACTTCTAAGTTGTTGACTTCTAAAATGTGCCTTGATATACTTGAATGTTAGAAATGTGTTATCCACTACAATACAAAGTTCCTTAAAATTAACAAATTAATACAAAGTTATATACAGGTAATTATCTTGTTTATGTAGACTGCAGAGTCATGCATGAAAAAAAAATTACTTTGAATAATTGTTTAAGTAGTTTGTGATGCATGTTAAAGTGTGCCCCCTAAAAGCACAAGTGGTCCCTGCCCGGCCCCCCCAGCCATTCTGGTCTAGAACCGCCATTGCTTGTAACACTCGTGCCATTTTTTTTATTATACAAAACACCAGGAACCAGTGTACCTTTCTTGGCTTTTAAGTAAAATAAAGGAGTATTGCAATAAACCGTTTTTATGTTTTTCTCCTATTGCCTATTGCATTAAGCATAAAAAAAAAAAAAAAAACGTGTCAAGCCATTAGAACCGAACCGAAAACCGTGTTAAAAAACCGAGGTATGTATTGAACCGTAGGCTAACTGTATTGTTGCATCCCTAATATATATATATATATATATATATATATATATATATATATATATATATATATATATATATATATATATATATATATATATATATATATATATATATATACACATACATACATACATACATACAGGGAGTGCAGAATTATTGCAAGTATTGTAATTGTATTTTTGAGGATTAATTTTATTATTGAACAACAACCATGTTCTCAATGAACCCAAAAAACTCAATATCAAAGCTGAATATTTTTGGAAGTAGTTTTTAGTTTGTTTTTAGTTTGAGCTATTTTAGGAGGATATCTGTGTGTGCAGGTGACTATTACTGTGCAGAATTATTAGGCAACGTAACAAAAAAACAAATATATACCCATTTCAATTATTTATTTTCACCAGTGAAACCAATATAGCATCTCAACATTCACAAATATACATTTCTGACATTCAAAAACAAATCAGTGAACAATATAGCCACCTGTCTTTGCATGGACACTCAAAAGCCTGCCATCCATGGTGAACCGATCAAAACACTGACAGAATCCATCAACATTGCGTGCAGCAGCAACCACAGCCTCCCAGACACTGTTCAGGGAGGTGTACTGTTTTCCCTCCTTGTAAATCTCACATTTGATGATGGACCACAGGTTCTCTATGGGGTTCAGGTCAGGTGAACAAGGACGCCATGTCAATTGTTTTTCTTCTTTTAGACCCTTTCTTGCCAGCCACGCTGTGGAGTACTTGGACGCGTGTGATGGAGCATTGTCCTGCATGAAAATCATGTTTTTTCTTGAAGGATGCAGACTTCTTCCTGTGCCACAGCTTGAAGGTGTCTTCCAGAAACTGGCAGTAGGACTGGGAGTTGAGCTTGACTCCATCCTCAACCTGAAAAGGCCCCACAAGCTCATCTTTGATGATACCAGCCCAAACCAGTACTCCACCTCCACCTTGCTGGTGTCTGAGTCGGACTGGAGCTCTCTGCCCTTTACCGATCCAGCCTCGGGCCCATCAAGACTCACTCTTATTTCATCGGTCCATAAAACCTTAGAAAAATCAGTCTTGAGATATTTCCCAATCTTGACGTTTCAGCTTGTGTGTCTTGTTCAGTGGTGGTCGTTTTTCAGCCTTTCTTACCTTGGCCATGTTTCTGAGTATTGCACACCTTGTGCTTTTGGGCACTCCAGTGATGTTGCAGCTCTGGAATATGGCAAAACTGGTGGCAAGTGGCATCTTGGCAGCTGCACGCTTGACTTTTCTCAGTTCATGGGCAGTTTTTTTGCGCCTTGGTTTTTGGTTTGGTTTTTCCACACGCTTGCGACCCTGTTGACTATTTTGAATGAAATGCTTGACTGTTCGATGATCACGCTTCAGAAGCTTGGCAATTTTAAGAGTGCTGCATCCCTCTCCAAGATATCTCACTATTTTTGACTTTTCGAAGCCTGTCAAGTCCTTCTTTTGACCCATTTTGCCAAAATGAAAGGAAGTTGCCTAATAATTATGCACACCTGATATAGGGTGTTGATGTCATTAGACCACACCCCTTCTCATTACAGAGATGCACATCAACTAATATGCTTAATTGGTAGTAGGCTTTCGAGCCTATACAGCTTGGAGTAAGACAACATGCATAAAGAGGATGATGTGGTCAAAATACTAATTTGCCTAATAATTCTGCACTCCCTGTATGTGTATATATATATATATATATATATATATATATATATATATATATATATATATATAGCTTCAATTAACAGTTACAATTGTGCTGTAAAACTAAAGCACATTTGTAATAGTTAAGTTAGAGTGAACTTGTGACTTTTACAGTATTACTGGGAACCAAAATTGCCAGTAATACTGAACATTTTACAACAATTGTTTTTACAGTGCATTAATTCTTTCCAAAGCATGACACATGACCGGATACACTCAGATCTGGGTACTGCTCTGAAGCTTTTCTTTTATTATTAATAATTAATAAACATGAAAAGTCTCCATTGGGTTTAACATATTTGATGCACCATTGTCATATTTTATGCAAAATATAATTGCTATTTTGCATGAAATTATAGTTTTTAAAGTAAATAAAATATTGCCATACTTTTCCATATGTAATTTGATCAAATGTTTCACACCTTCAGAGAACAAAACTGACATCAACATTTTACTCAAACCCATACCTAATAAATCCAAAAAAACGTTTTCAAGTGGTCTCTTCCATTGTTTTTCCACACATTGTTCCAGTTTTAATAAGCCATGAATCCACACGCTCTATGGAGGCTGATGATCAAATATGTATGTGGTGAAGCAGCATGAAGCGTGTTTGACCTCTGTGAACGTCATGTCTTTCTGATGTTGACATGAGGCTCTGAAAGCTTTCACAGAGAGGTCGTTTGTCCGTCTGCGGGGTCACGGTGAGTGTGTGTGTGTGGACCCCGCGGGATCTGAATGGTTTCTCTGCAGCTCTGCAGACTGAGAGGCGCTTTCAGCGGTGGAGAAAAGCTCCCGGTGCGGCGTCTAGTTTCCCCTTATCTGATGAAGCGCGGGATGATGCTGACACTCTCATGACGACAAAGCAGCGGAAGAGAGAGAGACTTTACAGAGAGATTTTACAAATACTTCATTACAATTATCAAACCTCAACATATACACAAAATAATCTCATCCCACAAATTGTTAAGAATTATTTATTTTTATTTTTTTTACAACAGAACAAAGCACATCTTTAAAGCACCATATATTGGACAATTTTCAAGATCACTCACTAAACTACTGTATAATAATTAAAATCTATTTTTAAATGAGCTTTCAACATATGTTATAAAAATATAGTAGCATCAACATCTGAGAAACTTCGGTCTTGTATCGTCTACTCGTATACACTGCCATCGTTGCTCTTCCCAAAATAAACTTCAGAGAGAGCGCGAGCGAGAGAGAGAGCGAGAAAGAGAGTCACTTTTGTCTCAAATTTCTAACTGCATTTAATATGAAGAGTTGAAAATGAATATTCTGATATTGTCAAATAAATGAATAAAGGATCATAAACTGCACTGTAACAACAAATGTTTTTTTTATTTATTTTACTTTAACTTATTTTAGTATGTTAATCAGGTTTCAATTAATTATCTTATACAATGTAAAAAGTCTTGTTGCCTTAATTTCTTTAGTTGAATCAAATAGACACTTCTAGTCATCTCAACCTACACCAGTTTGTACACTGTAAAACATCCTGGTTGCCTTAATTTTAAGCTGAATCAAATTAACCTTATGAGTCCATTGAACTTATATCATGTTCAACGGACTTAAAACAGCTTGCGTTACTTATACAGTTAAGTTAGAACATGATTAACTTGGTTTAATAAGTTACAATGACCTAAAAACTATGCTTCAGGACTAATTGATCATATAATTTTTTTTACAGTGTATAATTAAAAAAAAATGTTGAAACCTGATTAAGTTGTTAAAATAAAGAAAATATTTGTTGTCTTGGCTTTTTTTTGGGGTCATTTTTGTTGTTACATTTTTTACAGTGTACACAATTTAACAATGATCTAGCCAGTTTTACTGATGTAGGTGGAGATGACTAGAAAATGTATCTTGATTGAACAAATTTCTTTTAGCTGGCACAGTGTGTAATTATCAAATCTGTAAATATAAAGTAATACAAGTATAAATATACAGTATATACTCGATGTATGCATTTATGTATGTACACTACATGACAAAAATCTTGTCGCATTTCCGAGTTTGATGAACAACAAATAATAACTTAATGTCAAGATGATCATTTGGTATCAGAAGTAGCTTATATGAAAGGCTTACACTTATTTTACCAAAATAAAATGATCATGCCTTAATTTATAATTATTTAATTAGGACAGTAAGGTCTGACTTTGCTTAGACAAAAGTCTTGTCACTCAACAGAAATAATGTACAGTATAGAATATAAAGTCATGGTGCAGTGGAAAAAGAATGAATCTTGTGTATGACTCCATGAGCTTGGAGGACTGCATCCATACATCTCTGCAATGACTCAAATAACCTAATAATAATGTCATCTGGAATGACAAAGAAAGCGTACTTGCAGGACTCCCAGAGTTCATCAAGATTCTTTGAATTCACCTTCAATGCCTCCATCTTACTCTAGACATGCTCAATAATGTTCATTTCTGGTGACTAGGCTGGCCAATACTGGAGCACCTTGACCTTCTTTGCTTTCAGGAACTTTGATGTGGAGGCTGAAGTATGAGAAGGAGCGCTATCCTGCTGAAGAATTTGCCCACTCCTGTGGTTTGTAATGTAATGGACAGCACAAATGTCTTGATACCTCAGGCTGTTGATGTTGCCATCCACTATGCAGATCTCTTGCACGCCCCCATACTGGATGTAACCCCAAACCATGATTTTTCCTTCACCAAACTTGACTGATTTCTATGAGAAACTTGGGTCCATGAGTGACCCTCAAAAACTGATGCTGGTCCCCCTGAAGGACATCACTGAACCCTCACTGAACTTTCTTCAGTTTGCCTACAGAGCAAACAGGTCTGTGGATGATGCAGTCAATATGGGACTGCATTATGTTCTGCAACACCTAGACAGACCAGGTACCTATGTGAGGATCTTGTTTGTTGACTTCAGGTCAGCTTTTAACACCATCATCCCAAAACATTTCCTGCCCAAATTAACCCCGCTCTTTGTGCCCACTTCTGTCTGTCAGTGGATCAACAGCTTACTAACGGACAGGCAGCAGCTGGTGAAGCTGGGAAAATTCTCATCCAGTACCCGCACAATCAGCACTGGCGCCCCAGGGGTGTGTCCTCTCCTCACTGCTCTTTTCCCTGTACACGAATGACTGCCCTTCAAAAGACTCCTCTGTCAAGCTCCTGAAGTTTGCAGATGACACCACATTTATCGGCCTCATTCAGGACGGTGACGAGTCTGCTTACAGACAGGAGGTTAAGGAGCTGGCTGTCTGGTGCAGTCACAACAACCTGGAGCTCAACATGCTCAAAACAGCGGAGATGATAGTGGACTTGAGGAGAAACCCCCCTGTTCTCCCCCCACTGAGCATCATGGACAGAATTGTGGCAGCAGTGGAGTCATACACATATACACTCATTTAACAACACACTTTACATGCCAATTTGCACATAACAGCTGCACATATAACGTTGTATATAAGAATTTACCTGTACATACACTTGAATTTGTATATTTGCATTCACTACTTGCTTCTATTTTTAAAATATATTTATTATCTGTTTTTTTGTCCTGTCTCTAATTCTGTTGCACTGTAGAAGCTCTGTTACGAAAACAAATTCCTCGTATGTGTGAACATACATGGCAATAAAGCTCTTTCTGATTCTGATTTTATAAATTGAAATGATCAAATACTTAGATTATTAAAAACAGGTTATATAACATCTATAAAACAGAAAAGCATAGCTAAACTTATATCAGCTATAATATAGTACATAAAGTACACTGTAAACGGTAAAAAATTATAATTATTGCATTTAAAAATTAATTATTAGCCTATGATAAAGTTTATTCCTATGAATATCTACAAGTAACTTTGATAAAACCCAAATGTATTATTTTTATTACTATTACTATGTATTCCTGTATACTCCAAAAAGTTAATTAAAATAAGCTAAAACAACACAATTCTGGAGATTTTTTTGGGAGGAAAACTTAACTGTTTTATGTTCAATCCACTTAAATTATGTTACAAACTGACCCAGCTCTGTCTGCCAACGGATCACCAGCTTTCTGACAGCAGCTAGTCAGAATGGGCAAAATCACATTCGACAGCCGCACCATCAGCACTGGTGCCTCCCAGGGATGGGTTCTCTCCCCACTGCTCTTCTCCCTGTACACCAACGACTGCACCGCAAAAGACCCCTCTATCAAGCTTTTGAAGTTTGCTGATGACAAAGAGGCCTCATCCGGAACAGTGACAAGTCTGCATACAGACTGGAGGTGGAGCGGCTGGCTTTATGGTGCCGATACAACAACCTGGAGCTGAACACGCTCAAAACAGTAGAGATGATAGTGGACTTTAGGAGAAACCCCCCTGCACTCCCTTCACTCACCATCATGAACAGCACTGTGGCGGCAGTAGAGTCATTCAGGTTCCTGGGCACCACCATCTCTCAGGATCTAAAGTGGGACATTCACATAGACTCTATTGTGAAGAAAGCCCAGCAGAGACTGTACTTCCTTCATCAGCTGAGGAAGTTCAACCTGCCACAGGAGCTACTCGTACAGTTCTACTCAGCTGTCATCCAATCCATCCTCTGCACTTCAATCACCGTCTGGTTCAGTTCAGACTGCCAAAACTGACCTCTGTAGACTACAGCGAATAGTCCGGACTGCTGAACGAATCACTGGCACTACCCTTTCTACACTTCAAGAACTGTACTCATCCAGAGTGAGTAAAAGGGCTCGCAAAATCACTCTGGACGCCTCGCACCCAGCACACTACCTGTTCGAACTGTTACCGTCTGGTCGGCGCAACAAAGCACCAAGCACAAAAACAGCCAGGCACAGGAAAAGTTTCTTTCCTCAGGCCATCTACCTCATGAACAGTTAAATATTCCCCTACTGTGCAATAAACGAGCAATACTTTCTCATACGCACTTGTACACAGCACCTTATAACAATATACAATGCAATACTTTCTCACACGCATTTGTACATGGCACCTTATAACCTGTATATTTATAACAAATCTGTACATACAACTCAACATTCAGATTCTTTGACTAACTGCATCTCTATTTAATGTTTATCGTCTTTTTTCATATTTATTTTGTGTTGTCACTTGTCACTCTATGTACACTGGAAGCTTCTGTAGCTAAAACAAATTCCTTGTGTGTGTGAAGCACACTTGGCAATAAAACTGATTCTGATTAACTTAATCCATTTGTCTTAGGACAACATGAATGAATTGTGCGGAAGCCTGCATTTGTACAGTGTAGGTCTGCCATATCATTTAATCCAACTTTTTTGAATATTTAAACATTAAGCTCTTGTGACCAAGTTCTTTTTCTACATACATGAGAGAGAAAGAAAAAAAACCTCTCTGAAACGTTCTGAACGCCCCCCATGAATTTCATCAGCACAAGTCATTAACTTTCAAAACTCATTTGCGGGAGCTCAAATCCTCCCTTCATTAAGTGATGACATTCTATCGCGAACAAACATCTTTAATTAAAACATCCTCCCCGCCCGATCCGCACGTCTGATTGGTTGGTGATCCTCAGAGGTGTCGTGAGAGCGACAGATGATGAGGCCGAAGCCGGTGTGAAGCGCCTGGAGCCGCAGCCGAAGCGCTCCGCTCTCAGCCCAAAGGCCCCGATGTTGGCACTGGCTCCGGCTCAATTACCAGTCAGGACGACTATCTTTCTAATGGACTCAGATAAGAGAATAATCCAAACGCAGGCACTTTAATGACTCCTAGTTTAATTAGTGACAGTATAAAAGGTGATTTGGCCTTCCTATTGTGCGCTGCTCTTTTGTGTCTGTGATCAGGAGTTTGGACAGCCGCTGTTTGCGATGTGCAAGAAGTTTTTATGAGCTCAGGACTGAAGACTGGGCTGAGAATGAACTACACAAAGCTAAAACCAAAGTCAAGACCAATGTCAAAGAGTTAGACGTTCACACAAATTTGATGAGAACTCATAATTCATATTGCTATACAAAAGCTCTTCTTTTTTTGCATATCAATGAAGTTTCTTTCTTTCTGTCAATTTGAAAAAGCCAACATACTCAATGGCTTCTGAGACTAAAATTTCTGACTTTATACATGTGGTACAGCAGTAAATCAGACTAGAAATGTGCTAGTAATGTGTTAAATTATGCTAACAGTGGTAAATTATTTATTTTTTCATACTTTTTTCCCCATTTCAAATTATGCTAGAATGATGCTAGCAGTGTTAAATTATGGCAGAAGAATGTCAACAACTTGATTTAACATGCTAACATTGTGATAAATCTTGTTAGAAACATGCTAATAGCGTGCTAACAATCTTATCCTAGTTTCCTTTGTTCTTTCAACTTGGGAATGCCATCACACTGAAATGGTATTTAAACAACTTCAGAAACACACATTTCTGACTTTAAACATGTTAGCAGTGTGCTAAATCATTTATGAAAAAATGCAATCCACTAAAACATGCCAGCAGCAATAAATCATGCTAAAATTATGCTAATGACATGTTAAAACATAGTAGTAACATGATTAAACATACTACCAATATGTTAAAACATGTTAGCAGTGAGCCAAATCATTTATAAAACATCCAATGTACTAAAACACGCTAGCAATGTTACATAATGCTAGAATCAGGCTAATAATACATTTAAACATACTTGTAACTTTAAACATGCAAAAACACTGACATTGTATTTAAACATCTTCTAAAACACGCATTTCTGATTTTAAACATGTTAGCAATGTGCCAAATTAGTTATGAAACAAAGTGCAATGTGCTAAAACAAGCCAGCGGTGTTAAATCATCCTAAACTATGCTAGCAATATGTTAAAACATGCTGGTAACATGACAAAACATATCTCCAATGTGCTAAAACATGCCAGCAGTGTTGCATTATGCTTGAATGGTGCTAACAACATGTTAAACATGCTAGTAACTTAATAAAATATGTAAAAACAACATGCTAGTGATATGTTAAAACATGTTAGCATTGTGTTAAATCATTTATAAAACATGCAATGTGCCAAAACATGCTAGCAATGTTACATAATGCTAGAATCAGGCTAACAATACTTTTAAACATGCTAGTAACTTAATAAAACGTGCAAAAACACAGAAATAGTATTTAAACAACTTCTTCTAAAACACATTTCCGACTTTAAACATGTTAGCAGTGTGCTAAATCAGTTATGAAACAATGTGCAACATGCTAAAACATGCCAGGAGTGTTAAACCTACTTAACTACGCTAGCAATATGTTATAACATGCTAGTAACATGATACAACATGCAAAAACATACTACCGATGTGCTAAAACAAGCCAGCAGTGTTATATCATACTAAACTATGCTAGCAATATGTTAAAACATGCTAGTAACATTATTAAACATGCAAAATGCATGCTAGCGATATGTTAAAATGTGTTAGCAGTGTGCTAAATTGTTTATAAAAAATGCAATGTGTTAAAACATGGCAGCAATGTTACATTATGCTAGAATCAAGCTAACAATATGCTAAAACATGCTAGTAATTTGATAAAATATGTGAAACATGATAGATATATGTAAAAAAAACAACATGTTAGCAGTGTGCTAAGTCATGTTATAAACATATTCAAGCTCAAACAACTTCAAACCTCATCCAATCTATTATGATTGTTATATTTAGATTAATTTTGCTCAATCCCTTAACTTTTTACCATTTATTTACTCTCTACGCTCATAACTTTAAGGTTGCAGAAGGCCTGAATCTATCTTCTTTTTTACATGGGATCCAGATTTCTTTCATTATTATTTACCTTTAACTTATAGTTTCTCTGAGTGTAATTCAATAAAACCTTGCAAGATGTTTACCAGTAGTATGGGTTAAAATTACTGGTATGTCTTCGCCATCTTGATTTAGATGATATCTTTCTGGTTGCATCAGAGTAATTTAAAAGTTAGCACAGGTGTTACCCAAGGTTTGGTTTTAGAAACATTTCTATTGATTATTTACTTGTCCTTTTTTCACTTTCACAGGTATTCTGATGGCACAAAGATCACAATTATAATCTGTATTTTGACAGAAAGATACATTTTTCTTTTCTTTTTTTTTCTTCTTTTTTTACAATAAGGTTTCAGTTTTCTACTTTCTCACTTCTCTGAATGCAGCCTTCAATAAAATCTTACTTCACATCCGCCTAGACCAGATGTGAAACTAGATAGAAATTGTATGGTTTCCCCATTTTCTACCTGGTAACCTCAAGCCATCTTAAAGCAACGTTCGCATGAAAATGTATTCCTCACCATTTATTTACACTCAAGACGTTCTAAGCTTTTAGGAACTTTTTTTTCTACTGAACACAAAAAAAGACATTTGGAAGAATCTTGTAAAAAAGCAACCAGTCACATCCAAAAAAAGAACATAAAATAGTATGGCTGACAATGGCTGTTTTTTCCCAAATTCTTTAGCATATTTTCCTAGTATACCACTGGCATTCCCCAGGGTTCAGTTTTATGTCCTCTTCTATTTATTTTTCAATGTTAAGAAGTATTGTTTTTACTTTCGCTGTTTTACAGATGGCATCTCTGTCATACAAGCTTACAACTGTCCAGCTTTTTAGCTGAAATTAAAAACTGGTTGGTTAAAAAACAATTTTCTTAATATTAATAATGGTAAAATCCTTCTTGTAGGGTACAAAATTTAATCTAGCAAATCTATGATTTTAATAACTCTAATGTTTCTCCCTCTAAAGGTTAAGAGTCTTGATAGCTCAATTTCCTCATGTAAACAACTTCATTCTTTATGCATATTTTCATTTATGCAACATCAGTCATCATCTGTCCTCTCTTAGAATGAATAGCATACCTTTTTATCTAAAAGTGTTGCTTTTCAGCAAATAAAAAGGATAAAAAGGACAAAATCTTTTTGAAATGAATATTACATTATGAAAATATCCTTATATGAAATAAATATATTTAAAATATCAACATTTTGCTATTAAATCTTATTAATATTTTGTGCATTATTATAACATTTATTTTATATATTTTATTTTATACAGTTTACATAAATACTGCAAATTCCATTAACGTTTATTTCTTAAAATCTACTAAAATATTATGACAAAAGAAAACAAACAAACAAACAAACATGTCAGTCAGACCCAATCAGTTTTTACCTCAGATCTAAATAGGATGTGATTTCCTTGAAGGCACAGTGACCAGTATGTAACCTCAGAGTGGAGGTGAGAAAAATAAATGTTTTCTGTCATAGTGAAAGGTCACATCATCACATTGAGGTCAGCAACCTCTCGATAAACACTATTTATATAGTATCTATCTATCTATCTATCTATCTATCTATCTATCTATCTATCTATCTTCAACATTTAAAAAGACTGATTGACACTAGCGGAGGTTTCTAGAAAGAGCATGTTGACAGTGGAGGTTTCAGTATGTTGTGCACTGCCTCCCTCTAGTGATTTGGTGAAACAAACTGTTTGAGGTATTAAAGTTTCTCTGACTGCAAGATTAATCCTCTTTACAGTATTTGATAATATTTACTGAGCAAGGGTTCGATGATAGAGTAAATAAAGTGATTATTTGTATAAATGTGTTTTAATAGTTACCTATGAGGCTATTTTTAGTCACCTAAAACTTCAGAGTTTACCCAAAACTCAAAATTATGTCATCATTTACTTCCAACCCGGTTTGATTTTCTTTCTTTTGTTGAACACTGAAGAAGATATTTTAAAGAAAGCTGGAAACCGGTAACTAGGTCTGCACGATACTGGAAAAATCTGCAATATTTTGTTTTTCTGCTGTATGTATTGCAACATGAATACACATTCACCAGATGAATCAAATAGCTCCATTTAGAAATATTCCATTCATTTAAATAGGAACATTGTAAACATAAAACATGGAACATAAAAAACATTGTAAAAGTGCTATAGAAATAAAGATGAATTGAACTGAATATGCAGATACAAAAACTAAACAATCAAACATAAAATAACATGGACCTTATGGTATAAATAATTTAAAAATAATAAAATGTAATCATATTTGATCTTTTATGCTTTAATAAATAATCTAATCCTGGAATGTGACCATTGCGGATCCACACATTGCGATATCTATGCTCAAACGTTATATTGTGCAGCCCTACTAGTAACCATTAGCTGTTTTTCATCAATCTACAGTATTTATATGCACATTTCGGAATATCACATAAAAAAGGCTTCATGGAAATGCCAAGAAGTGCATACATTTTGAAAAATCTGTACAACTGAGTAGAAAAAACTATATCTGATGAGAAAATGCGTATAAATGACAATGGAAATAAATTCCAGCATTTAATAAGTTTATTTAGCATTTTTGGATGGAAACACAGCTATTGACTTCAGTAGCATTTGTTTTTTTAAAGAAAAAAGAAACTCATGAAAGTTTATAACCACTTGAGGGAGAGTTTTTCCCAGTGAACTATCCTTTTAAAGTTTAATACTGTATAAAACATCTTATTCTACTCCTGCAGGTGACATTTGTGACAAAACTCCTGGAAATGCCAAATAGAAGTCTTATCAATAATGCTGAGGCCAACATTTCCTTATCAACATCAGCTCTAAAGGCACAAACACACGCTGTACGATTTGCAAAAGAACAGATCTGTCAGCAAAAATCCACACTAGTTAGCATTGAAAACTAGTTCATTAAAAAAGAAGCGCATGTATATACATAATAATAAATGCAGACTACATACTACATAATGAATCTTTCAGGAAAACAGATTCTTTCTATGGAGTATTTAAATAAATATTATGATTTTTTTTTTTTTTTTTACTTTTTAAATAAATTGCTCAATTTCACAAAAAAACAAAAAAAATCAAGCGATCCTGTATAGTGACATGCTGCATCTAAATAAAGCAACTAAACTATTAAAACATTTTTTTTTAATTATGAAAAAAAAAAAAAAAAAACATTGTGCATTTTATGAAGCGTGATTCACACAGGTGAGAGAGTTTGTAGGAAAAAGCAGCTGCTAAATGACGAAATGTAAATGTGAATGTATTATGAATTAAAATTGTATGTTTGTATACAACATTAGGGCTGTGCAATATGATGATACATATCGTACTGACAAAAATAAAAAGTTTACCGTTTCACAATTTATTTAGTGGTGTTGTAAAATACATTGTTTACGTGGTAATAAATGTTCATTATTTGTGTGAGCGCAATATTAAAAAGGCAGAAAAAAAATAATAGCACAAAGAAAAAGCTGCAATGTTCATATTTAGCAGTGATTTAGTTTATTAATTCACTTAATTTTTTTATTGTTGGTCGTCTAATCACTAGTTTGTAAAAGCCTTTTATATGTTATATGTTAATATTTATTTTACAATTATACATTCTTAATCAAACATTTGCTCTAAAAAAAGTTTTACATAATATTAGAAATATATAAATATGAATGACTATCAATGAATGAATATAAAAATATGAATGACACTTGTTTTTAATATACTTTATATATATATATATAAATATATATATATATATATATATATATATATATATATATAACAACTATTAACGATAGAATTTACAGAAAACATGCAATATTCTGATATATATGTGATATATATTTTTATCAGGATATGAGATGAGTTATATCATCATATGACATTAATCATATCGTATAATTATAAATATAATAATTGATAAATATAATAATTGAAAAGTCCATGCACACATGATGCATCAACTAATAGAATTATACACAAAACTACTACAAAAAGAAAAGAAAAAAGAAATATGAATTGGTGTCGAACTACATACACTACTGGTCAAATGTTTGGGGTCAGTTTTTTTTTTTGAAGAAAATTATTTTGTTCATAAAGGGGGCATTTATTAAATGTAAAAAAAGAATGTTAAATAGCTAAATATTTATTACAATTTTAAATAACTGCTTATTGTATGTAGTTTCAAATGAAATTATTACTCCAGTCATTATTGCTTTTATTACTATCACCATTAATAATATTAATAATATTAATATTATTATTATAGTGATTTCTGAAGGATCATGTGACTCTGAAGAGTAAAGTAATGTAGATGAAAATTCTTCTTTAATATCACTGGAATAAATGATTAAATTAAATGATAAACTACTTGTGAACAGTTATTTTATAGTGCAATAACATTTCACAATTGTACAATTTGTACTGTATATTTGATTAAAAAAATGCAGCCTTGGTGAGCAGGAGAAGCTTATTTTAAAACATTTAACAATCATACTGACCCCAAACTTTTGACTGGTAGTGTGTATAACGCTAAAATGCATGCATGCAATTAAACTGTACATTATATAAGACCCAAATGAGATCCTAACTTACTTATTCAGGTTAAACATTATCAAAGCAGAAAAAATGGTTTATTCTGCATCTGGCACGCTGGCCTTGGCAAAAGTGTTATCGGTGGGATTCACACACCTGTAGGCATCTTTTGTGTCCAGCGCCGCTTGAACGTCTGTGGGTGTGTATATATAGGGATGATGGAGGAGCTCAGAGTGCAGAAGGTCCAGAAAGACTGCAAACATGCTGAGGATCCTGTTGTTGAGTGTGCTGGCCGCTTTGGGTGAGATCTTTCTCTCTTTCTGTTAAAACAAGAATAAAATAAAAGTTTGAATTTAAGATGTTACAATCACAGTGCATTGCTAATGTGTATAAGTCTGTGTTTTGTGTCCAGCGCTGGCTGAGCCCAGATATCTGGAGGAACAGACTGCTCAGGAGAGAGTTGTCGGTGGAGAAGTCGCAAGACCCAACTCTTGGCCCTGGCAGGTAAAATATTTTTTTAATAATACTCATTACAACTGTAATTCAACTATAATTTAATTGAAATCCTGTTAAAATTCACTAGTTAGCATCTTTGGTGGTTTACTTAATATGGTTGTAATTTATAAATCTTTTTTTTAACCTTACTACTTTAAAAGAAACGTTCAGCAAATATCCAATAGGCACCAACTACTTTGAATTACTTCAAAAAGTTGATTAAGACAGATTCAAGCATGTTTTTAATTTAATGTGAATTTTAAAAATATATTTAGTCTATTGTACTCTAGTACTCTAGTCTAGTCTATTTTTTTTTTTTTTTTACATTTATTGTTTTAGTAAGTATTTTACTGAAGTGCTTTGGGTTTAAGAAAAGCACATTACCAATAAAATGCATTATTATTTTTATTCCTAATATTATACATTGTAAAAAAAAAAAAAAAAGTTGACCACAAAGTTGATGTAGCTTTTTTGAGTTCTCAACTTTTTATCCAAGTACTGCACTTGATTTAGCACTTGACTTCAGTTGAGACAACTAATAAAGCTCAGTGTATGGCAAGTTGATCAAATATAATGTACACTTAATTACCAAAACATTTTTACGAAGTTTAGAAAACCCACATGAAAAATACTATAGTAATTTATTGTAAATAATGTATTGTTTTTGAATTATACTACAATAAACTACTTGAATCAAGCGTTTGTGTTAATTCTATAGTGTCTATAGATACATGTCAACTAGTCATATAAACAAATGACCCAATAGTGTAGTTTTCTACAACCATAGACTATACTTTACTACAATACACCAATTTACTGTAGTAAATACTAAAAGATGCTACCGTAATTATTACAGTTTCCAGTTCACTTTACTTAATACTACAGTACATTGACTAAGAGCTGCAAATACTATAACATATACTTTATAATACGCTTTACCCTAGTATGGATCAAAACGTTATAGTAACAATTAAGAAAAAAAAAAAAAAAACACTAAAGTATATAAAGTTCAGTAAGCCAATTTGACTTTTTCTCATTTTTTTAAAAAATATTTTTATTTTAAAAAGGCATGTTTCTACTGTTTTCCCCTCATGTTTTCTAATTCTTACTAAAGCTTTAATCTTTTTTTCCAGATCTCTCTCCAGTATCTGTCTGGCGGCAGCTACTACCATACCTGTGGTGGAACTCTGATCAAACAGAACTTTGTGATGACCGCCGCCCACTGCGTTGACACGTAATGAATCCATGTCTTTTGTCTCTAGATGGTTAAAAAATTAAATAAACAAACAGAATGTCAGGAGTAGGAATCTGAGGCGACATATACAGTAGTCAACATTCGAAGTGAATCAAAAATGGTTTTCATTAGTGTCCTAGGACAAGAATGGATGTGGTTCAATATTTTTAGGACAACTTTGATGAAAGGTGATGATGACCCACTTCAAATGTTGACTACTGTATATTGTCGTAGCTCGCCCTCTGGTGGCAGCTGTGAGTAACGTTCAAGTGTGTTTGCAATATATTTTTGTTCTAGATACTACTTGAAGCCTGTTAATTCCCATATAAAAATATTTAAAATTAAATAGTAATTTCTTGTTGAAAGCTACAGTGTTTTTGAACCATATTATAGTAACATGTAAGTGTAAAAGTATGTTATAGTATTTACTACTTTTGCTAATGAATACTTACTACTATAAATACTAACGTAATAGCTTATTAACTGTGAACTGATAAAAGATAATGCATGCTGTACTTTACCTTAGATTTTACTACAGTAAACTGTGGTGTATTGTAGTATAGCCTAATACCTTGCAGAATACGACAGTACTGGGTTAATTTGTTTAACTATAGTTGTTGTGGTACCATATAGAATCACCACAACAGATTCATTCAAATACTTTGGAATGGTTCGAAAACATGGCATTTACTATAGGCTACATTACTAGTGTTTTTACCCACATGAATTATTGTTATAATTTAACTTTAACTGCAAAAAAGACAAGATCCTAAATGTCTAACCATTAAATGCACATTTGTTTGCTGAATTTACCTTCATTCATTTCTTGTCAAACGACGTTTTATCACTGTCGACATTAAGGTTGTGAAAGGGCAGTAGGCCTAAATATAAGTAACATTTCTTCGTCCATCTCGTACAGCTCAAGAACTTGGCGTGTTGTCCTCGGTGACCACGACATCTACAACCACGAGGGCCGTGAGCAGTACATGACCGTCAGCAATGTCTACATCCACCCCAACTGGAACAGGAACAACGTGGCTGCTGGGTAAACAGAACGTTCACACCTGTGGCGACTATACACAACACAGGCTTAATGTAGCCTATATCACTCCGCTTCATACTGACCGGGTGTATTTTCACTTTCGCGCGGTTTCCTTTCATAACGCAACTGCTGCCATCTTGCTTGTCAGCTGTATATAAAATGACTTTAGGACTTGTTTGCTGTTGCTAATAAATACATTTCATGTAATCCACACTACCAAAACACATCACATATTCAACTTTATCACATGGTATGCAACTACACAAAATTAAGCATAATATATGAACACCTCAGACTTGAGTTTATCAACTACTTTTAGACTTTTTTTAGACGTTTAGACTGCATTTACACGGCAACGTTTTTGAAATGATGATGCAACAACCTTGTCAAAACCAACAATGTGGATTCAACTTAATCTTCCGAGGTGCAAGTAATTTAGTGTATAAGAAAAAAAAGGCTTATCCTACTGCAGCAAATTTTATTTTTATTTTTAATATCTAGCACATTTATCATGAAGTGACAATGTTGTTATATTTGACTCACTGAATGGAAAGGCTACTTTATTCGCAAATGTTTTATGTGATATTCCAGTTTTGCTCTTAAGTTTAATTAGTATCTTTGGATGGAAACAGCTACATAAGCACACACATGCATATGCTGAACATATAATCCATTTGCATGATGTTAGTGTTTTTACAAATTGGAATTTGATTAGGTTATGGCATATTTTTCAAAAAGTAAAATTGTTAATAAAACAAATAAATATAAATGATTCATGTTTTCAAAAGTTGGGTTATTTTAGACCCCTAAAGCCAAATAAATGGTCAAAATTCTGAAAAAAAAGTTGGTGTAAACATACCATAATTTAAGTACAGCATAAATGTTCAATTTCTCATTAACGCAACACAACATACTTGACCAACATTTTCTAAAGTTATAGCGCCCCCTAGCATCCAAAACGAGTGAAATGTGTGTTATAAACTCTGACTGTTCTGTTTTTTTGTCCTCAGATATGATATTGCTCTTCTGCGCCTGTCCTCCAACGCCTCTCTGAACACATATGTGCAGTTGGGCACTCTTCCCCCCTCTGGACAGGTTCTGCCCCACAACAACTCCTGCTACATCACTGGCTGGGGCCTGACTTCCAGTAAAGTTGACTTATTTTTTTGAAATACCACATGTTTTGCCTGAAATGATTGATGTTTGCTGATTCCCGATACATTTCTTTCTACTTTATTTCTCTCCTGTAGCTGGTGGCTCCCTCTCCGCTCAGCTGAAACAGGCCTACCTGCCCGTGGTCGACTACAATACCTGCTCTCGTGGTGACTGGTGGGGAAGCACCGTGAAGAACACCATGGTTTGCGCTGGTGGCGGAAGCCTGTCTGGATGCCAGGTGACCCTCTAAAAAAACAAAAACAGTCTAAAACTATTTGGTATTGAAGTACAGTGTGTCATTTTGGATTCTTTCATGTTTTTTTAGGGAGACTCTGGCGGTCCTCTGAACTGTCAGGTCAACGGTCAGTACGTCGTCCACGGTGTGACCAGCTTTGTGTCTTCATCCGGTTGTAACGCCTACCAGAAGCCAACCGTCTTCACTCGCGTCTCTGCCTACATCAGCTGGATTAATGGCGTAAGTACATAGATTGTCTTTAAAAAAAACACCCACTAATGATATATAAATAAGAATATCTTTTAACAACCTGTTTTCATTTCAGATTGCTAAATAAGCGGAGAAGACGAGAGTCTAACATCCTCGGTTTTGCCAGCATTTAACATCTGTAAAGGCCAAATATACTTCAATAAACTTTACATGTTGAGCTGAAGCAGTTTAAAGATTGTTGGTGTCTTCATTTAATCCAGTTTGATCAAAAACAGAACTTCAGTTGAAAACCTAAATGTTTTTCTATACTTAAGGTGGATTATTTAGGCATTTTATTGAAATCAGATTTGTTTTTTAAACAAGTTAGTACAGAAAAGGGAGCTTGCAACGGTGTTAAATATAAAGTATGCAAAGCAAAACGCTTCTACATAAACAAAGTAAGGCAATTTAAAAAAATTTGCAAGTCTAAACACAGATGACCAAAATATTTGAGATACCGATAACTGATTCAAGACAGATAAGCTGAAAGTGAAGCCATGCCATTGGTAAATTTGGGGGAAAAGGATCATTTTATAACTCCCCTAGAATTAAACAGTTTAGTTTTACAATTTTTAACCCATTCAGTCGATCTCAGCCAAATTTTTAGCTTAGCATAGATCATTGTATTGGATTAGACCATTAGCATGTCAAAAATGACCAAAGAATTTAAATTTAAAAATAGACTCTTCTTACATTGTGTACTAAGACCGACAGAAAATAAAATATGTATATTTTCTATGCAGTTATGGCTAGGAACTAAACTCTAATTCTGGTGTAATTATTAAGGAATTTTGTTGCCATACCATGGCTACAACAGGCCAAATATGAGTTGATATTCTAATCAAAAGCAAACTAACAGTTTTCTTTTCATTGAATACAGAAAAACTCAATCATTAATGCTAAATTTTAAATAAAGTGCTTTATTGGATGTGAAAAAGTGCTATAAAAAAGGCATAATGTTTACAATTAAAAAGTAAAATACAAAATGTTATGTTAGTGTAGATGAGTAGTTGGCTAATTGCAATAATTGTCATACACATTGAAATTGACTAAATGTGGCACAGATGTTTACATCATGAGGAGAAGGTCATGTGATGTTATCACTACCAAATTTGTGTCAATTAAAGTTCAAAGCAGCACACACTATGGTTAGAGAAATACTACTCTGGTAAAATAAAGCAATAAACCCAGAGAAGCCATGTTTTACAGTGTATATTTAACAACTGAGTGGCGTTATAAGACACAACATTGAGCAGAGTGCTTAAAACTCCCTTATAGCTGCTCTAAATTCACTGTAAACCATGACTTCACAGGATTTATTTCTTTTATAAAATGGTTAGTTCATATACATAGCAAAAGATTCACCAAATAAAACAAAGTAAATAAAACTGTTTCCTTTGCTCAGTACTGATATTGAAGTAAGCAACAGTCACAGAGTTTGTAGAGTACTCCTTCAAACACTACTCAGCCAATCAGAATCAATAATTAATCAGTATCTATTTTATAATACATATTATAATAGATGATATTTTGGTCGTAGACTGTCTACGTCAATACAAAATTAAAGCTATGAAAGTCATACTGCTAAGACAGTAATTAGTGTGATGTGTGACATACTTAAAGTATTAATTCACTTTTACTTTCACTTCTTCAATTCACTTTCACTAACGCCATCAAATTGGTGCCCTCAAACATGGTTAATTATTTTGTTTCACTAGACGGATTCTGGAGTATATGTTGTAAGGCAAATTATGTTGATGTAACTGGAGTGCAAACTTTGATGATGTCACAGTTGACACCGGTGGGTGTTTCTTATCTCGTTAAAGTAAACTCGTCCCCTTTATGCCATTCATCCTGACAGGAGCTTCTTCATTCAGTAGCTGCATGTTTACAGTCACTGACTCAGTCACTTCGTTTCCTGCTGAATATAAAAAAAATACAGACAACAAGAAATTACAGAGAAAAATGATCTGGATTTAGTCATAATGACAGTATATGACACGTCAACCCTTATGTCAAGCATTTTCAATACACAAAAACAATGAACACACATTTAGAAGCACATTTGACTCATTTGATAATTCAGTTTAAGCTTTTTTTTTTTTTTTAACAATAAGCATGACTGATATTTATGGTCATATATACTGTGTTTGAAAACTGAATGAAGATCACACACACACACACACACACACACACACACACACACACACACACACACACACACACACACACACACACACACACACACACACACACACACACACACACACACACACACATCAGATCAACATATTGCTTCAAGGATATTCAAAAAATACACTCTCACCATTGATTTCCTCCTCTGATGTCATCCTCACTTCATTTGTCACTGCAGCTAATAGAAACAGATATGCAAAGAAAAATTTGCCATTGGAGTTTTCATAATAACATCACAAATAATTTTGTCAATTTCTTATATGTACAGAAAATCAAAGACAAATGAAATGACTATACAATTAAAAAACATTAATTATAAAACATTAAATAAAAAAATCATATAATTAATTAACTAAAGGATGTTTGGGAATCACGATGGCTCAGTGGTTAGCACTGTCGCCTCACAGCAAGAAGGTCGCTGGTTCGAGTCCCGGCTGGGGCAGTAGGCATTTCTGTGTGGAATTTGCTCCGAGTGCTCTGGTTTCCCCCACAGTCCAAAGACATGCGCTATAGGTGAATTGGATTATCTAAATTGGCCGTAGTGTGTGAATGTGAGAGTGTATAGGTGTTTCCCAGTGCTGGGTAGCAGCTGAAAGGGTATCTGCTGCGTAAAACATATGCTGGATAAGTTGGTGGTTCATTTTGCTGTGGCGAGCCCTGATAAGGGACTAAGCCGAGAGAAAATGGATGAATGAATAGTGTATGTTTGAATAAGATAACAATGTTTAGAGTACATGTAAACAACAGATCTGTGATTGGATTCAGTTCATTTGGATTGAAAAAAGCAGTAATAATTCAGTTTTGCTTGTAAAGTTTTTTTTTTCTTAGACTCTTGGGGCTCTATTTTAAAGATCCAGGCCTGAAGTCTGAAGCGCATGGCGCAAAAGCATTAAGGGCGTGTCAGAATTCACTTTTGCTATTTTAAGGATGGAAAAATCCCCTCTGTGCCACGGCGCATGGTCTAACAGAGTTGAGCTTATTCTCTTAATGAGTTATGGGTGTGTTTTAAGAATAAACCAATCAGAGTCTCATCTCCCTTTCCCTTCAAGAGTCAGTTGTGTTGCGCCATGGTGTATTTGCTATTTACATGGCGACATTGTAAGTGGAAAACTGAACACTTCACTAGCGAGAAAACAGTGCAGGCCTTCTGCAGCGAGAGAATGAGCCTTCTCCAATTGGCCTTTAGTTTCACTTTCACTCTCTTTCTTGGATAAGGATACGTGTTGTACGCACAGACATCCATTAGCCTACATAATTAATTTCGTTTGTTAAGCACAAAGATTTGTTTCAAAACCATTTCTAAATTCAGTTCTAATTTTCAGCAAACTAATAAATGAACAATAATAACGAAGTGTGGTCATATCCAAACACACGTCCTGTTCCCCATATGGTCCAAAACCTGACAGGTGGACAAATCTAAGCTTGTTTTAAAAAAAACAAATATAAATATGCATATAATAAATAATACTACTAATAATAACATTATACAAAAGCAAGTTGTCATGAATAAAGTGAAAAAGCCCCCCGAGATGAAGAAGGCATGGAAGCAGTGGTTTTTATATTTATGTAGAAAATAATATACATTTTTTATATTTTATTCCTTTAATTCTTTTTCATTTGTAAAGATATTTGCGCATTGCCGTACATCCTGCATGTTTTAAGCAATGTGTAAGCGAGGCGCACAACTAACGCACTCTGCATTGGACTTTCAGCTGGTCTATTGCGCAGTCTATTTAGTTCCTCAAAATAGCAACACGCCAACAATGCGCCTTAACACACCTCTTTTTAGACCAGAACACCCATGAGTCCACAAAATAGCTCAAATAGATTTGCTATTTAAACAACGTGGCAGAAAACGGGAAAATTAAGGTTGCGTTGGTCTGAAAATAGCAACACGTCGGGGCAAACACGTCTTGCGCCTTATTGCACCGGGTGTATGATTGCTTTTTATGAATCACCAAGGACCACAATTTTAGATAAAAAAAAAATCTATAAAAAGATACCTACATTTTCACTCAAAAATGGCTTTTGCTCCAGGTGGAGGAGTTTAAGTATCTTGGGGTTTTGTTCACGAGTGAGGGAAGGATGGAACGTGAGATTGACAGGCGGATTGGTGCAGCGGCAACAGTAATGCAGTCAATGTACCGGTCCTTTTTTTTTTTACAAAGATTAAGCTGAATGGGGCAGCCGTGGCATAATGATTAGAGAGTTGGACTTTTAATTGGGAAGTTTCAGGTTTAAGTCCCGGCTCCAGCAAGGATGTGTGTGTTCACTGCTACAGTATGTGTGTGTGTATGCACTTGGATGGGTTAAAGCATGGATGAGCACAAATTTTGAGTATGAGTCATCATACTTGGCCACGTCAAAACTTTCACTTTACTTTCACTTTCAAAATAACTGCATAAAAATCTTTTTTTATAAATGTATGATGGAGAAAAACTGTGAGTCATAACTGATTGTACTCATTTGGACAACTTACCTTTGACAGAAACCATTCTGAATCCGAAGTGAGTCCGATTGCTGTCCATTGTCTGGATTTCAAAGGTGCCAGAGTCTTCAGGGCCAGTGTTGATGATGGTCAGAGATCCAGTCTGATGATCTAGCTTCAGTCTGTCTCTGAATCTCCCGTTAACATTACCGTCATATGAAAGGATCTCTCTGGTCGCTCCGCTAATTTCAGCTATGGGTGACTTCAGGTACTCATCTCCAAACAGCCACTTCACATGCACATTTTCATTCAGTTCGGTACCAGAATTTAGAGTGACATCTTCTCCCTCCATCACCAACATCTTCCAATCTTCTTTTGAGAAATCTGCAATTGGAAAAAGACCCTGAACATTTAAGGTGCTTTTTCATCATCAGATGGAACGGTTCCATTTCATGCTGATTTGTACTTTTTCAAATAACAGAAAAGTGAAAGAGTGTTTTTGTTTAGCGAGCTATGGAGACATTGTAAATGTAAATATTTGTTTTATTCTACAAAGGTCTGAGAATTTTTCTTTCACATTTCAAATATCATTTGAAATTTCATCAGGGTTATTCCACCAAATATTGATCTGTTAAGTCTATGAAAAATTAAAACATTGGTATCTAGAAATGCACCGATATGGAATTTTTGACCAATACAATAACCAATATCTCTTTAGATTTTGAGGCTGATAGCTGATATTTGTATTGATGATATTTGTATAACACTATACCAACGACATCTACTACTACAGAAACTACTACAACTACTACTTCAAAAATCCCAACTACAACTACAACTATATCATGCATGTCTATCGGTACTGTGTCGTCTAAAAATGAATTTCAGCATGTCTGAAAATATGGCACTTTGTTTGTTATTTGATGCAAAAATAAAGAATTGTATTTATCGGCCGATATCAATATTGTTCCCGATATATCGTGCATGTCTATCGGTACTGTGTTGTCTAAAAAAGGAATTTCAGCATGTCTGAAAATATGGCACTTTTTTGTTATTTGATGCAAAAATAAAGAATTTTATTTATCGGCCGATATCAATATTGCCCCCGATATATCGTGCATGTCTGTCGGTACTGTGTTGTCTAAAAATGAATTCCAACAATGAATTCAAATGAATTGTTTTATTCTACAAAGGTCTGAGAATTTTTCTTTCACATTTCAAATATCATTTGAAATTTCATCAGGGTTATTCCACCAAATATCTGGATCTGTTAAGTCTATCAAAAATTAAAACATTGGTATCTAGAAATGCATCGATATGGAATTTTTGACCAAAACAAAAACCAATAGCTCTTTAGATTTTGAGGCTAATAGCTGATATTTGAATTTTTCTAATTATTCTGTATGATTGCAAAAACCTAAGCTGAACACATACAGTAGAGTAAACAACAGATTTTTTTTTAAAACTGACCTTTGAACTTAATTAATCAACTATTCTTTTCCACGGCCAATTTTCTTTTCTATAAAAAAATTCTACATAGACATAAATAAAGCAACTAAGTCACTGAACATTACCCAAAATCAAAATACCAGTAAAATAGCAATAATAAAAAAAGTGTCAGACAGGTAGCATGTAAAGTGGTTCAACTAGTGGAAAGAATGCATAATTTATCACTTTACAGATATCGGCCTTATTTTGTTATCGTACAAATAACAAAACAATAAAAATGTAATTTTTTTTTACATTTTTAAATTTTATTAATTGCCACATATTCATATGGCCACCAATATCATGCATCATTATCGGTATTGTGTTGTCTATAAATAAATGTCAACATTTCTGAAAACATGGCACTTGTTATTTAATCCAACAAAGGTTCCATTTATTGGCTGATATCAATATGGCCACCGATATATTAGGCATCCCTATCTGTATTGTGCGTCTAGAAATGCATTTTAACATGTCTAAAACATGTTTTATTTATTTAAGAGTTTGTATGTTATATATATATATTTTTATTATAGTTTTATTTATAGGCTGATATTGATATGGCAACTAATAAATCATGCATTAATATTGGTATTGCATGGTTTAAAAAGGAATTTCAACATGTCTGAAAACATGGCACTTATTTGTTATTTGATGCAAATATATACAGTTGAAGTCAGAATTATTAGCCCCCTTTTGAATTTTTTTTTCTTTTTATTAAATATTTCCCAAACAATGTTTAACAGAGAAAGGAAATATTTACAGTATGTCTGATAATATTTTTTCTTCTGGAGAAAGTCTTATTTGTTTTATTTCGGCTAGAATAAAAACAGTTTTTAATTTTTTAAAAGCCATTTTAAGGACAAAATTATTACCCCTTTAAGCTATTTTTTCCCCCGATAGTCTACAGAACAAACCATCATTATACAATAACTTGCCTAATTATCCTAACCTGCCTAGTTAACCTAATTAACCAAGTTAAGCCTTTAAATGTCACTTTAAGCTGTATAGAAGTGTCTTGAAAAATATCTAGTAAAATATTATTTACTGCCATCATGACGAAGATAAAATAATTCAGTTATTAGAAATGAGTTATTAAAACTATTATGATTAGAAATGTGTTGAAAAAATCTTCTCTTTGTTAAATAGAAATTGGGGAAAAAAAAACAGGGGTGCTCATAATTCAGGGGGGCTAATAATTCTGACTTCAACTGTGTATATATAGGCTGATATCGGCCACCGATATATATTGGGCATCCCTATAGGTATTGTGTTGTCTACAAATGAATTTCAACATAACATTCAAACATAGCAATTTTTAGTTATTTGATACAAAAAAATATTATTATCAGCTGATCAATATGGGCACACATATATATCTGGCTTCCCTATCGGTATTTTGTCATCTAGAAATGGATTTCAACATGTTTGAAAACATGCTGCATTTTTGTTATTTGATCCAAATAAAGTTATATTTATCTACCGATATCGATATGGCCACCGGATATATCACGCATGTCTATTGGTATTGTAAAAATGAATTTTAACATGTCTAAAACATGGCACTATTTTGTTATTTGATGAAAAAGAGTTATATTTATCGGCTGATATCGATATGGCAACCGATATATTTTGAGCATCCATATCAGAATTGATGGTCTAGAAATGGATTTCAATGTGTCTAAAAATGTGCCATTTTTTGTTAATTAACGTAAAAAATAAAGAGTTATATTTATCAGCCGATATTGATATGGCCACAAATACATTGTGCACATCTATCAGTATTTTGTTGTCTAAAAGTGAATTTCAACATAATTATTTTTGTAATTTGATGCAAATAATCTTTTATTTTAAATTTGTAAGAATGTCATCAATAGTTTAGAGTTTTATATTTTAACACAACCATTTAAATAATTAATCAAAGAAAAATAAGAATCGTGATTTCTTCATTTTTTCCATAGCTCTATAAAATAGAGATTAAATAGTTCATATTGTGTTTTGATCATATCACTCACCCCAACAGGAGTTACTCACCACTGACGACAAGATGGAATCTTTTGTAAAAGCAAAACCCGCCAATTCTCTGGACCTTTAATACATAGTACCCATAGTGGTCAAATCCGGTGTTTCTGATGGTCAGAGATGCAGTCTCATCCAGCATCAGTCTGTCAGTGAATATTTCATGAGCATCAAACGTCTCTCTGACCTCTTGTTTGATTTCAGCAATACAAGCACTTCTATTTTCAAATGTCCAGATGATGTGATCTTCTGCCATTATATGAGCATCACTCTGTAGTGTGACATCATCACCCAATTTCACCATCACAGTCTTCTGTTCATCTGTAACAGCACACAAACTATCAATGACATGAGAAAGCTTTGAATTCAGCAACTGAGATGACACTCACTACTTATTTACAGCTACAGATGAAGTCAGAATTATTAGCCCCCCTGAATTAGCCCCCCCCCCCCCCCCCCCCCGCCTGTTTATTTTTTCCCCAATTTCTGTTCAACGAAGAGAATATTTTTTTTAACACATTTCTAAACATAATAGTTTTAATAACTCATTTCTATTAACTGATTTATTATCTTTGTCATGATGACAGTAAATAATATTTGACTACATATTTTTCAAGACACTTCTATACAGCTTAAAGTGACATTTAAAGGCTTAACTAGGTTAATTAGTTTAACTAGGCAGGTTAGGGTAATTAGGTAAATTTTTGTATAATGATGGTTTGTTCTGTAGACTATCAAAAAATAATATATCTTAAAGGAGCTTATAATTTTGACCTCAAAATGGCTTTTAAAAAATTAAAAACTGCTTTCATTTTAGCCAAAATAAAACAAATAAGACTTTCTCCAGAAGAAAAAATATTATCAGACATACTGTGAAAATTTATATAATTAATAATAATTCTGACTTCAACTGGATATGATACCCATATAACAGTACACTTTTTGGACAGACATGTCTTTTTCAGACATAAAAGCTACTTGTTTCAAACGTTTATGACTTTCTTTCCTCTGTTGAACACAAATGAAGGTATTTTGAAGAAAGCTGTAAACCATTGACTTCCATAGTATTTGTTTGTCCTGCTTTGGAAGTCAATGGTTACAGCTTTTCAGCTATCTCCAACAAATATTTTTTTGTTTTCAACAGAACAATGAAATTTATGAAGTTTGGAACCACTCGAGGGTGAGTAAATAGTTAGTAAATTGTAATTTTTTGGGTGAACTATCCCTTTAAATACGCTGAGATTCAGTGATTAGTACATTAATGTTATTCAGATCAATGAGTGACAATCACATGCTACATTAATTCGCTAAATTAAATCACAAGCACATACTGTAATAAGATTATACATTTACTCTCCACTGAACAGGAGTAAGTCTGAGTGATTTTTTCCTTACTGTAACTACTGCAATACTTACACGTTCGTAATCGTAGTTCAGAGATCATGCTACGATAGCAAGAAGCACCAATTACAGATACAGCCAAGAGCAGCAGAAAACTAACAACAATTCCTGCTATAGAGCCTGGAGACAGACCTAGAACTGTAATAACATAGACAAACAGACATTATGATTATGATTATGAACATTGTATTTTGATCATAGCATAAGCCCTTGAAGGAACACTCCACTTTTTTGAAAATATGCTCATTTAACAACTCTCAATAGCTGACTATGACTAAATATATGATTATTTAATAACAGTCAGATATTTAGCAAAGCCTGCTACCACATGTGCCTTCTTGACTAGCCTGTAAAACATTCAACATTACATGGCTTGGTATTCAGTAGCTATAACTTCAAAGAACACTTCACTTTTTTGACAGCTCATTTTAAAGCTCCCAAAGAAATAAACACTTGCCCCCGGTTTCACAAACAAGGATTAAGGCTAGTCAAGATTAAATTGCATGTTTGAGCTGTCTCAACTCAAAATAACTTGCAGTGAGATGTCTTAAAATACATCAGTGTCATTTTTTACCTCCAGGTGTTCACCAGTAATATACTTTTCTAAGGCCATTTTTATAAATGTGGCTTAAATAGCCTAAATTAACTAAGGCCTAGTCTTGGCTTAATCTAAGCCCTGTTTATGAAACTGGGCCTTGAAGTTTACCATTTTTGAATCCATTCAACTGTTCTCCGATAATGCCAAAAACACTTTTAGCTTAGCTTAGCATAAATCATTGAATCGGCTAACATTGATTTTATTGAGAAAATAACTGTGTTTATGTACTTTATGAAGGCTGAAAAACAGCATTGATTCATTTGAAGCCGTGTCTGAGTCCACTAGATGCTTTCAGAGGTGCACCCAGCTCTGTGAGCTCATAAACTCCCACAGAAACTTAACCTGGATGATGGAAGCATTTAGCGGTGCTTCTGACTGAGCCGAGCCCAGTTTGATGAACAGTTGTCGGTGTAGGGAGGAGGATTTTCTCCTAGGACACCAACAACAGGCATTATGTCATAATCACACCCCCACAAGAGCAAGCTCCTGATTGGTTAACGTGGCGCGAATGTCCGCTGAAGTTCAAATTTTCGAACTCGAGCGATTTTCGCATTAAGTGCATCAAACGCGCAAAACGATCAATTCAACACCATTCATCAATCACTCGCGCTTGACGCTTCTTCCGCATCTGGTGTGAACCCAGCATCAGGAGAGAACCCCAGAATTCCCTATCCCCAGACATTTCCTCTAGCTCCTCCAGGGGATCCTGAGGCGTTTCCAGGCCAGCCGAGAGACATAGTCCCTCCAGCTTTTCCTGGATCTTCCCTGAGGCCTCCTCCTGGTGGGACATGCCTGGAAGACCTCCCTATGTAGCCGTCCAGGAGGCATCCGAAACAGATGCCCGAGCCACCTCAGCTGACTTTTCCAACCAAGATGATGTCCAAGAAAATTAAAAGTTGCTATTTTCTAGGTCGAAAAGTCCAGGAACTATACTCTCATTCTGGCGTAATAATCAAGGAACTTTGATGCCATCCCATGGCTGGAGCATGCGCAATGATATTAAGAATGAGTCTATTGCCCCCAAAAAGTGGTGTGTTCCTTTGATGTTACATCATCAGAATTATTCACTGGCAGCTGAGTTACTCACCGCTGACAGCAATGCTGAATTTCTTGTAAACCGTGTCTTTGTTGTTGCTGATTTTTACTATATAAAGGCCAGAGTCTGAGTTCCTCATGTTCTTGATGGTCAGAGATCCAGTCTGATCCAGTTCCAGTCTGTGTATAAATCTCTCTTCAGTATCAATAATTGATGAACTCTTGGTCTCCGTGTCACGCTTGGCAATGAGTTTACCTTCATCTCCAAACCTCCAAACCATCAGCTCATCTCCACGTAGTTCAGTAACATCAGTGTGAAGAACGGCAGAATCTCCTTCCATCACTGACAAGCTCTTGATTTCAGCTTTTCCAGCATTAGACGGTGACTCTACATGAATTAGATTCACAGAAAGAGATTTAAACACAGTACTGCTGGTAGCACTAAAGTATTAAAGTTTACAAATTGTATCTATGGTCCTTTAAATTCTTGAAAAGTCTGAAATCATTGATCCCGATTAGTCGGTTGCAACAATCTAAAGTATGTTATTCCAAGATAACAACATCTTAATAACACAGGCTCATGAGAGTACTTCGAATCACCCTGACCATCAGTGAATATGTTCATTCATTGGCTTAGTGCCTTTATAATCAGGGGTCACCACAGCGGAATGAACTGCCAACTTATCCAGCATACGTTTTACACAGCGGATGCCCTTCCAGCTGCAACCTGTCACTGGGAAACACCCATACACCCTCAATCCCACTCATACACTACGGACAATTTAGCTTACCCAATTCACCTATAGCGCATGTCTTTGGACTTGTGGGGGAAACCGGAGCACCCGGAGGAAACCCACGTGAACACGAGGAGAACATGCAAACTCCCCACAGAAATGCCAACTGACCCATCTGAGGCTTGAACCAGCGACCTTTTAGCTGTCAGGTGATCGTGCTACCTACTGCACCACCATGACACCCCAGTGAATATGTTTACATTGATATTTATGTTTCTGTCACGCCGCTTTTTAAAATTTTGATCTTGTGACGGAATAATAATAATAATAATAATAGTAATAGTAATAATACATTTAGTTTATAATGCGCTTTTCTAAAACTCAAAGCGCTAAATATGTAGGTTAGTGTATGTTCCATTCAGCCTGTTATTTTGTGTCTTATTTTTGTATTTTGTGGCAACTACATAGGTGTGGAATAAGTGGAATACAGCACATCCAGCCGGTTGTAATCGCAGAAAAAAAGTCAGATAGGCTTATCAGCTGTTGTGTAATACTGAATTTTTTTAAAATCAATTTATATGTAAAATGCATTATTTTATATTGATCTTTTCCTACTCTTTGTCATGATTATTAATGCCACAACGCTAGCTTGAGTCAAAAGAAAGGGAAAACTGAAGGCGGAAAAAAAAAAACAATAACAGGCATCATTAAATGCAATAAAATGATTGGGATGGACAGAAATAATCAAAAAATGCTTTGATATTAGGTTAGTTATTAAGTTATTGTTTTTTATTGATAAAGTTAATGGTCTCTAACATTTAATATTTTTATGCATGTTCACATAATCAGAAATAAGTTATTAAGGGAATAAGTTAATAGATTTCACACATAATTCTAACTTTTTACACTATGACATTCGTGATCACGGCCAGTAAGTGACCTAGTCAGATACATTTTTTAGCCATTGTTTAAAAACAAACTAAACTTGATAATAGACCTTATGGATGGGGTCTATTCAACGATTGCGTTTAAATGGCATCTCATCTTGTTTTACTCTTGAACAACTAAATTAAAACTTAAATCAATTGAACTGATTATATCATGATCAAATTGCATTATCGATGCTGTAAAAAGAAACCTAATGAAATTAAAAATAGTCACATCAAACTTTCACAGGAAGATTATTGGTAGCTAAAAATCCTCGTTATCAATTAAGCACTCTGTGAAATCTTTCCTTCTCCACACTAAGCTCTGCCCACAATGAAATCTCAGCATTAACTAAGTGAAAAGGGGTCTAAATACTCACCATAGACAGTGACGATGAATAACTGATTTGACGTCATGTTCATGTGGTCGAGTTCTGCTTTATAAAGCCCAGAGTGTTTGGTTCTCATGTTCTTGATGGTCAGAGATCCAGTCTGATTGTTGATCTCCAGTCTGTCTCTAAATATATCATCGCTCGTATATGAGCTCTCATTTCTCATCAGTTGAGAAATGCGCGAACCTTCATATCCAAACCTCCACTGTATCCTCTTAAACCCCTGTATTTCAGTAGGATCAGGGTCTAGAGTCACTGAATCTCCCTCCTTCACTGATATGGTCTTCACTACATCTGCATTGGTAGCCAAAACACCTGAGGACAAACAGAAAGATTCTCCGAATTTGAATTTATTTAAAGCTAATAATAATGTACTGAATAATGAACATGTTTAGTTGAGACTTGTCTAATAAACACAATTTTAAACTTATTTATAAATCATATTGCAGTGTAATAAAATGAAGAAATGAAAGGCTTTATTTGTGTACTTTGAACGTGCTTTCGTTTGGCAGATGCTTTTATTTATTTATTTTTTTTTAGCAAAAATGCCATTATAATACTGCATATATGCGGTAATAACATCTGTTTTTTTTTTTTTAATGACTAGGTAGTACAAGATTTCGTATTAGTTGATTTTCAGCTAGGTAATTTGCGCTTGAGTTCATTACAAATGATTATGAACAGATTTGTAAAAAAAAAAAAAAAAAAAACAATAAATTGGACAAAGACGATTGACTCACATTTTGGTCACTCAAACATATGTAGTAATATCCTCCCATCATTTTTCTTAATATTTCATATATAGATAAAATTATATAATATATTGTTGTTTTCTTTTCATACTAAAAATATGAAGAATATCTTTAGTTTACTTTGAATTTTTCTTTACCAATATGCTAATTCAAAGGCTAAAAATGTTTTCATATATTTCACATTGTTTATTTAGATTAACAGAGTGGCTATTTATCATCGGGTCCAACAAATAAAGGGACATATTTACATTAAATTATAATCAAAACAAATCTGAGTCCTCTTACTAAATCAAATTCAGACATTTTCATATCGCAAAAGAATATTTAGTATATTTATTTTAGTCCATTTGCGACATTTTTAGCAGTGATTGTATTGAAAGAGACTAATGACACCAAATAATAACAATTCCTATAGAGAGGAAACGGGACCGATAATGAGGTAATAAACTTGAGATGGCAATGCAAAGTGAAACCGAAAGTGAAAAAGATTAATAAGACATCGCGCACTTACCGAGCATTATTAGAAAAGCCAGGAACATTTTGGATTTATTGTTCATAGAATTGAAGATTCATAAAAGTTTGTCTCTGAACCAGACCCGCCCGATGACGCAGATAGCATGATATTAGGCAAGCAGTGGAGGAAACTAGCGGTGTTCTTCTTTTACAGGGGAAAAGAAACCTAAAACACACCACACTGCCATCTGCTGTTTGCATCAACCAGACCACTTTCAGCAGTCCTCAGCATTTGGAGTTCTCCGAAACCATGCTGAGCGCTTGAATTTAAAAATAAATTTAAAAAAGAAATAAAAAAGAAAACATTCACAAAACAAGTATTTGCAGTTCTCTCAAAGCATTTTGAGCACTTGAACTGAAAAAAAAAAAAGAAAACAATCACAGAACAAAGACTTGCAGTTCTCTAAAGCATTTTGAGCACTTAAACCTAAAAAAAATAAATACATTAAATTAAAGTAAAATTCAAAACAATCACAGAAGAAAAAAAAATGTCTAATTGCTTTAGGAGTTGTAATGGATATTATATCGGTTTAAAGGAAACTGTGGGACTGTTCTCATAATATTTCCTTCTGTTGGTTGGAGGCATGTTGAAACCAAGAAATTCTAAAGGAAAATGTCCCAAAATAGACTAGAAACTTTCAAATTTACTGGGTTTAGTAGATAAATTTTGATTTGAGGGTTTGTAAAGGTTACATTTCACACACACTGTTCCCCCATGTGGTTCTGAGAGTCAGGTGCCATAACACATCTCAGCAGGCACCTGAATGTCAAACTGAAATCAAAAACACATCAAAAATGCAAATCAATTTGCTGACAATTGACTATTTTGATGTCCAAATGACATAAAATTGACATCTAACATCGATCAGTGTTAAAAAAAAAAAAATGATTACAGGAGTGTCTAACAAATGTTTAAAGTGTTTTTTGAATGTTGAATGTCAATTTGACGTATAGCATACATGGATTGTACAGATACAAAATCCAATTTAAAAGTAAACTTTTCTTAAAATACTGTTTGTGCCATTATTTATATTGCCAAAAAAGGGCATCGATATGAGGTTGTGAAATAGATGTCAGTTTTGCATTTGCATGTTTTTGGGACCTGACCCAATTTCTTGCGAAGCGGGAATAAATTTCTGAATAAAACACAGTAGCGGTCGGTAACTCTGCTGGTCGGTCTGATGTATGGGAGTCTGTTTCATGCATCATAGATGCAAAGGGGCAAAAAAAAAACTGACATGCAGCCAACAATCCTTGCACAACCTACAGTTTTATCTGTTCTCTCTCTTTTTTGGTAGTACCCAATTTAAACACGAGATTGTGGAAACCAGAATCTAAATTTAGCAGGAACAGTCGAGTAGAAAATTATTCTAAGGGGCAGCGGGTGAGCAAAGACTGAATATATGGTGGGAGCAGTCGGGTGCGGAATAAAACCTTACAGGAGGGGGCGGGAGTGGGACTATAAAAACAGTCCCATGCAGACCCCTAATGTCAAAGTCAAATTGATGTCGTTTTGACTTTAAAACAATTAAAGAAGAAAATGTGTTCACTTTTTTAACAAGAAATAAAGCTGTTTTTAATAATGTGAAAATGTACTATTCTTCAGGCTTAAATGTTCATAAAGAACAATACATAGACACATCATAGACATCCAGCACATCTTAACAGTGCTGTACTGGAATGGGACTGAGATCTGGTGGTCTTCATGTCTGCACAGTGAACTTAGTTTCATGTTTAAGAAACCAGTTTGAGAGGATTTGAGCTTCATGACATGGCTGTTATCCCACTGGAAATGAGATGGATTCACTTTAGTGATAAAGGCAAGGGCAATCTAGGTGCATTCAAATCATGTCAGATAAATACACAATGAATCACATGAATGTAATCATGCTAATTCTTTGCATATTTTTTCTATGAGAAAAGAGAAAGTTAACGTACCCTGCTTGTAATTTATCAAAGTAGGTACAACACAAGGCTGTTAGACTGCTAAACAACTTGCTTGATTGACAACTTGATTGAGGACTTGAATGCAGAATAAAACATCCAATGTGTGGTGAGAAAATATTCACCAACACCAGCAGCCTGAACTGTAAAAACAAGGCAGAATGGTTACATAATTCTGGCAGATTTTGGTGATTAAAAAATGGCAGTTCAAGGAAAACATTTTAACCCTTGAGCTAGATAAACAAGCTTATTATGCCCTATTTTGGCACACTGGCCTTGGCAATGATGAAATCTGTGTGATTCAGACACCTGTGGGCATCAGAAAACATGATCTATTCAGCGCCGCGGAAGTCTGTGGGTATATATGTGTGATGGCAGTGTGCAGAAGGTTTAGACAGACAGCAAACATGCTCAGGGTCCTGTTGTTGAGTGTGCTGGCCACTGTGGGTGAGATGTTTCTCTCCTTCAGCTGAGAAATGAACTGTGGGCATTTGCATATGTTAAAATACTAAGGTTCCTTTGACGAAGTTACAACCCTAACATGCCTATTTGTGTTTTTCTGTTCAGCGCTCGCTGAGCCCAGATATCTGGAGGATCTGGCCATTGAGGAGAGGGTTATTGGTGGAGAGATCGTAAAACCCCACTCCTGGCCCTGGCAGGTACAATATTTTCCACATTTATACTTAAATAATTTTAAATCTCAATAGCTAACCCCTTTTTCTAACTAGCTTACAACTTAAAGGACAAGTTTTATCTTGTTTAAGCTCATAAAATCCCACAAATAATGTTTTACAACTCTTTGAAACTGACCATTTTAGGTTTTGACCCTATAATCGTGCCATTTTGGTGACTGTCGCTTTAAATTCAAATGTGCTCTTTCCAAAAGAGGGCAGAACTACAAATGCCAATGTGTCAGCATAGTGACAGATTCAAAAACAAGACTGAGGTCCTATGCTGAAGAGGGAGAGATCATCACTTATGCTGTGTTCACACCAGACGCGGCAAGCGTGGATAAATCGCGCTATTCACACGTAAATAGACACGGAACATTTTGAGTTTACTCGCTTCATTCGCGCGTCAAATCCGCTTCATTCGCGCGTCAAATCCGCTTCATTCGCGCGTCAAATCCGCTTCATTCGCGCGTCAAATCCGCTTCATTCGCGCGTCAAATCCGCTTCATTCGCGCGTCAAATCCGCTTCATTCGTGCGCCAAATCCGCTTCATTCATGCGCCAAGTTCACTTCACAATAGACGCGGATTTGTGTCATAGGCAGGGCTTCTGTCTGCCCGGTGACTCTAGCTTCGTTGCTAAATGGCTAACATGAATTTTATTGAGAGAACAGCTGTGTTTATGTGCTTTATGAAGGCTGAAAAACAGCGTCGATTAGTTTGGAGCCATGTCCACTAGATCCACCCAGCTCTGCGAGTTCATAAACTCTTCCAGAAACTTAACTTGGATGATGGAAGCTTTCAGCGGTGCTTCTGACTGAGCCGAGCCCAGTTTGATCAACTGTTGTCTGGTGTCGGCAGGCGGATTTCCCTCAGGACACCAACAACAGGCGCTACGTCATAAGCAAGCCCCTACAAGAGAAAGCTCCTGATTGGTTAACTCTAAATGTCCATTAAAATTCAGATTTTCTCGGGCGATTCGTGCAAAATATGCGCCAAACTCGCGCCGCTTCATTCACGCGAATCGCTTCATTAGCCCCGCCTTATTCGTGCATATCGTGCAGCAGGATGTCTATTCGCGTCTTTGCATTGACTTAACATGTAAATCACTCGTGCTTGATGCTTCTTCCGTGTCTGGTGTGAACGCAGCATTATGAGCAGGGCTTTCAGAGTTTTCTGGTCTATAATGCTGTCAGATTAGTTTATATACTTTTATATAGGTTATGAAAGATTTATTTCTGAATCTTTTGTTAAATATTACTATTGTTTCTGAATGTTCAGATAATTTAAAAAAAATGTTCAGCTAAAATAATGTATTTTTCTTCAGATCTCTCTTCAGTACCAATCTGGTGGAAAATACCATCATTATTGTGGAGGGACTCTGATCAGACCAGGATGGGTGATGGTTGCCGCCCACTGCGTCGACACGTAATAAATTTGTAAATTTCAACTGGCAAACTCAAACTAAACTCTAAGACCTCAGGAACAGATAATTTGCTTTTTCAATGTGTGTTCTGTGCAGTTCCAGAATATGGAGTGTTGCCTTGGGTGACCACGACATCTACACTCATGAGGGTCCTGAGCAGTACATAAGCGTCAGGGGTGTCTTCATCCACCCCGACTGGAACCCCAACAGCATTGCAAATGGGTGTGTGAATATGACATACACAATATATACATGACTGTGGTGACACAACTAACAGTCAATATAAAGACACATGACTCGATAATATAGAACAACATTCTTGACTATACAAATCTTTACAGCTTGATTCTGTGAAATGCTTCATTCTGAATTGAAGACCGCATACAAATCGAAATTTAAAATGTTTGCTTTACTGGCACACATTATTACTACCCAGGATCATTCTGAAAACGTAGTCCCATGGACATTTCTGGAGACAGCGAAATACGTCCCAGGAGGTACGTATTTTTGCATTTTTTGTTTTCTCGAATCCGCGAGAGGCCACTGTGTGTGCTTTTTTTTGTATCTCAAATGTCTCTCGTGAGTGCCGTTCGTGCTCGCGCTGTTCTCGCGTAAACCCACCAGAGGACTGAATGATTGACTGGGCGACCGGCCAATCGTCTGACTCACTCTCCTCCTTCCCTAAACCCAACCAATTTTACCGATTGACCCGCCCACCCTGTTCAAAAGCCATCCAGAAAAAGAAAAGCCCTCGTCTGATTTTTACCACGTTTTCAGATTTTACCACATTCTCACCCTGTTGTTCACTTGTTCATTTTATTTTTTACATTCTGTTTTTGTCTTACCTGATTTCTGGAACCGCTCTTCACCGGACTCGAACCCGGTCGTCGTCGTCAACTCCTCTCTGCGTCTCAAGTCCACCGACGTACATGACGAGCTAACTGGACAAACTGGTTGCTGGAAAGACCTCCACACGGAGGTAAGCGGTCAGCCGGTAAGCGCCAAAAGGAACGGCGTCATACCGCCCCGTAGCGCTCGCTTAAAAAAATTAAATGCAGCCATTTGTACCTCCAGCTACATAATTTGTGGTCTCCAGAAACGTCCACGGGACTACGTTTTCAGAATGAGCCTGTGTTGCATTATTAGCACTTTGCTTCGTCAAACTTAATATTCAGTTTCAGTTGGAAATAAACTACCATAGTCCAATAAGAGTCTGCAGGAACTTAAACCATGGTCACTCTGCAGTTTTTGCTCTATTGACTTCTATTCATATGTATGCACATATACCAGAACAAAAATGCAAGCTTCAAAGTCCACGGATTCCTGAACTATGATGATCTGCGAATTCGCATTATGTGTGTGCGTTAGACCAAAGGATCCAGAAGATCAAAATGTGACCTTTTTGTAAATTTTGAAATTTAAAATATGGAGCGATCAGTGATCCATCATCTTGTTTAATCCCGCCCCTTTTCGCATGACCATACGACACAATTTCACATGCGGCTTTATGGTTCACACAGATTTTAAATGTTACATTTAAAAGTACTGTACTTCTTCAGTTACACATGCAAAATGTACTATGGAGTTGTAAGGCTGCACGGTGACTCAGTGGTTAGCATTGTCGCCTCACAGCAAGAAAGTCACTGGTTCGAGTCCCAGTTTGGCATTTCTGTGTGGAGTTTGCATGTTGTCACCGTGATGGCGTAGGTTTCTTCCGGGTGCTCCGGTTTCCCCCACAGTCCAAAGACGTAAAGTTTATTTATAAACTTTTTTCAAGAGGATCATGTGCTTATGATTGCTTGCGGCTGGTCCCGCATTATCCAATTTATGATTCACCAATCAGATGATTCCTAAGCCACTGTAAATCCCCTAAGTTCCATATAACAGCCATTTTCGTTTTGAAGAATCCCCCCTTCAACCCCTACTCCTCCTCCTTTCCTAGATGGGTGGCACGGTGGCCCAGTGGTTAGCACTGTTGCCTCACAGCAAGAATGTCACTGGTTCTAGTCCTTACCAAGCCAGCCAACGTTTCTGTGCGGAGTTTACATGTTCTCCCCTTGCTCATGTGGGTTTCCCCTAGGTTCCCTGGTTTCCTCCCACTGACCAAAAACATACAACTTAAGTTAATTAACTAATCCAAATCGGCACCATATACATGTTATCTCTTAAGAGCAATCACTATCTGTTCATTAGCTACTACAGCAGGGGAGTTCTCGAGATCTACCTGAGCTCAAACTCCCATCTCGCCTTGCAAACGGGAGGGAGCCCCGAGCTCAAGGATCTTATGAGCTCAGGGCTCTCTCCTGGGACAGCATGCCAAACAAGCTTTATAATCAATGATCAGCTAAGTGTGAACTCTTGAAAGGGGAATTAGATGATCTAAATTGGCTGCAGTGTATGAGTGTGTGTGAATGTGAGAGTGTATGGGTGTTTCTCAGTAGTGGGTTGCGGCTGGAAGGCCATCTGCTGCGTAAAACAAATGCTGGAATAGTTGGTGATTCATTCCGCTGAAGTGACGTTTGATAAATTGGGACTAAGCTGAAGGAAAGTGAATGAATGATTATGGAGTTGTAGCACCCTCTATAGCATCAGACATTAAATTGCAAACTGTAATGTCTATTATTGTGTGGTTTTTTTTTCCAGAAATGATATTGCTCTTCTGCATCTGTCCATCGATGCCACTCTGAGCTCATACGTGCAGGTCGCCACACTGCCATCCTATGGAGAGATTATGCCCTACGGTCACACATGTTACATCACTGGCTGGGGCCGCACGCAGAGTAAGTTTAACTTGAAATGCCACAGCTCAGTCTGTGATGTTAAATGATTCATTAATTATTTCTCTCGTTTTGTTTATGGATGTGATCTTCATGCAGCTGGCGGTTCGCTTTCCCCTCAGCTAAAACAGGCCTATATGCCTGTGGTTGACCACGAAACCTGCTCTCATAGTGACTGGTGGGGAAGCATAGTGAAGGACAGTATGATTTGTGCTGGCGGCACCACCAGCATGTCTACATGTCATGTAAGAAAGACTGACCCTTAAACACAACAGAAGTAATTTCATTTTGCTGTAAAATATGTCATTTTGACTCTTTAGGGTGACTCTGGTAGTCCTCTGAACTGTCTGTTTAATGGTGAGTATGTCGTCCACGGCGTGAGCAGTTTTGTGGCTTCATCAGGTTGCAATACCTACAAGAAGCCATCAGGCTTCACACGTGTGTCTGCCTACATCAACTGGATAAATCATGTAAGTTCGCTTCATTAACTCATATTTATGGCCATTTGTGATATTTATGAAGTTATAATTTTGTTCATTTCAGATCATGTCCGAGAAGTGAGAGGATAAAAAACAGAATCCTGTTTTCCCACATTTAACATCTGCTATTACCAGTAATACAATAAACTTCACATCTAATCTTGGACTGCTTCTGAATATTTTTTAAAACGATTAAGATGATGTGTCTTCATTTAATCCAGTTAAATAAATCGAATAGTAATATTTATGAACATGAATATTTAGAACATGAATATTAATGAGCTCCCCAGCTCAGTGCCTGATCTTTTACCTTAACACACACGAGATGTACTCTGAAATAAACATCTCACTTGTCAAAAGAACACTTTACAAATTGAGTAGGTGCCTTTGTAAATATTTTCAAGTGAGGTGGTGGAGAGTTTTTAAGCTAGCTATCTTTAATCCACCAGAAAAAAAAAGAAAAAAAAAAAAACTATTTTACTCCTTAGTGGTGTTGTGGATGAAATATAGGCTAAATTATAATGATACTTGACCAACCTAAAGAAAGATATACTTAGAGTTGTATTTCAATGTTTTTATGTATGTCAAAACACAGGCAGGAGTTAATGTCTGCATTAAAAGATGAGTTAAAAAAGTGTATTGCTGTTCTTTCTCTCCATAAAATTGACAGTAAAAGCTGAGTGACATGACACAATGCATAAATGTGCAATTAAACACGTATACTATAAAGACTTAGCAGTCTATGCACTTTTGCTGCCTAATTACAAACATACACAGCAAATTTCACAATAAAATAACAAAAAGGGTATAATTTATTATCAATATATCCTGCATTTTGTGTTCTGACAAGCTGCAAACAGGTGGAGAACTGCTTTAAGCTATCATTGTTGCTTAGCCACCTATAGAAAACAATCTGTATAGACATGGTGTGGCTGGTTCTGTCTCACATTTTAAAAATAAGAGTCCCACATAGCAAGTTTAAAATAAGCTTCTGAAAAGAATAAGGTAAGAGTTTGTATTGACTGTCAAACTTCTGATGACTTGCCTACTAGTGCAAGTCCAGTTGATGAAGAATGTGACATTGTGTATATTCAAATGTTTAGGGTGTGCCAACTAATAGTCCCACATGCAACTTAAGAGTCTGTGATTTGTTCTGATAGTCCTATTTTTCATTAGGGTTTACATGAGAACAAGGAAACAATGTTTCAGACACAAAGAATGCCAATTTCCATGTAATGAACTCTTATTAGTATGGTGTGCCTATAGGTATATCCAGATATTTACTATTTTGCACTTTAAATTATTCCTTGTGACATGTGTGACATGTTGTGGGCAAAAATATGTCAACAGAATAGCAATGTATTTAAAATAACAAACAGAAGTCATGCAACTTTTAATTCATCCAACTGGCCTCTGTGGTCAAGGTAATGACCATGTGCTGAAATTCAGGGAGAGCTAATAGCTCAGATGGAACCTATGTGGGCAGATATTTACTCACTACTGACAACTACTGAACATGGAAAAGTCTCAGAAATGGTCTCATTAACACAACAGGTCGCTGTCTTAGAGATGGCCTGAGTAAACAGGCTGAGTGAAATGGTTTGGAATGGCCTCCTTTACCAAAATAGGGAGGACGGGTGGCTTAGGAAATAGTTTCAGTAGATTGGGCATTTTTGAGACCACCTAATTCAGCCGAAAGTAATGTGACAGGAAGAAACATGGCTGTCTCAGGAGTGATCTTGGTTGTTCTGGTAGTTACTAGAACATCCTTGACTGTCTTAGCTAACTCAGAACTGACTAGAACAGTTTTGGTTGTCACAATAATGACTGGAACAACCTTGGGTGTCTCAGGAGCGACTGAAACAGTCTTGGTTGTCTCTGGAGTGACAGGCTTAATCTTGACTGACTCAAGAATGACTGGAATGATTCTGGATGTTCTGGGAGTTATTGGAACAGTCTTGGCTGTCTCAGATAATTCCGGAGTAACTTGAACAGTTCTGGCTGTCTTAGGAATTACTGAAGCATTCTTGGTCATCTCTGGGGTGACTGGAAGAATCCTGGATCATTTTGGAGTGACTTGATCAATCTTGGCTGTCTCGAGAGTGACTGGAACAGATTTGGTTGACTCAAGAATGACTAAAACAATCTTGGCTGACTCAGGAGTGACTGGAACAGTCTTGGCTGTCTCTGGAGTAACTGGAACAGTCTTGCATGAGTCTGAATTTACTGAGACAGTCTTGGCCTATTGGGGAGTAGACAATTGTGAGAGTCTCTAGAGTAATTTGAACAGTCTTGGCTGAGTCTGCAGTTACTGGGACAGTCTCTGCCTACTTGGGATTGATTGGAACAATCTTGGCTTACTCAGGAGAGACTGGAAGAGTCTTGACTCCCTCTGTAGTGACTGGAACACTCTTTCCTGAATCTGGAGTTACTGGGAAAGTCTTGGCCTATTGGGGAGTGACTGGATTAATTGTGGGTGTCTCTGAAGTAAACTGAACAGACTTGGCTGAGTTTGCAGTTACTGGGACAGTCTTGGCCTACTTGGGAATGATTGGAACCATCTTGGCTTAATCGGGAGAGAGTGGAAGAGTCTTGACTCCCTCTGTAGTGACTGGAACACTCTTTCCTGAATCTGGAGTTACTGGAAAAGTCTTGGCCTATTGGGGAGTGACTGGAATAATTGTGGGTGTCTCTGAAGTAAATTGAACAGTCTTGGCTGAGTTTGCCGTTACTGGGACAGTCTTGGCCTACTTGGGAATGATTGGAACCATCTTGGCTTACTCGGGAGAGAGTGGAAGAGTCTTGACTCCCTCTGCAGTGACTGGAACAGTCTTGACTGACTTGAGCCTTGTGACTAGAGCAGTTGTTTATGGTGGATCTGCCTATTTTGGTCTATAGTTGTGGCCAGTTCATTCTGTTAAGGACCTGATCACAAGAGAGGACCCTTTCACAAAATTACCAGTGAGAGAATGTCACAGATAAGGATTTTTAGCTAGCAGTTGTAAGCAATGGCCAAGCAAGGGCCCAGGTGGTCATTTGCCCAAGACCCACTGCTCACCCATTATAAGCCCCATTTTGCCTCCATAATTCAATGCCTGTTTTGTGGGATAAAGTAGATCATACAGATTTTCAGGTGGGTGGTCAGAATCTAATGACATACAGTGGAAAAAAATACGTTTAAACACATCATTTTTTCTCAGAAATGATTTACTGTATAAAGGTTCTGTTGACTTGAATTTTTCTCCGGATGTTGGTAACAACCATAGAAATCCATATATACAAATAAAACAAAACTGATTAGATTACAAATGAAGTTATGTGTTAGAAAATGAAATGGCAGAGGGGAAAAGTATTGAACACGAAGTAAGGGAGGTGTCAAAAGGCAGTGAAAGCCCAGACAGCAGCTGAAATCTCTCAGAAGTTGTTCAGCAACCCTCTGCCCTTAATCATTGTAAATGAATATTAGCTGCTTCAGTCCAACATCTACATTATCAGGATGATAAATATGAAATCAGGGTGGACATTTCAGCAAGACATTGATCCAAAACACAGCCAAGCAAACTCTCAAATGCTTTCAGAGAAAGAAAATAAAGCTGCTGGAATGGTCCAGCCTATCATTGACTTGAATTCAATAGAAAATACAAATTAAAGATCAGATTTGATAGACGAGACCCACAGAACCATTAAGATTTTTGCAAAAACTCAAAGCTGACCAAAACATGTGACTTCATTCTCCATATGAGAGGCGTCTTTCAGCTGCCATCACTAAAAAAAAGACGTTTATATAAAGTAATAAATACATTTCAGTAGTTCAGTCCTTTCTCCTTGTGTCATTCCATTGTTATTACACATAACAAAGTTTTCAGATTTTTTTATTTTTATATTTTTATTGCTTGGTTTTTACCAAAATCTGGTTCAATTCCATGTCAACAGCTTCTTCAGAAGGATTATTCCCAGGAAAAAACATGACATGTTCAATACTTATTCACACACGCATACATGGGGAAATTATGTGTTTGTGTGTGCATTTGTCTGGTAAATGGCACAGAGATTAACCAAAAACATTAATAATGGCTAAAAATGGCATTCGATGACCAAAATATTTCCAATCCCTGAGCTGAATAAACAAGCTTATTTCATATCTGGCACATTGGCCTTGACAGTGCTGATATCTGTGTGATTCAAACACCTGTGGGCATCCGAAAACCTTTTCTGCTTAGCGCTGTGAATATTTCTTGGCATATATAGGGATGATGGAGGAGTTTAGAGTGCAAAAGTCTAGAAAGACTGGAAACATGCTGAGAATCCTGCTGTTGAGTGTGCTGGCTGCATTAGGTAAGATGTTTCTCTCTTTCTCTGGAGAAAAATCACAAATCTGTATGTACATTTCTTGGGATGTTTTTGTTATTGTTTGTGGATTTTTTTTATTACTGTCCAGCGCTGGCTGAGCCCAGATATTTGGAAGATATAGACATCGAGGGAAGGGTTGTTGGTGGAGAGGTGGCTAAACCCAACTCCTGGCCCTGGCAGGTAAACCACTTTTGACAATAAATCAATGAAAATATTAATTGATTAAATCAATATTTATTAAATAGCAACATCTATTAACTAAGTGGACATGGATGTACCAGCTTATTGCAGTCAAGCTATCAAACATTTTTATATTAGCAGTTTAATCATAAATGAAGGTTAAATATTTTCACCAATTTGACTAAAGTTCTTGTAAGGCTCTGTTATGGTCTTCTGACATTTTCTAGGCATATTAATAGAACCTGGTTGGTTAATAATACTACTCGTTGGTTACTACTTTTTTTAGAATGCTTGCAGAGTGATAAAATATTCATTTCATGTTTGATTAACCAATATTTTATAACACTCAAGCCTGAAAATTTGAAAATACAGATAATAATATTTACATAGCTTTAAAGTTAGTTCACTCCAAAATTAAAATTCATTCATTTCCTCACCATCATGTCATTCCAAACCCATACAATCTGTTTGGATATGTGAATAAAAGTTTTTATATCGGATTATAAAAAGACAAACTCTGACTCATCTTTATTAGCCCGTTTAGGAAAACTAAAATTGCAGCAAGCAATCAGATGTCTTCTAAAAACTAAACTGCTTAATCAATATGGATTTATCTATTGATCACTTTGCATATTTTTAAAGCATCCCAATTTTGGGTAAATAAACGTTCAGTATAGGGATTGAGATCTTTTAGATTTCATTAAAGTATATCTTTGATTTTGTTCAGTCTTATGAGTTGAAATATTTCATTATGGAGAATAATTGATGACAGAAATTTCATTTTGAGGTGACTTATTAAATGGAAACATTAGCAAAACATGCATATTTTTGTTAACTGAAAACATGTTTATATAACAGAGACCGGCTGGTGATTGAAAACCTTAAGAGGTGCTCACGTTTTAATTGTGAAGTAAAGCCCGCTCAAAGCAGGTTGGTGGGTGTCGGACCAATGGGCTTACATTGGTGCCGTGACCCAGATTCAAACTGGGCTTGTTTCAGCAAAACCGCCTCATTACAGCCCCGCTCAGAGCAAGTTGATGGTTGTCAGACTGGTGGGGTTACACTACAGTCATCATAGCCCTACCATTATGACCATAAATGTCAAAATAAACCATTTGAAGCTGTATTTTACAATAATTTGTCCAAAAAGTTATTTTTATCAAGTTTAATATACTATTTCAATTTGAAATGGGGCGACGCGGTGGAGCAGTAGGTAGTGCTGTTGCCTCACAGCAAGAAGGTCACTAGTTCGAGCCCTTAGCTGGGTCAGTTGCCATTTCTGTGTGGAGTTTGCATGTTCTCCCCGCGTTCTCGTGGGTTTCCTCTGGGTGCTCCGGTTTGCCCCACAAGTCCAAAGACATGTGGTATGGGTGATTTGGTTAAGTTAAAATTGTCCGTAGTGTATGTGTGTAAATGAGAGTGTATCGGTGTTTCCCAGTGATGGGTTGCAGCTGGAAGGGCATCCGCTGGTAAAACATATGCTGGATAAGTCGGGGGATCATTCCGCTGTGGCAACCCCAGAATAACAAAGGGACTAAGCCGAAAAGATAATTAATAAATGAATGAATGAATTTGAAATGGTTTTCTTCTCTTTCTGCCTCAAAATGTCTAACAAAAATATGTTTTTTTTTTCTCAGATCTCTCTCCAGTATCTGTCTGGTAGCAGCTACTATCATACCTGTGGTGGATCTCTGATCAGACCAGGATGGGTGATGACCGCCGCCCACTGCGTTGACAGGTAACGAATCCTCGACTTTCTGTTTGTAGATATTAAGAAAACATTCACATTTCAAAAACCAACACCACTCCTTTAAGACAAAATCAAAGCTTTACCTGTGTTTATCTCAATGTGTTTCCTGTGTAGTCCAAGAACTTGGCGTGTTGTCTTGGGTGACCACGACATCTACAACCACGAGGGTCGCGAGCAGTACATAAGCGTCAGCCGTGCTTATATCCACCCCAATTGGAACAGCAACAGTTTGTCTTCTGGGTGTGTAAACATTATACATTACTGTGGCAGCAGTTGACTTTTATAAACCCTGTCCCACTTCTGTGTCCAACAAATTTTCAGTATCAGCCATAGCGCTCCTCAAACTATTTGTGCACTCTCCAGGGAAATAGTGAATTATTTCTGAAAAAATGACATAACCTACTGATTCCAGACACAAGCAGACATACAGACCTGCAATATGCATATGAGGGTTATATTCATCATATGAACATAACTCGAAAAAAAAAAAAAAAAAAAAACAGATTGAAGCTATAGCCTATTCATCTTTATGGCGCTTTTACATGTGTCAAAGCAGCTTAACATAGAAGTTCTAGTAAATTGAAACTGTGTCAGTCCAGTTTTCAGAGTTGAAGTTCAGTTTAGTTCAGTTCAGTGTGGTTTAATTTTCACTGCTGAAAGTCCAAACACTGAAGACCAAATCCATTAATGCGCAGCTCAACAAGTCCCAAAGCCTACAAGTATAGTGATGGAAAGTTCAGATCATTTGAATATAAAACTCTAAAACACACACATGGGGGCAGTCTTAAGACAAAACTATAATCCATCCATGAAATTATAAGAGACAGGTTGCAGGTTAGCTCATCTCACCTGTCAACTTCCGAGGCCTTGGGTAATTTGCAGGTTATTTTGACATATCAAGTTATGTGGGCTGTGCCGGTCTTATAGCAGAAAGGATTAGTTCATCAATAATGAGTTGTTAGTTTGGCAAGTGACAGCACCAATGATTGACAATTGATGGTAGGGCTGTCCTCATGAACATATCCATTTCATACACTTCTCTAATTTTTTGGGAAAAGATGAAATAGTATATTACCCAGCGTTTCTGGGAACCTGTTGTCTGCATTGCAAGTACCATACAAGCACATTTCCACCACTGTTCATGTTAATCACCAATGTTACTCTACAACGTTTGGCAGAAAAAAATGGCGGACAGTTATGGGGAATAGAATATCAGAGTTAGGAGCGCTCTGATTGGCTGTCAATCAATCTGACAGCCAAGGCTCAAATATATAAAGATGAATATTTACGATTGCTGTCTGTTCTGTTTTCTCAGATATGACATTGCTCTTCTGCAACTGTCCAGCGATGCTTCTCTGAACTCGTATGTGCAGCTGGCCACACTGCCACCCTCTGGACAGGTTCTCCCCAACAACAACCCTTGTTACATCAGTGGATGGGGCCGCACGCAGAGTAAATATGACTTTTAATGCAACAAATCAGCCTTGAAGTTGCCTGAAATCAATTATATTTACTGATCCACATTGACTTTTCTTTTTGTCTCATGGATGTGATCTTCATGCAGCTGGTGGGTCACTTTCCGCCGAGCTGAAACAGGCCTATCTGCCCGTGGTGGACCATGATACTTGTTCTCGCAGCGATTGGTGGGGAAGCACTGTGAAGAACACCATGATTTGCGGTGGTGATGGTACCCTCGCAGGATGTCATGTGAGAAAGACTGACCGTTAAACAGATTATGAACTGTTTACTGTGGCAAGTCATTTCACTTTGTGTCATTGTGAATTCTGTTGTTTTTTTAGGGTGACTCTGGTGGCCCTCTGAACTGTCAGGTCAGCGGTCAGTACGTCGTCCACGGTGTGACCAGCTTTGTATCATCAGCAGGTTGTGATACCTACAAGAGGCCAACAGTCTTCTCCCGCGTCTCTGCCTACATCAGCTGGATTAATGATGTGGGTGCAATCCATTAGCATATATGATCTTCAAAATTAGCAATTTACGAGTCTTTTAATGAGCTTGTGTTGTTTTGTTTGTTTTAGGTCATTGGGAAGTGAGATCAATGAAAGACAAACATCACATGTTTAAATTTCAACATTTGCCAGAAACACAATAAACTTCTAACGTTCAATTGCTTTTAAATCATTTTAAAGATCATTTTGTCTCTTCATTACATATATTTTTAGACTAGAGTTCAAAAGGGAGACAGTTCTGGGGGAAAAACTATTCCTGAGTCTGGTGGTTTTTGTCTGGGGGAGCTTGAAGCGCCAGTTTGTGAGCGGAGTCCTTGAGAATACTGCATGCTCGGTGCAGACAGTGTTTCTTCTGGATGTCCTCAATGGCTGGAAGTGGGATCCCTGTGGTTCGTTGGGCAGTTTTCACCACCCGCTGCAGTGCCTTACACTCAGCAACAGAGCAGCTTCCATACCAGACTGTGACTCATTTAATCAGGATGCATTCTATTGCACAGCGATAGGCATTCACCAAGACTACTGAGGACCCCTGGTTCTTCTTAAATTGCCTTAGGAAAAAGAAGCACTGGTGAGCCTTCTTGACCAGGCTGGAGGTGTTGGTGGTCCAGGACAGGTCCTTTGAGATGTGGGTCCCCAGGAACTTGAGGGATGAGACAGGCTCAACGGCTATCCCATTGATGTGAATGGGATCATGTGAGCCTATATCTAGTTAAAACAGCAAAACTATAAATAAAATCAGAAAAGCATTAATTAATTATTTTTTAGGGATTAGAGTAACTAAACTGTTCTTACTTTAGCCATATCAGCTAAACATTTTCCCCCGGTTTCACAAACAAGGTTTAAGGCTAGTCATGGATTAAATTGCATGGTTGAGCTGTCTCAACTGAAAATAACTTGCAGTGAGATGTCTTAAAATATGCGAGTGTCATTTTTTGTCTACAGGTGCACACCAGTAATGTAATTTTTTAGGGCTGTTTTTAAAAATGTGGCTTAAATAGCCTAATTTAACTAAGGTCTAGTCCTGGCTTAAGCTAAGCCCTGTTTGTGAAACTGGGCCTTTGTCAATAAAAGCCTGTTGTCAGTAGTGTAGCAATGCATTTAAGACCAAACAGAAGAGAAGAAGTTTTTGTTGGTGAATGCTAAATTTCAGGCAATATTTTGTATTTCTGCTGCATACATTTAAATCGGGGGTCTGAAGTCAGTTTAAATTTTATACATTAGTATAATAGTCTGTACATTTACATTAGAACAGATTTTAAGCAACAAAAAAAAAAAAAGGTTTTGTCCACTAGGGGACAGACATGGCATATTAATGTCAGCAGTACACAGATGAGCATTGCTGTATGCATTATGATCACCTGCCTGATATGGTAATATGTCAGTCCTCAATGTCAAAACAGCTCCAAACCACTGAGGCACAGGACCTGTGGTATTTGAAAGTAAGATATCAAGATGATGACCACAGATCCTTGACATCCTTTATGCTGCGTGGTGTAGCTGCTATCGATCAAACTTGTTGGCCAGCCCATCCCACTCATGCTCGGCTGGAATAAGATTTGGGAATTTGGAGCATTAAACATGGGGACACAACAGTTTAAGGTTTGTTTCTTTTGGGACCACTGCTGATTAATTGGTTTAAAAAACTAGACATCACCAATTTAACACAAAGCACTGCATGCACTACCAAGTTGTTTTCCAGCTTTGTCTGTATGAGTATGGTGGTCTTCAAGTCTACCTATTCTTTTGTGGTGGAAATCAACTCTGGCCCCCTCTGCCATGGTGGTTTCCAGCTTCGCCCCTTCCTGTCGTGGCCTCCAACTTTGCCTACTCTGTCATAAGCTATGTTTCCATCCAAAGGTGTGAATAAATCTGTGCAAACATGGAATATCACATAAAAGATTTACAAATACTGCCGGATTTCCATCCATTGACTCAAAGAGAAAAAAATCATCTCTTCCTGATCATTTGGTGCCAAATATCAAAAAGAAAAATGGAATTCGCTACGGTAGGAGAAGCTGCACAGGAGTAGAGTTGGTAGGAGAGTCTTTTCCTTATTTAATAAATTACTTGCACCTCAGAAGACAATCTCATTGCATGGTTTGTCAGATCCAAGCAGGACACCATCTCTGCCAGCTTTCCACTCTACCTGCTCTGCCCTTGCATCTGCGAAATCAAGTATAGATTTGTTTATTCAAAGACTTCTTTAAAATGACTTGTTAACATCATCAGCAAAAACGTGAGTGGTCCAATTGAGTCCCAAATGGCTCTAGCCTTCTGCAAGACTCTTCCTTATAACAGAGAAATCAAATTGGCCAATTTAGTTTGATCCTTGTGAAACGGGTTGGATTAAATCTCAAAGATAGTGAGCAATGAAGTAAAACCCCACTGAAATCCTTTGCCCCAGTAAGTATTTTAATGCTCTATTGGACTGGTGGTCAGTTGGTACAGTGATTGTGGGAGTAGATGAATTTCAGAGGTCCTGAAGTTGCTTGGGTCCATGTTTGTGACCGGTGTTATTTTATATATGGCCAAAAGATTGCTGACCCTCGAGTCAGATAAACATGAATTTTCCACCTCTCATACACTGGCCTTGGCAGTGGTGAAATCTGTGTGAACCGCACAGCTGTGAGCATCAGAAAACCTGTTCTGTCCAGATTGTGAATGATTGTGAGTATATATACTGTACATATATGGACAATGGTCAAGTTCAGAAAGTCCAGACAGACTGCAGAAATGCTGAGGATACTGGTGTTGAGCGCGTTGGCTGCTTTGGGTAAGATATTTCTCTTTATCCATTGAGAAAACAGTAGAATCAATGGAATTTAGTTTAAATTTTACTTTATGTACTGTCAAATGTCTATAAATCTATATGGGCTCAAGCTACCTTAGTATGTCTAATATGTTTGCGTATCAGCACTGGCTGAGCCCAGATATCTGAAGGATCTGGCCATTGAGGAGAGGGTTGTTGGTGGAGAGATCGCAAAACCCAACTCCTGGCCCTGGCAGGTACGATATTTTAACTCAGCTAAACTTTTAAATCTCACTAACTTTCCTGATGGTTTATTTACACAGCAAAGTGACACAGGGTTAAATCCATTTCATAATATAATAGAAAGGTTTTGAGCATTTTGATTAACATGCTTGTATGCTTCTCTTAAAGTTACAAATAAAATCTCTTTAAATGTCCGTAATGCAAATGTTTGGCACATTTTATATGTAATTGTTCAAACCAGGACTTTTTATCAATAAACCACAAGAACCATAAATAGATGCCTGATGATCTGAAGCTGCAAGGAGTTGCAACCGATTTCTAACTTAAATTACTATTATTTTCTCAGATCTCTCTCCAGTTTCTGTCTGCCTTAAACTACTTTCATACCTGTGGTGGGACTCTGATCAGACCAGGATGGGTGTTGACTGCCGCCCACTGCGTTGACATGTAACGATCTGTGGTTTTCTGTTTGTAGATGCTAAAAAAAAACAGCATTTCTAAAACTAAGACACTAAGAAATTGAGAGAGCACCTTTAAGACAAATAGGAAATAATACATTAATATTCGTACACTAGTTTGCTGACTCTACCTGCGTTTATCTGAATGTGTTTCTTGAGCAGCCCGAGAAATTGGCGTGTTATCTTGGGAGACCACGACATCACTAAACAGGAGGGTCATGAGCAATCGTTGACCGTCAGCCGTGTTTATATCCACCCCAACTGGAACACCGACAGTGTATCTTCTGGGTGAGTAAATCTTGCATGAAGGAACTATGAATGAAACACATTTACCAAATAAATGAATCAACACTAGTGACAGCAAACTGATGCATGCACACAGAAAACGATTGCCGCGTGCCTCAAACGCGCTTCTGCTCTTGTTTACATGCACGCTGATAAAATATGCGCCGCTCATACTCTGTGAAACCAGAGTAAAGGCCTTTTCTGTTACTTTTATGAAACGAGGTGTCGACAAGCAGTGAGTTTTGCAAGTTGCACCCCAGCTGCCGGAAATAAACTGTAAAATTACGGATTTTTTTTATATTGTAGAATTGTCATAATTTATACTCATGCAAAATATTTCTTAAAGGGCACCAATTTTACCCCTTTTTTAAGATGTAATATTAATATTATGGTTCTTCTGAGTGTGCCAGTTTAGGTTCAGTTTAAAACACAATTCAGATTTTTTATTATAATGTGTTAAAAAGTGTCATTTTGGGGGAGTGTACACAGTTCGCTGTTTTAGGGGTGTGTTGCTTCACATGAAAATTAGTTTCGACTTCCCGCCCAACTTCAAAAGGGGGCGGAGCCAAGAGCTCCCCTGTTTGTGTATGGCAACAGACAGGCAGACAGAGAGAAGCAACATGAGTGAGAGGACCAGCATTCACCTGTACATGTACGACTCGGACACAGACCAAGCAGAGACTACAAAATCATTTGTGTCTTTGTATAGTTTTACAGCCAACTGTGTGCTAGTTTAAAGCTCCGAGCTTGTAGCCTACACCGAGACTAATAACCAAGCACACTGAATTAACTTTGACTGAAGGGCATCACACACCGGATGCACCGCGACACGGCGCGCACATGACAGTTGAAAGTATCGCACACTTGCGGCGCCGGTGTGTGTCACCTGATAGAAACTTATGTTTAGAATTCAGAAATGCATGCCGCTGCATGGCGCGACGCTGCGTGTCACAGAGCGGCGCTTCTGGTGTACGACCTGCTTGAGGCTATAACTAAAGGGCGTCATACACCGGATACGCATGTTATTTAAAATTAAACTATTCAGATAACGCTCTGTGGCGTGGCAGAAATAAGAAGTGTCCTGAGCAGGGCCAGCGCATCCATAGAGGTGACCTAGGCGGCAGAATAGTGAGCGAACCCCCCGGTTCTCACTTTCATCCGCGACACTGCGAAATACATGGCGCTGCACAACATTAGTTCGTTATTTCCAATGGAGGGACGCGCACATGAGGCAACGCGCTCGCACTTTCCAGCTGCACCTAGTTAAGATGACAGGGAGCTTCTGTGACCGCGGGAAATGCAAATCGCTGAAGTTTAAGGAAGACGCAATGAAAAGTACACATGTATGCAAACACTGGCGGCGAGGAGAGCGATAACGTGGTGAATGTTGAGCCCAATGAGCCTTACATCTCAAAATAGAGCAAGGGTGTTTCTTTGGTGACGTCGCTTTGACTCACACTCTGAAAATGGCAGACGTCAAACAACATACTGAGGATATGTTAATGCGCACCTGTCAATCAATATTGGTGGGTGGGGGGACCGCACTCCTACGTTCCGGTCGGTCTCAAAACCGCTCCAATTGGTCCACCGTTTTTATGTTGTTAAATTGAAAAGAAAAGGACTGAGTGTGTTTATATTACCTCAATATGACGGTCTATACACTATACCTACACATATCTACTTTTCAAGCTGTTTGGACAGACATTTTTCACCATAGGTGCCCTTTAAGTGATCTTAGCATGTCACTCCAGTTCACATTGTCTTTAAATTGTTTTCCAGTTACATTTAGGATTGTTTTCTGCCATTTATTTATAATAATAATTCATTCATTTTCTTTCCGGCTTAATCCCTTTATTAATTTGCGGTCGGCACAGCGGAATAAACCGCCAATTTATCCAGCATATGTTTTACGCAGCGGATGCCCTTCCAGCTGCAACCCATCACTGGGAAACACCCACACACTCCCATTCACACACATACACTACGGACAATTTAGTTTACCCAATTCACCTATCCCGCATGTCTTTGGACTTGCGGGGGAAACCGGAGCACCCAGTGGAATCCCACACCAACATGGGGAAACATGCAAACTCCACACAGAAATGCCAACAAACCCAGCTGAAACTCGAACCAGTGACCTTCTTGCTGTGAGGCGAGAACGCTACCCACTGCGCCACATAATAATAATTGTTTAATAACAATATAAAAAATCTTTTTATTTATAATAAATATAAATATTTTTAATAATCCCAATTCTGTTTTTGTCCATATTTTACCCTAAAGTTTGGTCAAAACAACAACAATTTTTTTAGAATGTACATGTTTAACTAGTTGTTTTTGGAGTAGGGGGTAGGGGTTGAGGGGCATATACTGTATGGGGTGATTTGCCCAGGGTGCCATTTAAGCTAGATCCGCCACTGGGTTTAATTTACATCTTTGAATGGAAACATAGTTAATTACACACCTTACATGAATGTACCTTTCTAAAATACCTATATAAAATTAGAATTGTCTTAACAATTCAACACAAAATTGATTGAAGGTCTCTAAAAAGTTTCATTTTTATCAACTACTTGCACAATTCAGCAATTAACAATAATAACTGACATGTCTAGATTTACAATTACCCAATGCCACAAAACTAATTGTACAGAGTTGTAGATATAACTTACCAAGTTATAGCGCCCGTTATAGCATCAGATATTAAAATACAGACTGTTCTGTCTTTCTCAGATATGATATCGCTCTTCTGCAACTGTCCACCGATGCCACCCTGAACTCATATGTGCAGTTGGCCACACTGCCACCCGCTGGACAGGTTCTGCCCCACAACAACGACTGTTACATCACTGGCTGGGGTCGCACACAGAGTGAGTGTATATTAACATACAAGCATCTGCGCTTGAGGTTGCCTGAAATCTTTGATATTCAACAATTCCTGATTAATTTCTCTGTTCTTTCATGGGTATGATCTTCATGTAGCTGGTGGGTCAACCTCGTCGCAGCTGAAACAAGCTTTGCTGCCCGTGGTCGACCACAATACATGTTCTCGCAGCGACTGGTGGGGAAGCACCGTGAAGGACACCATGGTTTGCTCTGGTGGCGGCAAGGAGTCTGGATGCCAGGTGACCCTCAAATATTGTTTCTAGTGCTGAGCAAATCGTGATTTTATTGTGTATTTATCTGCCAATAATCATGATGAATCACATTCCTATACATAAAAATGAATTAATTCAAAAGTATTGTATTGCACGCTTATTTTAAAAGTTCTGGTATAGGAACAAAACAGCAATAACACTTTAAACATCTGAGGTGTTTTTTATAGCAGGATTCCATTTACTTCTTGTAAACATCTTGTAAATCTTAACTTGAACATTAACGTAATTGAATTAATGTAAAACCAAAGCAATTTACAACCGCCAGGGCATTTAATGATAAGCAAGCGATCTTACATCAGTGGTTCTCAGTTCCTGTCCTTGCACCACATTGTTCTCAGATATCCCAGCCTGATCTCACGAGGAAACATAAGTATTTTACGTTTTGTCAGTTTAGTGGCTAATTCGTATTAATTCGTACAAGTTGAGTCGTACGAAAATGTACGATTTTAAAAAGGAGGCGTGGCACCCAACCCCGCCCCAAAACCCAACCGTCATTGGGTGATGAGCAAATCGTACTAAATGGTACGAATTAAATCGTACAAATTCATATGAATTAGCCACTAAACCAAAAAGTAACGAAGTAGCGAAGTGAAAAACATCCTGCAAGTGAGCTGAAGCAAGTGACTTGGTGATCTGTGTTTGGTGTGAACCCAGCATTAGTCCTTTTACAAATCTTCTTACTGATGACGTCTATTCCAAACTACTATTCATTCAAAAAAATAAAGCTAATCATAAAAACTGTGTTAACGGGCAGTTAAATAATTTTCAGGATTAACTAATTATCGCAATAATTATAATAATAGTAATAATGTGCAAACTTACCCAGACTTAATTGTTTCTTGTGATTACATTTGTATGTTAGTGTCATTTTGGCTACTGTTGTGTTTTTTTTTTCAGGGTGACTCTGGTGGTCCTCTGAACTGTCTGGTCAACGGTAAGTATGTCGTCCATGGTGTGACCAGCTTTGTGTCAGCAGCAGGTTGTAATACCTACAAGAAGCCAACAGTCTTCACTCGCGTATCAGCCTACAACAGTTGGATCAATGATGTGAGTCCAACTAATTAGCTCATATTGTCATTATAGTAAGCTTTTGTCTACTTACACTGATTGTGCTACTTTGTTGGTTACAGATCATTGGGAACTGAGAAGATGAAAGGCAAAAATACTCCAATTACCTTTGAACAACTGCAATGACCAGAAGTACAAAATTAATTCACATGCAGTATTGGACTAATTATCTGTGACTTCGTCTTATCCAGCAAACTGTAATGCTTTTAGTTTCAACACTAAGCAACAGATGGCAGAATTCTACACGCAACACCTAGATCTATATCCAGAAACAAATGTAATACATTTTTTTCAGTTTTTCTAAAAAATGTAATATTTCACATATAAGGAAATGGTGTAGTTGAGGATTTTTGAGGTATAGTATTTGAAAATGACTTCTTATCTCCCAAAACGCACCAGTAATGAATAGCTGAGAAGTAAACAAACAAAATATAGATACATAATTTGAATGAGTAAAATGTATGTATTTTTTCACAATTACTCTTCATGTGGTTGGGGTCATAATGTATAGACCTCAATTACAGAATTAGTAAACAGGGAAAAAAAGACATCATGAGAGTTATTAAAAATAAACAAAAGCCATTAAAAAAAAGTCTTTATGTTAGCTTTATGTTTCTTTATGTTAGCCTTTGTGGTGAATTCACAGTTTTTTTTTTTAGAAACATTGAATGTTTGATGTTGAAGACGATCGATAAAAAAGTGGACCAGGCCTGGGAAATTGGTTTAAAAGTTGTAAAGGGGCTTCCACTTTCCCTTTTCTTTGTATTTATTGTAATTAAAGAATTAAAGATTGTTGATAGCTCATCAGTCTCTGTCTCCTCCTTTTCTTTGTGAAGATTTTACTGTATTACACTCATTTGATTATCGTTGAAACCTAGCTGGAACTGGGATCTGACTTTTATCATTTTGTTCCAGTGACCAGTGAAAGACAACATATTCAATTTAAATTTGCTAAGATTCACAGAAACTGTTAATGTTCTCAGTTTAATATTTGTAATAATACTATTAAAAGTCTTATCAAGTGTTATTGTGCTACAAGTAATCAAGCATTTATATTTGTCCCAACAACAGCATTTATATTTGTCCCAAGGATATAAGTCCTTCATGTTGTCCCAACACAAATTAAGTTAACTTAATTAGCTTTTACAAGTGGATTGAACATAAACCAATTAAGCTTTCCAAAAACAACTTAACAATTGTGTCGTTTCAACTCATTTTAAATTAGTTTGATCAAGCAGCAAAATCCATTTTTTGAGAGCAGCGTGTTTAAAGCCAAAGAGTGAAAAACAGGTTCACTCCTATTATGAATGGAAGAAAATGTAAAGTCAGGCAGAATAAGTCCACCTTCTAAATACCAGATCCAGTCGCTTTAAATATGACTGACATGTAAACAAACTTTGCTCAAAAGGTAATTTGCTGATAGTGGAATTGGCACGTCACGCCACAAATGCTGAGTTCAAGTATTTTGTTTTTACACTTCACTTTTAGTTTGCTAACTTGTAGCATGTTGTGCAATAGAAGAACACATTTTATACACTATACCTTTGGTAACATTTTATTTTGCTTGTCCATTTGAGTATTAGTAGACTATCTGCTTAATATCTGTTGATATGCTCCTTCAACAGACATTAAACTGACTATAAGAAACTTTGCAAATACATGTCAACTTACATTAACCCGAACCGAACAGTCTACATATAATCTATTGAAAATTATTTGGCATGTAGATGCAATGCAAGTTAAATTCAACAAACAAACCATCAAAATAAAGTGTGACTGCTGTATTTACTGCAGATTTCTGACTGCTGTGAATCAGTACACTCAGAAGTAAGGGTATGAGATCTGTCACTGGGGTGGTACCTTTTCAAAAGGTACACATTTGTACTTAAAGGGTCCATATTGGTACCTCAAAAGTATATATTAGTGCCTACACATTTTAAGAGAAACACTTTTGTACTTTTTAGGTACCAATATGTACCCTTGAGGTATTAATATGGACCTTTTAGGTACATATTTGTACCTTTTGAAAAGGTACCACCCCAGTGACAGCTCACGTACCTTTATTTCTGAGAGTGTAGATTTCAAGTTTTGCTGTCTGTTATGATCAGAGATCCGGTTTGATTCAGTAAATCATGGTTTCTGAAACAGCCAGACCTCATCCATTATGTCACATTCACTTAAAGGGACAGTTCACTCAAAAAAGAAAAGTCTGTCATCATTTACTCACCCTCTGCTTGTTCCAAAGTTTCTTTCTTCTGTTGAACACAAGGGAGGATAGACTGAAGAATGCTGGACAAGAAACAGCCATTGACTTCCATAATATTTTGCCATATTTGTGTTAATAAGCAGTCAAACATACTAAAATGCTAGTGGTGAGGGGGTGTGTGTACGTGCACATACATACAGCAAAGCACTTGCTGGCCAAAGGTTGCTGACCCCTGAGCTAGATAAATAGGTTATTTCCACTTCTGGTACACTGGCCTTGGCAGTGGTGAAGCCTGTGGGATTCACACACCTGTGGGCATCAGAAAACCTGTTCTGTTTAGCGATGGGGAAGTCGGTGGGCATATATATCTGGATGATATTAGAGGTCAGAGCTCAGAAAGTTCAGGAAACATGCATAGAATCCTGCTGTTGAGCGTGCTGGCTGCTTTGGGTGAGATGTTTGTCTCTTTCTGTTGAGAAAAAACACAGAATTTATGGCTTTTAGCTGTATGTACTATCAGATATTAACACATATGTCTATGCTTATGGGCTGAGGCTACAGTCTCATTATGTTTAAATGTGTGTGTCCAGTTTTGGCTGAGCCCAGATATCTGGAGGATCTGGCCACTGAGGAAAGAATTGTCGGTGGAGAGATCGCAAAACCCCACTCCTGGCCCTGGCAGGTACGATTAAAAAATAATTTAATTAAAATTCTTTCAAATCTCATAAACCTTCATTGTTTTTGGTCTTTTTCTATAAGTAAAGGCTCAATGTTATACCAGGTTAAGGTTCTCGGGCTATTTTCTTAATATGGTGGAAGATTGGGAGTCACAAACAGACAAACCAGCAAATAGAAAAAGGTTTTCAAGATTTAGACTAACAAGGAAAAGTTTACTTAAAATGAACAAAACCAAAATTCTGTAATATACATATTTAGCAGCACAATTCTTCAAGATGAAGATGGCTGAAGTGAAAAACTCTGGTTATTTATAGTGAGTAGTATTCATCTGATTGGCGCTATACTATAGCTGATGCGGGACCAACCACGATCAATCATAAGGACGTGATCCACCTCAAAATTAGTTTATAAAAAAACTGCACAAATTGAGATTTTTTTAAGAAACATTTTGAAACATTTTCATTAGGATCACACACTTTACCTGCAGAATGAAAAATAATTGATTTTATCCGCTTGTTAAGTGTGACTTCATGCGAAGCGGCTTCCGGGTCCAAGCGCTCTATCAAACTGTATGGGGAGACTCATCAAATGGTAATAATAAACATTTACAAAGTGCTGTAATACTTTCGAAAATCACAAATGTATATATTCATGTCTAATATCCAATGGCCAGAAAGTGATAAATTTTTTATAAATTGTTAAAATTTTGGTATTTGTGATGCAGCAAGTCCAGACCCAGATGGCATATGAATGTGGGCCACTTTAGGCAGTTATGCAGCACTGGTGGTCTTCCTTCAGCCGAAACAAAATGAATGTGAGCCTGAAGTGGCCCACCTGTACAATGGCAAAGGGGGGCCAAAGATTCTAATTCATATATGGGCCATTTAAGCCAGAGATTTGGCACTTATGGCAAAATGTAATCTGAATGTGAGCCTAATGTGGCCAATGTGGAAAATGATACATTTGGCCCAAATGATGAAGGACAAATGTGGGCCACAGTAGGCAAAAATGTGGCATAGTCATTTAAGGGTAATCTGGGTCTAAACCTAAAATGGCTCACACATGTAAGTGCAAATGTGGCCCAGTTATCCTAAAACAAATGTGGGCCACTTTTAGCAAATATTTGGCACAGTTAGCTCTTGCTAATGTGGCTGTGAGCCTAAAGCGGCCCAGAGAAGATATGGCACATGTGGCCCAGTTATCTTGAAACATATGTGGACCACATAGACTAAAGTCACCATCATGGAGAAAAGGGTTTGCTTTAGTTGGGCTCATTGCCCTGAACCTCTTAATATGAATTTTCTTTTTGGCTGCTGTAACTTTTAAGAACTTTGCTTGAAAAGTTTATTCATAACAGCAAACAAGTAAAAAATAAACAAAATAAAATTGAGGCACAACCTGTGATAAAACAATATAATTCACTAATGTTAACCAATGTTTAATCCATTATTAGAAGTAACGTAATAACATGCTTGCGCATGTCACCGAATTCTGAAGGTTTATAAGCTAAAAAAATTCTATGGTTCAACTTCTGCTCACAGAGACATCAATAATCAGCGTATGAACCTCAACATCGGTGACAATTAACAAAATGAACATACTGCAATGCATGCTGGGATTTGTGTACTTTGCCACACCCAGCTAGTGTAAGTTGTAGGCCAGATCTGGGCCATAATAAAAGCAAATTGTGGCCCAGAATAGGGTCAGTTCTAGTTTAATTGGTTGAATTCTGGCTAATATGTGGTGTTGCTTTGGTTTAATTGTGGCCCAGATCTGGCAAACAGGAGCGGACCGCCCAAGTGCCATCATTCCATGCGGTATGTGGGCCGGATGTAAGTGTCTGGTATTTGAGCCACATGAGTTTTGCTAGCTGGGGAGACTGTTGTGTACACCTTGATTTTATATAAAATTTACTTTAATGTGTGTTAGGACTAAAAAAGTGGCCACAAACGACAATTTTTTCAATTCAAATGAGAAGCTGCTTAGACCCGGTAACAATATTTCATACGTCACCACTTAACAAGCGGATGACTGGCGTATTTATTTGTGTTGCAAAAATCAACACAATTTATATGGCTTTTGATTGATATGAGACTAAATAAAGAGGATTTGTGTTTTTGATGTCAAATTAGCAAATTATTCTTTGAAATACAGTACGTTTAAACAGCCAGTTTCGTGGCAAGACAAATAACCAGCTTAATTTAACAGCATGAAAAAAATGTGTTTGAAATTTGAAACTATTTTTTATTTCCCTGTAAGACTGTGACTTCTTTTCTTTTCTCAGGTCTCTATCCAGTACAGAAATCTAAGTAACAACAACTACATTCATCTCTGTGCTGGTACTCTGATTAGAACAAACTATGTGTTGACTGCAGCCCATTGCGTTCTCAGGTAACCAATCCACAGTTTCTGTATCTAGACTGTTAAGAAACATTATAAACGTCACGAGTATAAGATAAAATATGAATCTGAGGCAGTTGTACGCTTTCATGGAACTGTCAATTTTTTTTTCCAATGCATTTGTAAAACATTTTTGTAGTCATTTGCTTCACTATTTAGAAGTAATTGTATATTTTAAGATCAGTTTTGCATAGTAACAGGGCTAAAGTAGTCAGTCACTGTAGAAGTAAAGGTCTTTGCACACTGAAGTCCATAATCTTATCTGTATGTGTTTTATATTCATATCCAAAAAATTCTGAAAATACACACAGAGTCTGATACTGTAACGAGGAGGCTGAGGCAACGTTAGAATCCATATGCAGAAGTTAAAGGGATTAGGCAGAGACATCAACGTATAAACAGGCGAATAGTCAGCAACAGGAAAGCAGTCCAATTCAATCGACAAACACAGGGGCAAATCCTGAAGACGTAGTGATAATGCAGGCAGAAGTTCAGTACAACAACAATCAGTCCAAATCAGATCAATAGGGCAAAGACAGAGGACGTACGTGATCAAGGCAGGCAGGGTCATACACAGGATAGCAGTCATGGAGTCACTTGGAACAAACGCTTGGTAAGGCAGGTAAACTGGCAATACTTCGCAAAGAAGCATGGCCTGAGCTCTCGCTGAAATACAACACAAACAGGAAGTAACCACAGAGGGAGCGGAGCCGAGTCAGTAGTCGTGTGAGGGCTCCCTCTGCTGACGTGGCGTTACAGATATATATCAATCAATCTGTTAGAAATATCGCTTTCATTTTATCCATTGCACAAAGAGCAGAGTTGACCTTCTTATTAAAGAGTTGCACAGGATTATCCCGAAATTCAAAGTTTGATATTTTGCTTGCAATTTCACAGCCAACACCAATTACCGTCAACAAATTAATCGTGAACTAAGACTGACAATGAAAGGAATGGACACATGCAAACACTGACAAAATGGCTGCATGGGAAATGTGCGCAGCAGGCACCAAAAAGAGTATTAATTCTCAACCAATCGTCACATTCTGTCATTATTTTTACACACTTTGCTTTTTATAAATGCTCTGAATTATTTAAAACAACATCTCAAAACGCCAACCCAATCTGCAACAAAATGGAGTCTTTGTGTGGTGAAGATTATATTTGATTGTCACATTTTATGACAGACAAAAGTTTTGGAGGCAGTGTGTCATAAAGATTGACGACATGAAGTCAAATTAATTTTTTAACATGTACAAAAATTGCAAGTTGAAAAATTTTGGACTCAATGTGCAGTAACCTTCAGTCTTCTATGGAGGAGGAGGAAGTTATACTTATATCAGAGCAGAATGTTTTCAATATAAGCTTGTTTTAGAACTTAGGTCTCATACTGGATTCCTGGAGGGCCGCAGCTCTGCACAGTTTTGCTCTAACCCTAATCAAACACAGCTGATCCAACTAATTAAGGTGTTTAAGGGTGCTTTCACACCTAGACTTTTATTCCGGAACCTGGCGCGTTTGCCGAGTTAGCGCGGTTCATTTGGCATATGTGAACAGGGCAATCGCGTTCTGATCCGCGCCAAAGCAATCGCTCCGAGACCGCCTGAATGAGGTGGTCTCGGCTCGATTGAAACGAACTCTTGAGCGGATCGATTGTAGTGAGAAAGCGATACGATCCGAACCCGGGTATATCACAGTGTTTTATGGATATGTAATAGGAATACGGCTATCCGAAGAGAGAATTATGACTAGGGCGGGAGGTCATTCCAGACATCCCAAGTCTCCCGGAAGTTCCGGGAGTTTCCCGCAAATGCACAGAGACTCGGATGCCCGCAAACGAGTGATAATCTCCCGGAAATCGCGAGTCTCCCTCCCAGTCCTCAAATACGACGCGCACCCTTCTCATCACCCCTCCCCACCGCATCCCTCCTTGCTCTTTTCAGACATGTCGCGCGCACCCTGTCAAACACCACCAAACCACCCCCTCGACAGCTGAGCGGGACTCTGCAAAATAAACCGTCAAACTCTGACCAATGTGAGGAGCGTTTACTCACACGTGACTTATTTTGGTCCGTTTAGAAACTTTGCCGTGTGAAAGCGAACCGCACCAAGAACAAAGAGCAACAATGTAACAATTTCAATCCCTGTTTCGGAACAAATGAATCGATTCACAGGTGTAAAAGCACCCTAAGACTACTAGAGACTATTAAGCAGGTGTGAGTTGGAGGTGGTTATAGCTAAACTCTGCAGAGCTGTGGCCCTCCAGGAATTAAGTCTGAGACTATTGTTTTAGAGCATAGGTCTCAAACTCAATTCCGCAGCTAGGCGCAGTTTTGCTTCAACCCTACTCAAACACAGCTAATCCAACTAATTAAGGTGTTCAAGTCTTAAGCTGCGGTCACACTGCTTTATTCTCCCCATAGACTTCCATTCATAGGAAGACGAATGCATCAGACCGCAAACGCAAGTTAGTGCGACAAGTTTCGCAGTTCGCTGCATTGCAAAGTTCAAGCTTGGTGAACTCTGACCTGCGAAATCGCATCATGTGACTGTGTGAGACCAACTGATGATCAAAACATGACCTCTCTGGACAGAAATTTAAAATAAGGACCAATTGCTCGCTTTTTAAAATGTCTAATTATCTTGTTTATTCCCGCCCCGTCATACAACAGAATTTCGCACGCACAAACTCTAGTGACATAATGGAGATTATTAAGCAGGTGTGAGTTGGAGGTGGTTGGAGCTAAACTGTGCAGAGCTGCAGCCCTCCAGGATTTGTGTTTGAGACCACAGTTTTAGAGGAAGAACGAAGTTGAGTTCTGAAAGGAAGTTTTTAAAGCATTATAACCTCTTTTTAGTCTTAATTAATGACCCTTTTATTTGGCACCAAAATGTGCTGCTTTTAAAGTTGCACTAACAGATTTTTGAAGAATGCTATTGTTGGACCAATTTAATTTTTGTTAATTCGTGATGTATGAAATACAGAAAATGGTCGTTTATGAACACTTTTTAGTCTTAATAGCAATCATGATTTTCGAAAGTATTAGGGAAGCGCAGGGCACAAAGTAACACAGGGTTAAATGTAACACAGAGTTTTAAGGTATTTGCTCAGGGTTAACCATGGCATGCTTCCGATCTTTTCACCACAGTGTCGGCAGACGTCTTCCTGCCAATTATTGAAAATTTTCGGCGATATTTGGATGAGATACACAGAAAAAACCATTTTTGCAGCATAAAAGTATTTTTTATTACAGTCGATATTTTTTATTTGGAAAAAAATCAGTGAAAGTATGAGCGTAAAATCTTATATTGTTGTGATCGCCGTCTTCTAGGCTAAAAGATGGAACCATTTTAAAAGATGTATAAAATGCACAGTGACTGCTAGCCAGTTTTGAGTAAAACATGACACAGCGGGGTTAGTTGTAACAGGGTGTTGGACACCAATTAAACTAACAAAATATATTTTTTTTAATTTTGAGAACTTTTGAAATAAAAATGTTTTTTAATAGAAAATTTTGTTTTAAAAGAAAAAATATATATTTTATTGCTAATAATGCAAATAAATCCATTGTACAATGATGGATAAATGGATAATAATGCAAATAGATTCAAATGTGTTTATCCAATAAACAAACAAGCATACTGTGCTATGTAGGTTAAAAAGAAATGAGCAAATTACTGAGGAAATATAGCTACTATTTAAAATAAACTGAGTTTAAATTAAATGTGTGAAATCTGCCTTTATAAGCATGTGTTACAACTAACCCTCTTTCTGTTACAACTATCTGTTACAACTTGGTGGGGTAAATAGTAACATTTTTACTCCTGGCACTTTTGGCAATACTGCACAGAAACCACAGGTCTGGCGATCATAATTCCAGTGCCCATGTGTAGGAAAGGCTTGTGTGTTGTTGGTAAAAAAAAAAAAAAAAAAAGGTTTGTCTAACCCTATAACTTTGTTCATTATTTGACCAAAACCAAAAAGTGTTACTTTGTGCTCCGCTCTCCCCTACAGCATTGTGTAAACATATATTCTTACTATTTGTTGAGCCTCCTACAGTTTGATGTCAGATTTAACAAGCGAATGCCCAAAACACACCATCAGCCAATCAGCAGAAAGTTATTAAAAAGGGTGCAGAGTCCTGTTGGGGTTTGGGTCTTTCCTTTTTTTGCTTTCAAATAAAAACATTGTTTAGCAAAAATCACCTATAGTGCATCTTTAATACTGAGAACAAACCGCATCATTTTAGCTGTCATTTTCAGTTGTGCAGTTTTGTGGGAAATGCTGACAAATGTCCAGAATACACCTAACAGTCATGCAATGTACAAAGAAGTGTTCTGGGAAATGTGTGCAGTGTGTTTCGTGCATAAGACAGAATTTCTGACTCTACCTGTGTCAATGCAAATGTGCTTTCTGTGCAGCAAGTACGGGTCCTGGCGTGTTGTTTTGGGTGACCACGACATCTCTACACATGAGGGAACCGAGCAGTACATAGATGTCCGCGTGATCACCTTCCATGCCTACTTTGACCAGAAGGATGTGTCTAAAGGGTGCGTAAACGCCACAGCGCACTTACGTCTTCAATGGTGCGACTGTTCAGGTTAACAGAAGAGAAGTGCTCTCGCTCAGCACAGTGAACATTGCTTTAGTTATATTGTTTTGTATTATTTTAAGTCGTTTGGGATGCAGTGACACACAGTCAAATATTTTGCTGAACAGATCCACAATTTAACATAAGTTATCATAAAAGTCCTCGTGCTGCATGTATTAGGAGGTTTGCTGAAGCTTCAGCTGATGTGCAGCGAGGGGTTTAATAAACTACGACAGTTTGCATTCAGGCGACGCAGTGGAGCAGTAGGTGGTACGGTTGCCTCACAGCAAGAAGGTCGCTGGTTGGAGCCTCGGCTGGATCAGTTGGTGTTTCAGTGTGGAGTTTGCATATTCTCTCTGCGTTCGCGTGGGTTTCCTCCGGGTGCTCCGATTTCCCCCACAAGTCCAAAGACATGCAGTACAGGTGAATTGGGTAGGCTAAATTGTCCGTAGTGTATGAGTGTGTATGGATGTTTCCCAGAGATGGGTTGCAGCTGGAAGGGCATCCGCCGCATAAAACATGTGCTGGATAAGTTGGCGGTTCATTCCGCTGTGGCGGAATTAATAAAGGGACTAAGCCGAAAAAAAAATGAATGAATAAATGAGTTTGCCTTCATTGAAAAGTAAGAATGATTAATAAATCCATTTGAAACAGTCCCTTAGAAGTAACGTCAAGTTTCAGTTTCAAGCTCAGGCGCACTTTGCACTCAAACTACAAGCGTACCGTGCAACCGAACCACGCTCAGGCACAACTTATCCAACCAGGCCAGGGCCAGCCAACTGAACCGCGTCTAGGCTCGATTCAGAGCACTCACACTTCTCAAACGAACCAGGAAACACGCCTGAGCACAGATCAGACAGTATAATGTGAGTGTACCATGGGTGTTTCTCCTGGTCAACAACGATCAGAACGGTGGTCTGAGGAAGGGCTAACCACAAACTGATATCCGTAGTAGAGCCAGATCGGGTCTAAGAAATGAAACCTGTGCCAACGTGAGCTCCTGCCCCTTGTGTCTGAGCCTGACCCGGTCTGACACATTAACTGTAATTATTACCCTGAGCCCGATTTAAGCCTGACTATTTTTTTAAAGGTGCAGTAAGTTTGACACCCAGTGGTTGAACTAGGTATTGCACTCCTGGATCAAAACAAACGCAAACGCGGGATGCCAGATTGAGTACAGAAGCGAGTGATTAATGACACGCGACAGAGGGAATATTTTTTTCATATTAAAAGGAGTTTTGGTTCAAACCAACACCTCGAATTGATATGTTAGAAACGGCTTCTATACAACAGAAACCTATCACAGATCACCTCAGGTAAACCTTGTGTGCTTTATTCAGTGCTAAATGCTAACAATGTGAGTTTGAATGCCACTTCACATAACATTTATTGCCAAATACTGAAAGCAGCAGCAGATAGTTCACCTCAGATCTAGAAAATACAATAAACCGTTTGAAATTAAACTTTAGAACTAAACACATATGAGTGATTCAGCATCTACATTTAATGATGTTAAAGAGGGTTAACATGTATTAAATAGATTCTAACCCTTACCATTTCGTGAGTGAGTGCATAGTCTGTGTTTCTGAATGGCTGTATTTAAATTTCTGTCGTGTTTCGTCTGGTGCAAACAACCAAACTGCTCATCACTGCGTATCTCGTCACAAAGCGTGTTGTTAGGACACGTGGTTACAATGTAATCTGCTCACCCAATGTTTACGTTCGTAATATTTATATCATTTGCTAATTAATAACCTCACGTGGAACTGAATCTGTCTCATTTCGACATCTGATACTGTCTGATACTTATAGTATTTTCTCAGCTACAATTCTGAGTTGTTGGAACTACAGAAATTAGTTTAGATTTTTCTTAATGAATAATGCAACGAGGATGAAGCATGTAAACGCATTGTTTGTTTATTCAGAATGGATCGAAACAAAAGAGGACATTGAAGGATAACTATCATCATTTTTTCTGCCAAGGCAAGCCTGCTTCTTGACATGTGTCTGTTCATCTTGGAAGTCCTGGGTTTAATGCCTCTTTCACACCGCACGCATGCACAGAGCAGCGCGTGTTTTTTCGTCGTCCATGTTAAAGGATAAATATTAGAGCTTCATACTGCACACAGAAGCAGCATGTCAGTGCAGAGCATGAGCAGAGCTGAAGAAGCTGGGTCTATCTTTGCTTTTGTCTATTTCTGTTCATGCTCAATTAAAGCGATAAAGTTAAAGTTCATAATGACCAAAACACATCGAATGACAGTAAAAATGAGCAATTTTACCCAATAAATGCATTGATAAGATCCACTGACATTTATGCAATGTTTCTACTCTACATTAACTCTTGCTTTGCTACTGTTCGGTGAATTGATGAAATGAACAGTTGGATGTGCCAAAACTTTCTTCAGTTAAACAAAGAGAAAGTCATTGTGTTTGGGAACAGAGATGAGGTTCTCAAGGTGAATGCGTACCTTGGCTCTAAAGGTCAAACAACGAAAAATAAGGTCAAGAATCTTGGTGTGACGCTGGAGTCAGATCTGAGTTTCAATAGTCATGTCAAAGCAGTTAGTAAATCAGCATACTATCATCTCAAAAACATTGCAAGAATCAGATGCTTTGTTTCCAGTGAAGACTTAGAGAAACTTGTTCATGCTTTTATCAGCAGCAGGGTGGATTACTGTAACGGCCTCCTCACTGGCCTTCCCAAAAAGACAGTCAGACAGTTGCAGCTCATCCAGAATGCTGCGGCCAGGATTCTGACCAGAACCAGGAAATCAGAGCACATCACACCTGTCCTCAGGTCTTTACACTGGCTCCCAGTTACATTCAGAATAGATTTTAAAGTATTATTACTTGTCTATAAATCACTAAATGGCCTAGGACCTCAATACATTACAGATATGCTTACTGAATACAAGCCTAACAGATCACTCAGATCTTTAGGATCATATAAACTAGAAATTCCAAGAGTTCAGTCAAAGCAGGGTGAATCGGCTTTCAGCTACTACGCCCCTCGCTGCTGGAATCAACTCCCAGAAATGATCAGATGTGCTCCAACATTAGGCACATTCAAATCCAGACTGGAAACACATCTGTTTAACTGTGCCTTTACTGAATGAGCACTGTGCTACGTCCGACAAATTGCACTATTATGTTTTTCTCTTCTTTTTCATTTTTTTACAACCTGTTTTAACATATTTTTATCTGTTTTTTTATTATGTTTTTATTTTTTCTTACACTTGTCTTTTTTATTCCTGTTTATGTAAAGCACTTTGAATTGCCACTGTGTATGAAATGTGCTATATAAATAAACTTGCCTTGCCTTGCCTAACTCTGCTTGTGCATGTGGTTTGAATGTGTGCCAGTGGAGAAGATGATGTTGCAGGAGCTAGAGCATTGCTGTGCATGACATGCATTACGAATTGTGCAACTTTGTAGAGCCACACATGTTGCTTAAGCCGACTTTGCTAAAATATTCGTATTGTATTTCTAATTATGGCATAGCTTTCCACCCAATTAGGCTAATTAAGTAATGACTGAAAGAAAAAAAAAGCTTAAAATCACAGTCTGGCCCGAAGATAGTGGCAGAAAATATCGATCTGGGCTTGGGCAGAGAATCTAAACTCTAATCCAAAGCAGAATGGTATGCAAAGACAAAACAGGCGATCATGTCTTGTCTAAGACAATAAAAGGTCTACTATAGCACAAAAACAAAAAAAACAAAAATGAAAATATTATCTATTTACCTTCATGTTCTTGCAAACCTGAAAGACCTTTGTTCATCTTCAGAATCCTAATTACAATATTTCTGATTAAATTCAAGAGCTCTCTAATCCTAAACATCATCAAAATCATCAATAACTGTCAACATTAATCAGCGATTTCTTCAATTCAGTGTCAGTTCAGAATTCATGCTCACGAGACGAGAGCACTACGATGTGTACTGCACTGCTGATGTACGGTATACCGGATGAGTACACAACTTGTTTACAAGCACAGGAGATCTGTTTTTTCAAAACATTAGTGAATTAACATTGTATAAATGAATGAAATCCAGTAGTTTATCATAAACAACAAAAAATTTAACAATTATGGGAACCACAGCTGCTTTTATAACGTAATATTTTTACTCTTTAAGCTACAAAAAAAATAAGAAAAAGCATTAGAAATCGTCTTGCGGACTGAGATCTGTTCATGTTTTTAAGGTATGATGTAGCACTTCTAAAGCTGGTTTCTGATGCCACTCTGAACGCATATGTGCAGTTGGCACCACTGCCACGCCATAAACAGATTCTGCCTCACGGAAACCCCTGTTACACCACCGGCTGGGGCTACACTGAGAGTAAGCTTAGGTTTTTATAGACAAATCATCCTTGCTTTTGCCATAAAACACGTTTAAGCCTGTTCTTGAAACTCTTTTGTCATGCAGCTGATGGTTCGCTTTCTGCTGAGCTGAAACAAGCCTATCTGCCTGTGGTCGACCACGAAACCTGCTCTCAAAGCGACTGGTGGGGAAGCACATTGAAGGACACCATGGTTTGTGGTGGTGATGGCACCATGGCTGGATGTGAGGTGAGAAAGACCGATCATGTCAGATCATGAGCCATACACTGATAAAATGTTTCAACTTGGCTCCTGTTGTGTTATTTTAGGGCGACTCCGGTGGTCCTCTCAGCTGTCTGGTTGATGGTAAATATGTTGTCTACGGTATCACCAGTTTTGTGTCATCGGAGGGCTGTAACATCTACAAGAAGCCCACAGTCTTCACTCGCGTGTCTGCCTACGTCGACTGGATTACCATCGTAAGTTCCATTCGTGAGCTCATAATGTCACCTTCATTAAATAATTTACTTATGGAGCTTCTTGTGTTGTTTTATTCATTTCAGAACATGAATGAATGGGATTACGAATGACAAACCTCCTCCACGGTTCGCAATGACAGAAGAAAAAACATTAGCTAACAATAAACGTTGCATCTGATTTTGGGCTGCTTTATTTTGAAAGTTTTCCAGCTTAATCAAGCACAAATTAATTATGGAAGCACTAAATTATTCGTTTTTTGACTGAACTAATCTGATACTTATATCAGTCATTTCATCAAAAATGGTGACATTGTTAATTGTTAGAATTAATGAACAATCTATCATCCATGATTCACCCTCCACGCATTTCATGTTTGGGTGAGCCTTCATTCATTCATTTTCATCTGCTTTTCCGGTGCTGGGTTGCAGGGGCAGCTGTCTCAGGAGAGAAGCCCAGACTTCCCTCTCCTCAGACACTTCCTCCAGCTCCACCAGAGGGATCCTGAGGCATTTCCAAGCCAGCTGGGAGACATAGTCCCTCCAGCGTGTCATGGGTCTTCCACAAGGCCTTCTGCCTATCGGACATGCCTGAAACACCTCCCTAGGTAGGATGCCTGAGCCACCTCAGCTGACTTCTCTTGATGTGGAGGAGCAGCGGCTCTATGCTGAGCTCCTCCAGGGTGTCAGAGCTTCTCACCCAATCTATAAGGGTGCGCCCTTGCCACCCTGTGAAGGAAACTCAATTCGGCTGCTTGCATCTGAGATCTTATCTTTTTGGCCACCATGACCCAAAGCTCATGACCATAGGTGAGAGTCGGAACGTAGATTTAGCGGTAAATTGAGAGCTTTGCCTTTGCTCAGCTTTGCTTGCCACAATAGACCAATACACCGACCGCATCACTGTTGTGCTGCACCGATCCGCCTGTCAAAACCCTAAGATACTTGAACTCCTCCATCTGGGGTAAGGACTTTTCTCCAACTTTCCTGGAGATGTTTGTTTGGGTAAGCAATCACTTTATAATGTTTTTAAGTCCTGTCAAACCAAGTATCTGTTCAGAGACTCTGAAACCATTGCTAAACCATCACAGTATGGCCATTCTGAAATTTATTCTGATCTTTTCATTCCAGCTCATTTCATCTTCCTCCAAAACACTGATTATGAGAACTGTTTGTTTTCATAATCCACCCAAAGGCATGGTGACACTGCACATTTTTGTCACATTGACTTCCAATCATATGCATGCGAATGCAGAGGAGCGGAAATGCAAGCTTGTGCAAAAATTTACTATGTCACTTTATGTCGCCACAGTGGAACGAATCGCCAACATATCCAGCACGTGTTTCACGCAGCGGATGCCCTTCCAGCCGCAACCCATCTCTGGGAAACATCCACACACACTCATTCACACTCATACACTACAGACAATTTAGCTTACCCAATTCACCTATACCGCATGTCTTTGGACTGTGGGGGAAACCGGAGCACCCGGAGAAGACCCACGCAAACGTAGGGAGAACATGCAAACTTCACACAGAAACGCCAACTGACCCAACCGAGGCTCGAACCTGCGACGTTCTTGCTGTAAGGCGACAGCACTACCTACTGCACCACTGCGTCGCCGTGAACAATTTTTATTATTACTTAAAAAGGAGGAAAAAATGCATGGCCTAAAATCAGTTTGAGAACTTGGACTGAAAACCCACTCAATGACCAAACCTTCAGCCGTGTAGTATTCCTTTGGATACGAGAGCCTGACTGATGCATGCTTGAATGCACCACAGCAATGCGATGTAGACCATCATCATCTTTATTCAGTAGATCTTGAAGCAGCTCACCATATCCCTGTTTTAGCATAAAATAAAACTGCTTTAACATACAAATCACAAAATTCATAATTCAAGCATAAATTCTTAAACATTACATTTTTAGTCAACTGCACTGAACAACAAACACTTCTTAAAATGCAATCAAACATACCTTGCTACGCTGATCAAATAATGCAAGTCACGTTATTTCCTATCCTTTTGTCCTCATCAGATCAGGCACGCGTCAAGTTCATTTCAAAGTGATACAAAGTATAAAATACACCTTTAAAAGGTATAAACTTACACACACAGGGTACAAAACATGTATATGTGTAATATATAAAGACACATGAAGCATCAATTTGCTAATTAAATTACACAGACATATTCAGTACTTAAAGTACTCTATTTTTGCTGCCTAATTTTGTATGTAATGTACTAAAATTTACTCTTGTACTCAACTTTGACACCATGAAATTATCTAAAATGTATTTTTTAATGTATTATTTCAGTACTTTAAAAATGTATATTTAATACCACATTATGTACAATTAAAATCATCTTTTCATGCACCTTTATATATATATATATATATATATATATATATATATATATATATATATATATATATATATATATATATATATATATATTTTTTTTTTTTTTTTTTTTTTTTTTTTTTCATACAAATACAAGTATTTTAAATGTAGGAATTATATGCAATACCTTTTTTACCTTGCGTTATTATGGACACACACTGCACAAAACAAAACCAAAAAAAAAAAAAAACAGAGAAGAGACTAAACATAACATATATTCATTCATTTCTTCATTCATTTTCTTGTCGGCTTTGTCCCTTGCGGGGTCGCCACAGCGGAATGAACCGCCAACTTATCCAGCACGATTTTACGCAGCGGATGCCCTTCCAGCCGCAACCCATCTCTGGGAACTTCCACACACACATTCACACTCATACACTATGGACAATTTAGCTTACCCAATTCACGTGTACTGCATGTCTTTGGACTGTGGGGGAAACCGGAGCACCCGGAGGAAACCCACGTGAACCCAGGGAGAACATGCAAACTCCACACAGAAACGCCAACTGACCCAGCCCAGCCGAGGTTCGAACCTGCGACCCAGCGACGTTCATGCTGTGAGGCAACAGCACTACCTACTGCGCCACTGAGTTGCCCCATAACATATATAATTCCACAAATTAAGCCACATAGTTACATGACTCCAACACCGTTGACGGGATGCTGTCAAGCTGAAGAAGGAGTCCTACAGGGCTTGGTTGGCTTCCAGGACTCCCTAGGCAGCTGATGGGTATCGGTGGGCCAATCGTGCTGCAGCCCGGGCGGTTGCGGAAGCAAAAACTTGGGCCTTGGAAGAGTTCGGGGAGACCATGGAGGAAGACTATCGGTCAGCCCCAAAGAGATTCTGGCAAACTGTCTGGCGCCTCAGGAGGGGAAAGCAGCTCCACATCGACACTGTTTACAGCGGAAGTGGAGAGCTGTTGACCTCGACTGGGGATGTGGTCAGACGGTGGAAGGAATACTTTGAGGATCTTCTTAACCCCACTGACATGTCTTTCATTGAGGAAGCAGAGACTGGGGATGCAGAGGTGGACTCACCCATCACCCAAGCTGAGGTCACTGAGGTAGTTTGCAAGCTCCGCAGTGGCAAAGCAGCGGGGGTGGATGAGATTCACCCTGTGTATCTTAGGTCTCTTGATGTTGTGGGGCTGTCTTGGCTGACACGTCTCTACAACATCACATGGAGGTCGGGGACAGTACCTCTGGACTGGGCAACTGGGGTGGTGGTTCCCATTTTTGAAAAGGGGGACCGGAGGGTGTGCTCCAATGATAGGGGGATCACACTCCTCAGCCTCTCGGGGAAAGTCTATGCCAGGGTACTGGAGAGGAGGATTCGGCCGATGGTTGAACCTAGGATCCAGGAGGAACAATGTGGTTTTTGTCCGGGCCGTGGTACACTGGACCAGCTCTATACTCTCACCAGGGTGCTTGAGGGTTCATAGGAGTATGCCCAACCAGTCCACATGTGTTTTGTGGACTTGGAGAAGGCGTTCGACAGTGTCCCTCGTGGCATTCTGAGGAGGGTGCTCAGGGAGTATGGGGTCAGAGGCGCTCTGTTAAGGGCCGTCTCGTCCCTCTATGAGCAGAGTAGGAGTCTGGTTTGCATTGCCGGCAATAAGTCAGACTTGTTTCCAGTGCATGTTGGACTCCGGCAGGGCTGCCCCTTGTCACCAATTCTGTTTATAATTTTTATGGACAGAATTTCAAGGCGCAGCCTCTGGCTGGAGGGGGTCCGGTTCGGGCACCGCAGGATTTCATCTCTTTTGTACGCAGACGATGTTGTTCTGTTGGCTTCATCGAACATGGACCTTCAGCATGCACGGTTTGCTGCAGAGTGTGACGTGGTTGGGATGAGAATCAGCATCTCCAAGTCCGAGGCCATGGTGCTCCACTGGAAACAGGTGGTTTGCCATCTCCAGGTTGGAGGAAAGTCCTTACCCCAGGTGGAGGAGTTTAAGTATCTCAGGGTTTTGTTTACGAGTGAGGGAAGAATGGAATGTGGGATTGACAGGCGGATTGATGCAGCGGCAACAGTAATGCGGTCGATGTACTGGTCCGTTGTGGTAAAAAAGGAGCTGAGCCGAAAGGCAAAACTTTCGATTTACCGGTCAATCTACGTTCCTACTTTCACCTATGGTCATGAGCTTTGGAGGGCCCCACACCTGTTACCCGTTTTTTTAAAAAAGATGCCCTGGGTCACTCCAGCCAATCCTAGGGCACGTCATCTGCATAATTAGGGCGGGGCCTGTGCAGATGAAAATAGAGAGAGAGAGAGAAAGAGAGAGAGAGAGAGAGATACACACACCTGTGAATGCAACAAATACGCAATGTTCAAAAATGGTCCTCCAGATTGGGGGTTGAGCTTATACAGTATAAGTTCGATATAAATGGCCCTGGGAACAAGTAAGTAATGATGTGTGTCACGAAACACTATTACTGTAATTGTATTAAGGGCGCCATCTCCATCTCAACCACTGCATTTTCTTTTCTCTCTGTAAGAAAACAAAGAATTACAATTTAAAGATGTGTCATATCTATATGCTATATTAAGTGTTAATGTGCAAGAGATAAAAATAAAAGTCAAGCATTCTATCCCATCAACGATATTCATGTAATTTTTGCAATATTTCATCTTGATCGTTTTGCATAAAATAGCATAATTCTGTACTCCTAAATGTATATTATGAATGTATACTAATATGAATAATATCTATCAGACAGACAGCAAAATGAAGATATAATACAGCGGACTCCTACTCATGAAGACCAAGTAGCCTATACTTAATTTTTACTGGGTAAATAAAGGTCCTAGTAGGCTACAGTGAGCTTGAGTCAGATTTCATCATCATACCAATTAGCGGGTATGAAACGAATTAGCTACCGAAGCACTTTCTTATGCACTTTAAATTGTTTTTTGTACTTTTTAGTTTGCCCACAAGGTGTCAGCAATGAACCAATGATGATAAAGTAGGTAAAAACGAGCGAAAAGTGTAAATGAGTGAGGGGGAAAAAAAATGTTAGCACCCATAACATTTTCAGAGAATGTAACGCCACTACAAAGAGGAATCTTTATAGTGTTGTTCATAAGGGAGAGCGGGGCACTAAGGGTAAAGGGAAGGGCCACATAGCCCCTCAAATGAAGATTTTTCAAGACCACACTAAACGAAGGGGTATGAGAGTTTTCTCTGACTACACCAGCAACATGGCTGTAAAAACTGAGCAAAGTAAATGTGCATTAATAAGATTTTTTACTACAAAGCAGCTGCTTTATAACATTCATAACCAGATTAATGTGTTACCTTTAAAGAAACATTTTGAAAAAGAAAAGTTAACATTTTACTAAGGATAGTCCCTTAATAACCACTGCAAAGTATTACCCAGCATATTTTAAATTCTTATAACCCAATGACTGTGTCTGTCAAAAATGTCTGCTGGGAGTGAAATAGCTTTTTACTGCACATCTGGTAAAATATTACTGTTGTTTTTCAGTTCATTCATACAGAAGATTAGCATCAACACTCACAAAGTGCTTTACACTCAACTTCTATAGGATTTATTTGTAAATGATTTAAAAAATGCTCACTCCATGGAGCTTGCAATCTACACTAGTGACAACATGACATTGTGTGCAATTCTTAGGGGGATATGTTCACCTCTACCCCTTAACACTCTGTTTTTTAAGGGCCAAAGAGAAGGCAAAGGAGGTGGGGGTAGGCAAAGGGAAAGTGATAAAAAATAGAATTGAGACTGGGCCTGAACCTCATCAATTTTGGATTTACGTGGTATTTTGTAAATAATTTTCCAAAAATAGTTTACATAGATGAAGAAAAAAAACTTATTTAAAATTGTGTAACATTCCAGCATGTCAGGCAGAGGTGAAAGCAGTAGTAAAATGAAGGTGTAGTTATAATTAAAAGTTTAATCAAAACTGATTCAGTTCAGTTTAATACAACTGTCACTGTTGAAGGAAGGTCCACTAAAGAGCAACTTCGCCAGCTCTGACCAAGCAAGCCTATCCCTCTGGACAGAACCAAAACTCCACCGGTTGATGAAAGTAAAGAACAAACGTTAAAGAAACCAGGCTCAGCCAGGGATCAATTCTCCTCTGGCCAAACATAAAGGATAGAGCTGTGGTCTAAAAGACTCTGGAGGGCTTGAGATTGAGGTTTGAGTCGGTCAACGGCAGGTGTTCAGAATAGCTCATGGAATCAATGCAGAGACTCGTCTGTAACTGTCATACTCTTGCCTCATCCATGGTCACCACAGCATTTGCTCTGGATACATTAGACATTGACAGCATACAGTATGTCCCATTTATAGCATTTATTACAGTCTCTGTGAAAAGAGAAAAAAAATATTTTTTAAATAAAAAAGTTAAATTAAAGACCATGATTACTGTATAATAATGTAGAACAATTTACATGTATCATTTTAAATATTATTTAATATTACTTTTATTCAGTACTCCCTGACATGTAGGTAGATAAATGAAATTCAAAATAAATAATTTAACAAAATTAATTTAAAAGGTGATGATGTACAGAATATATGAGCTTGCTGACCGTGCCTGTGAGGGTTCAACTTGTCCTTTGAGGATTCAATGGCAGATTTCTCTGTGAGTGTGCATCTTGCTGGAGTTTCTTGGGTAAAAAGAGAAGCTCATGACTTTTTACGCTTTTATACATTTTGGGACAGTAACATCAGAATCAGCCAGAGAAATCAGGAACAAATGAGAAATAAGCTAAATTATTATTAAATGTTTTACACAACATAAAAAAGCAATCACTATGCAACTAAAGCTCATTAAGTGGTCAGGATTGCACAAAAAGCCAGCAAAAATAAAGTATTTAAAAAAACTTATACAGTAATTCTTCCATTTTTCTTGAGCTAAAATATGACTTATCTAGTGAAATAAAAAAAATACAGGTTTGTAACAAAGTGTGAATTAAACAAATATCAGATATTTGTAGACATCTGTATTTACAAATACACATTTATTTAAAAAAAAATATATAGAATTGTCAGATTGGATTGAATGAATATTTAAATTATTTGAACTAATTAATTGGGTAATTCAACTTAAAATGATAATTTTGTTATTTACTCACCCTCACATTACAAACAAATGTTATACAATATATTTAAAGACGGCATATAAAAATGTAAAAAAATTAAAAAAGAGATTGAGATGAATACCACATATTCTCAAATGTGTTTTGCATTTCACTTCATCTGTGCTGTCCAGTAAAAATTCCCCACTTTTTAATGTATTTGCAACGACTTGTATGTATTACACTCACCTGAATACTTAAGTTCACATCTGGTATCAACCCAGAATAAGAGCTCCATCCTTTTAAAGACAGCGTCGTCTCTGGTCTCCAGCACAGACACACAATTTGAGTCTGCAACACACACCATATTAGAGATGGCTGCTTGTGCTCCTATACATTCCTTGTCAACCCCCAAAACAAACCCTCAGGTATAATATTAAATGTAGACTTTACCTCAAGTTCCAGAGAGCAAAAGGCATCTTCAGCATACTTCAAATTCAAACCATATCCAGTTGTGAAATCCAGACGAGGTCCCATGACCACTTGACCCTCCAAGGAATAAGACTGTTTGTTTGACGTTGTATTGCTGGGAAAACAGAGACTGAGTTTGTGAATAATTAAATTTGTTTGCACAAATAATGTTCAAATTCCATACGCTGCCTATTAAAATGCCCAGTAAAATTGCCAATAAACACAAAAACTATAGTTTAATAAATCTTTGTCTAATATTTACTCAGCACTGGGTAGCCAAATAGCCCAGCTGTTGTTGTTTTTAACACCAGATTTTTTTAAATGTAGGAACTATTGGAAGAAGAAAAAGAGTTGAAAACATGAAACTGCTAACATCAAATCTGTGAACAACTTCATTCATTTTCTTTTCCTCTTAGTCCCTTTATTAATCAGGGGTCGCCACAGCGGAATGAACGCCAACGTATCCAGCATATGTTTTTTATGCAGCGGATGCCCTTCCAGCCGCAACCCATCACTAGGAAACATCCATACACACTCATTCACACACACTCATACACTACAGTCAATTTTTAGCTTACCCAATTCCTTGTACCACATGTCTTTGGACTTGTGGTGGAAACCAGAGCACTCGGAGGAAACCCATGCAAACACGGGGAGAATATGCAGACTCCACACAGAAATGCCAACTGACTCAGCCGAGGCTCGAACCAGCAACCTTCGTGCTGTGAGGCGAATGTGCTACCCACTGCACCACCCTGTGAACAACCTGACATTTAAAAATCTAATGAAAATAAGTAAGTCCAACATTACCTTGCACAATCAAGCGAGGGGTGCTTGGTAGCATCACACTTTTTCAACATCCATGGCTGTGGCACAAGGCTGCAAAAACTGATAAATATAATAAGAGTAGAATAAGACTCAACATTTAATAATCTAATCTAAAATAATCTAAATCTATAGTACCACCATAAAAATCTGTATGAGTTAAAATGTGTGCACAAATCATTCCATGTCCCCATCAATTTCACTTAGAGTAGGCAATATTTGTTGGTTTAGATTTGGGTTATATTTGTGTACTCAGGATATACACTCAGCATGCACAATAGCAATCACGTACACCTAAACACCACAGAAAATAAAATGTACAATCAATGACCTTATACAATAAGTTCACATAAGTAAATTTTAGTAATGTATTCAAATTACCACTAAGATATAGACAATTAGCATGTACTATGTTAATGTTAGCTTAAAAATACAACTGAATGGAGTATATGCACACAGACTTTTAATTTTTAGTCAGCCCGCCCAAGCGCATCACAGCCAATATGAAAATCTGAATAATCTTCTCTAAATGTTTAAATGCTAAATAATTATTCACTGTATATTTACTACTGTTATGTTACAAAACAAACACAACTGACCACTGTTATGTGGTTAATTTACTTTGCATTTGCCATAATCTATGAAAATGATATTTTATTGGTTGATAATGATGGTCATAATGACTACGTAAAGGCCAGCTTACTAACTGTATTCCACATGGTCACTTCAATGTTGTGCTGAAATTAAGAATGCAGTTAACACTAATTTAATTAAATTAAAGAGAAATTACCTTTCTTTTTTTCATAATGATGCTTACCTTAACTTATCCCTCATGGTCACGTGTAGTACTTCACCATCACTTCAATATTGTGCTGAAATAAAGAGAGCAGTTAACAGTTAAAGTTAACAGAAAATCACCTTTCTTTTTTCAAGAACTAAGGTTATGCTAAAAAAAACTCACTGTCTCTAATAATGTTACCTCACGAGCACTAACTTACAAGGGCCATCTGTTAATTTCTTGTTTAAAAATGGCGCTTAACCTGTCTGTTAACGAATAACATGGCAAAAGAACCTAATATTGCAACCAAGTGTGCCACAAGCCTACTTTTGAGTGAAGGTCTCAGCCGTTAGATCGCCCCCTGGGGGCTGGCTGCAGTACAAGTCATAAAGCCCACCTCCTCAGTGTTAATGAAGAAGACTTGAGACCAAATAAAAAAATTAACTACACTTGCAATAAAATGTTCTGAAAGATGGTTCTGGTCAGTTAAGGCACTGGTTATCAGCTGATATAGGTGCAGATCTTCATTTTTGTAAAAAGTGTGTTTTGAGCAGTAATTTAAAGCTGGGCGTGTCATCATGATTGACAGCTGTGATTGGCTGTTTCTCAAAGCAGACGTCGGAGCTTCGGCAGGAGACTGAAGTGTTATTCTTCCATTTCTGTGTTATTTTACCATGATAAAATGAGTTGCTCAGCAGTAAACTATAGTTTCTGACATACAGGATCTGGTGGAACACTGTTTATTCGGTCAGGGCTTTATCAGTTTGCTGATACACACCTAATCACCCAGATAACAAAATACACTCGGGCCAGTTCCGACTAGACTCTCGCCTGCCGGAGACTTACCCTCGGCCCGACTCCATCTGCTGTACCTACTCTGGCCCGATGCCACATCCTAGCCGCGTATCTTATAGTTATCTACCCAAATATCTTATAGTTATAGTCAGCTCCTTCTCTGGCTCCATAGATATTTACATTAGATGTCGCCTGCCCTGTTGTTGTCTATTGAAGGAATGCATCAATAGAGCCGCCATATTAGTACAGGGTAGCGCTTCTTTGAAATGAATGCGGGACCAAGCTGTAGTGGAGGACTGTGGCCATCCAGAGCCAGAGATATACACATATATCTATGATCGGGAGTTTTCCCGGTGGTCAGTATGTTAATTTTAATTATAATTTTACATCACTTTTCTATATTGATGGATCAGTGACCATACGGGCATTGCTGACAAAGAGTGTGTGTTTGTGTGCATGTGAATGTATTATCCTCCCTCCAGTTAGATTTGATCTAATCTATGTCCTGAAACACGCCCACTATCCTGCTTTTACTTCTCATTCTGACGGAGGGAGCGATTCGTTTGTGAATGAATCTCCGTTATGAACGACTTGTTCACTTAGCCAGCAATAATACAAGTTTCTGGTACCGCAGAATCTCGTTTTCACATTTCTTTTGCATTGTTTGCTTATTTTATTCAACAAAACTAGCATAAGCCTGGTATTTAGTGCAAGTTGGTGCTACTTTGCCTTATAGTGAATGCAGTAAGTATCTGTATTATCATCAATAACGTTACTTGTTGAGCACAAAAGTTCATAACATAAAAATGTAAAAGACGAAATCTTACCTATGAAATGTTCTGCCTTTGTGCTTTGTTTACTTTGTTTGCTCGTTACTACACCCGTACCAAGCGCTAAAGTCCAGCATCTTCACGTTCGCACACGGTCTTGACTAGTGTGGTTGAATGACATTTGTGCTGGGAGCACTATACAAATGTGGCGGCGCTATTGATGCATGCTCAGGGTCCGTATGCGATATCTAGTGTATATATCTATGCTCTGGCTCCATCAGGCAGTCCTTCTGCGCATGCCCAGGCTCCAATTTCAGCAGTCTTTTGCGACAGTTTGTGTCCGTCACGAGGCGTTTTTTTCCTTCACAGCATTTAATGTCGCGACGTCCATATTTTATATAGTCATTGGTCGCAACTAAAGCTAACTTGGTTAATTCTGTAAAATTACATGCACTGTACAGAAATATATATATACAAAACAACCATTTAACTGAACTGGACATTTCAACACTTACCGTGGATGAATCCGTTGACTGAAACGTTGACGGGTATGGTTCAAGTAAGGCGTTGCCTGTGGTGACAGTGCTTGTTTGCGGTCAAGTAGAATCGGCTCGGTTCTATGAATCTGCTCCCTTATGTGAATAGGTGCGTTCGACTTCATGCAGCGCTGCGCAGATCGATCGAAATCTGTCTTAAAGCGGTGCATGCCGGTTAGAAATTTTGTCCGGGTTGATGCTGCGCTGACGCCATGGGACTGTCACATGTGGCATCAAAGTACCGCGACAGCGCTCCGAGATCAGACGATTGAGTCAGCCCGCGCAGCACCTGAAGAGCGGCTGCTGGAACTGTGATGAAGACACTGATGTTACACGATTGGCCAAGTTCACATCATGACAACAACCATGTGTATTTCAAAAGACTACAAATATTTTACTGCAGTATCATCATCTTTTGTTAAATAATTTGTTCATAATGTCTAGATTGTTTGAACAGGTTTATTCTGCCTTTTTTATACAGACTACTGTATTATACATTTTAGTGAATGACCAAATATTAACTCAAATAAGTCTTACAGATGTAAGGCTTGAGATACCACAAATACTTTGATGTCTTTGACAATTCAAACATGAGCTGAAAACACAGAGACAATCGGCTCCACAACCCACCAGGTGGGAATGCGGGAAAGTCAGCTCATTCCTAGCTCATTCCTTTCCTTCATTTACATTTGAAGCACTCACCGTCTCTTCATACATACTCACACAGAATGGTCATTTCAAAGTATGAATGTTCTAAATCAATCCAAGTGACTTTATCTATCTTGTCTGATATCAATTAAAATGTCTCAGTGCGACTGGTACAATGGTCTTATTCCCTCAGAAATAGACAATCAAAATAATAGATATATAACTTCAGGTATCTTTTGAACCACTGCTAAGGGTGTGCCTTTACCTAGGGGGCTTATATTCAAATGACCATTTGTTTCCTATAGGCAGAAACTCCTCAGATTTGTTATGTTTTGAATTATTCAAACAGATTTCGTGTTATTATCTTTAGTAGATTACGTTAAGTCCATAGCACCACAAACCCCTGTACAGATTAGTAACGGACTAAAACTTGATAGACGGAGCAGTGTGGCACGCTATACGATGTTATTAGAGCTCCGACTAACACATTGGCATAATTCACGTATACTTAGACGGTAAAAGGCTATCTAAGGGGATAGACCTTCATCTCTAAATTTCTGATTTAGCAGATAACTGATCTATGGGGACCACATAAAAAATATTTTAATTTGAGTACGTAGGGTTCGGCCTTTTTAGAATAGTTGTTAATCGCCTCTGTTTAATGACCAAGACTGACATGTTTGTGTTAAGAGATTGTATACTCGGCCGGTACAAAACTCGGGATGTTATAGGAATCCGAATGAACAAGAATAATATACAAAAACGGATCGAAGAGAATATTCAATCATAATCTAAATTAATATTAAAAGAAACAAAATAATCTTATCAATGCTTAATTGGAGTCAGATAAAACGAGAATGAATATATTAATATTCTAAACCACCTCATACTAAAATTGGAGTCAGATATGAGTTAAAGTTAAAGTAAATCAACATTGTGCACTGAAAAGACCGAACAGGCAATAAACCTTCATCCACCAGTAGATACCGTCGTCTGACTAACTGGTTGGACCCTACACAGACTTATAATAAAAATAATTATCATCATTGATCCTGACACCCCTATGAAGATTTCTTAACAAATTTAGTAAAAAATATTTTATTAAATATAAAAATATATGATTATAAAATATTTGATTTCCATTTACGCAGAAATGTTAAAAGTTTCGTTGATAAACCTGCTCTTTCTGGGTATTTTCTATTTAGTGTAGCTCATTTATTGTGGTCCTTTTGTTCAATCTCTATGGATTAAAGTGCTTTTTAAAAAATGTTTTTATTATCCAAAATAATCATTGTTTAAGACTTAATCAAAACACCTTGTTTTGGGTTTTACACTAATATATAGAAAAGTTTTATATCTATAAATGTAAATAAATGTAAACCCTTTTTTAGCATATTCAAACTGGAACAGTATTGACACACCATTCAACATCTAGCAGTCCAAAGACTGATGCTTAAACTCCAAGAATTTGTGCTTATTGTTTTGTTAAATAGGCCTATTTCTGGATATTTATTTCCATTTTATGTTCTCTCTCGTTTTCCCCTTATTTCTCATGCATTTGTTATATAGGCTATTTACAGTTTTTCTTAGTGGCTTTGGTGCATTTCTCACAACACTATTTACATTTGCACAACAGTTAATGCATTTCTCAAAACAATTAGTCATCTGTGCACATCATAGTAGCAGTTTCTCATTCCTTCCACCAAATTGTAAATGCTTTTGGACATGCATCAATTGCTTTCATACAACTCTCTGCTGTTTATAACATTATCATTTGCTTATGTCATGTCAGTCAAAATTAACTAAACTTGTGGATGCTGAATAGTCATTCCATATAAAACTAATAGTCCTTTCATTATTTGAGTCATTACATACAAAAATGTTGAACTAGTTGTCAAAATCTGTCAAGCTAATTTTATTTAAAAAATGTAAATCTTTATTTTCCTGAAAATGTCTCCTAAATTGAACAATTTAATGGATGATTTACAGATCTATGTACTGTATGTTGTAGGTTCAGTTCCAATATGTACTGCAGTATTGTTTACAGTTGTGCACAGCTCTACCCAAAGGGAGTTTATGTTTGTTGTAAATAAGGCTGTATTTATTCTGTTGCACAATGCTGTGAATAAATTAGAATTGTAAAGAGCAAATGCAGTAAAAATGTGAAACATACATATTCAGTGTCTTGTACTCAGATACCTCACTAAATGCAGTGATGTCTAACTTTACTGTAGTTTTCAAATGGCTGTGCAAATAGTATATAGTGCTGTCTTGAGCATTTTCAGGAAGTGTCACCAACAGCTGACTTTTTTTGCATTGGAAAAAATGTCCAGAGTAAAGTGTCATAATGAAAACATGACAAAGACATTTGACTATCCTGTTCATAAACAATGGTGTCAGGACTTTTCATCTTGATGACACTGACACTTTCATTGACATGAATACTTGCTTTTGAGGAATGAGCTCTCCATTTCGAGCAAGTGACACGCTTTTGCAGGTTATCAACTAGATTTTGCAGTTTGCACTAATTGTTTTGAGAAATGCATTAACTGTTGTGCAAATGTAAATAGTGTTGTGAGAAATGCACCAAAGCCACTGAGAAAAACTAAATTGAATTCATAATTCCCTTGTTTAAAATGAACTATAGTTTGTTGAGACTGTATTCTGTTTTATTTGTACTGTAAATCTTTTGTTGTTATTGCAATAAATAAAAAATAATAATTTTTTTAAATAATTGATCCCGCCATGTGATCGGTCATCATGACAGCAGCAACTTCGAGCCCCGAAGTGTCCGGCTTGACCGCTCCGTTTTCAACTCCGGCCCCGCCTGCGCTCGGCTAATCTCGTTGATCACCGGCTGCAGCTGTGCTTCATGTCGAACGCACCTAATAGTAAAGAGTCGAATCCGCCTGAAAATGATTCCTTTTTGTATAATAATGGGATACAACAATATGATTCATTACTATTTCGTTATACTACTAGGCCATACGCATTGTATACACTAATTGTATGTTGATATGTATGAGCTTGTGAACACGTGTGATAAAATAATTCCAGAGCAAACAGTTCAATCTGAGTCAGTGTCTCGCGATCGCTGAACCGAACCAGTGCAAAAGTGAAATTGTTTTCATCAATAGTTGATTGCGTTTTTGGTTTATTTATAAAGATTGTGTGCCATTTTAAATGAGTCAATAGCGCATATTTAATCTCCAGGTGTGTCTTTGTTTTCATGAATCAGTTATTTTTGTTAAGGTTTATTACGTTTTGGCTATAAGCACAAAATGATGTTAATTAAAAATGTCATATTTACATGTTAACCTTTTAAATTTAAATAAAGGTGCAGTGCACCCAAAAATAAAAAAATAACATTCATGTCGTTTCAAACCTGGATGATTTATTTATTTAAAGTTATTTTTATATATATATATGTGTGTGTGTGTGTGTGTGTGTGTGTGTGTACTACTGTGTATAATTTTTTATGCTAAAATAAAAAGTTTGAAGTCCTATTACTAACTGATGTGCAAAACATATTTTTAGAGTAATTTGCTGTAATCATGCTGCCATCCTTAATGACACAGTAAAGTTTTGAATACAACAAATTACTGTGACTATTTACAAATGTTTTAAATGGATAGATAGATAGATAGATAGATAGATAGATAGATAGATAGATAGATAGATAGATAGATAGATAGATAGATAGATAGATAGATAGATAGATAGATAGATAGATAGATAGATAGATACATAGATAGATATTTGTTTTATTGTCAGCATCAACAGCGTCTCTCTTATGCAGTAATGAGTTATTTACAAATGTTTTAAATGGGCTTTCAATGCATTTACCTTTTTTTTTATTAAAGTATCATGAGCTTAGTTGCATGAATGAAAACTTACACTAAAATAACTACAAAATTTAACAAAGTATACAACTTCTGTTTATTTAATAATGTGCTTTGAACATTCTTACAAAGCTCATTTTCAAAGCATAGTTAAAATAATACTAAAATATATTACCATCAAATGCTAAATAAAAATTTTAATTTATCAAAATATACTAAATTACAATTATTTTTAAGTGTGTTTAAAGTTATATATAAAAGTATGGTAATAATACACTTTTAATATATTTAAATTAAATATATACTTTTTGGTTAGTATACTTCAATGTACTATTGAAATTAAAAATATATTTGCAATACAATTTAATATACTTTTTTTCACCAGGGTACACCCTTATTACATAATTAGTAAACAGGAAAAATAAAGATAAAAAAGAATTCACTTTTAATAAAAGTAACTTTATGTTGACTAAATACAGTGAATTTACACAGTTGTTTCAGAAACATTGAAGGTTTGATGGTGAAGATGATTGATAAAAGTGGACCAGCCCTGGGACATTTGTACTAATGGGTTAGGACTGCCATGTTCCTTTTGTTTTGTATTTATTGTAATTAAAGAATTAAAGATTGTTGAAAGTTTGCCAGTCCCTGTCTCCTCCTTTTCTTTGTAAAGTTTTTACTGTCATACACTCATGCTCATGCTCATTTGATTATTATTAAAGCCTGGCTGCAACTGGGATCTGACTTTTCTCATTTTGTCCTATTGACCAGTGACAGACAACATTTTCTATTTAAATCTGCTAAGATTCACAGAAACTGTTAATGTTCTCAGTATTGAGTATTTGTTTATGTAGTATTTGTAATAAAACCATTAAAAGCCCTATCAAGTGTTAATCTGCTACAAGTAATCAAGCATTTATATTTGCTTAATGGTACGCAAAATAACTACACTAAAAATATGCTGGGTTCCAAACTATTTCTGTCCCAACACAAATTGAATAAGTTAACCTAATCAATTTTACAAGTAAATTGAACATAAAACAGATACGTTTTTCCAAAACAACTTAACAATTGTGTTGTTTCAACTCATTTTAAATTTGTTTGATCAAGCAGCAAAATCCATTTTTTGAGAGCAGCGTGTTTAATGTCAAAAAGTGAAAAACAGGTTCACTCCTATTAAGAATAGAAGAAAATGTAAAGTCAGACAGAATAACTCCACCTTCTAAATACCAGATCCAGTGGCCTCAAATATGACTGACGTGTAAACAAACTTTGCTCAAAAGGTAATTTGTTGATAGTGGAATTGACACGTCACACCACAAATGCTGAGTTCAAGTATTTTGTTTTTACACTTCACTTTTAGTTTGCTAACTTGTAGCATGTTGTTCAATAGAACAACACATTTTATACACTATACCTTTGAAAAACACTTTATTTTGCTGGTCCATTTGAGTATTAGTAGATGGTCTGCTTTTTAACTGATTATAAGAAACTTTGCAAGTACATGCCAACTTACACTAACCCCAACCGAACAGTCTACTTATATTCTAGTGAGATTTAGTTGGCAGGTAGATGCAATGTCACTTAAATTCAACAAATGAACCATAAAAATAAAGTGTGACCGCTGCATTTACTGCAGATTCTCAACTGCTGTGAATCAGTAGATTTCAAATGTTGCTGTCTGTTATGATCAGAGATCCAGTTTTATTTAGTAGATCATGGATTCTGAAACAGCCATTAAGTCTTCCATTAAGTCACACTCACTTAAAGGGACAGTTCACCCTGAAAAGAAAAGTCTGTTATCATTTACTCACCCTCTGCTTGTTTGTTCTAAAGTTGAGTTTCTTTCTTCTGTTGAACACAAGGGAAGATACTGAAGAATGCTGGACAAGAAACAGCCATTGACTTCCATAATATTTTGCCATATTTGTGTTAATAAGCAGTCAAACATACTAAAATGCTAGTGGTGAGGGGGTGTGTGTACGTACACATACATACAGCAAAGCACTTGCTGGCCAAAGGTTGCTGACCCCTGAGCTAGATAAATAGGTTATTTCCACTTCTGGTACACTGGCCTTGGCATGTGGTGAAGCCTGTGGGATTCATACACCTGTGGGCATCAGAAAACCTGTTCTGTTTAGCGATGGGGAAGTCGGTGGACATATATATCTGGATGATATTAGAGGTCAGAGCTCAGACAGTTCAGGAAACATGCATAGAATCCTGCTGTTGAGTGTGCTGGCTGCTTTGGGTGAGATGTTTCTCTCTTTTTGTTGAGAAAAAACACAGAATTTATGGCTTTTAGCTGTATGTACTATCAGATATTAACACATGTGTCTTTGCTTATGGGCTGAGGCTACTATCTCATTATGTTTAAATGTGTGTGTCCAGCTTTGGCTGAGCCCAGATATCTGGAGGATCTGGCCACTGAGGAAAGAATTGTCGGTGGAGAGATCGCAAAACCCCACTCCTGGCCCTGGCAGGTACGATTAAAAATAATTTAATTAAAATTCTTTCAAATCTCATAAACCTTCATTGTTTTTGGTCTTTTTCTATAAGTAAAGGCTCAATGTTATACCAGGTTAAGGTTCTCTGGCTATTTTCTTAATATGGTGGAAGATTGGGAGTCACAAACAGGCAAAGCAGCAAATAGAAAAAGGTTTTCAGGATTTAGACTAACAAGAAAAAGTTTACTTAAAATGAACAAAAACAAAATTCTGTAATATACATATTTAGCAGCACAATTCTTCAAGATGAAGATGGCTGAAGTGAAAAACTCTGGTTATTTATAGTGAGAAGTATTCATCTGATTGGCGCTATACTATAGCTGATGCAGGACCAACCATAATCAATCATAAGGACATAGTCCACCTCAAAATTAGTTTATAAATAAACTGCACAAATTGAGATTTTTTTTTAGAAACATTTTGAAACATGAACATTTTCATTAGCATCACAAACTTTACCTGGAGAATGAGAAATATTTGATTTTATCCGCTTGTTAAGTGTGACGTCAAGCGAAGCGGCTTCCGGGTCCAAGCGCTCTATCAAACTGTATGGGGAGACTTATCAAATGGTAATAATAAACATTTACAAAGTGCTGTAATACTTTCGAAAATCACAAATGTATATATTCATGTCTAATATTCGATGGCCAGAAAGTGATAAATTTTTTATAAATTGTTAAAATTTTGGTATTTGTGATGCAGCAAGTCCAGACCCAAATAGCATATCAATGTGGGCCACTTTAAACAGTTATGCGGCACTGGTGGTTTTCCTTCAGCCGAAACAAAATGAATGTGAGCCTGAAGTGGCCCACCTGTACAATGGCAAAGGGGGGGCCAAAGATTCAAATTCATATATGGGCCATTTAAGGCAGAGATTTGGCACTTATGGCAAAATGTAATCTGAATGTGAGCCTAATGTGGCCCATGTGGAAAATGATAAATTTGGCCCAAATGATGGAGGACAAATGTGGGCCACAGTTGGCAAAAATGTGGCATAGTCATTTAAGGGTAATCTGGGTCTAAACCTAAAATGGCTCACACATGTAAGTGCAAATGTGGCCCAGTTATCCTAAAACAAATGTGGGCCACTTTTAGCAAATATTTGGCACAGTTTGCTCTGGCTAATGTGGCTGTGAGCCTAAAGCGGCCCAGAGAAGATATGGCACATGTGGCCCAGTTATCTTAAAACATATGTGGACCACATAGACTAAAGTCACCATCATGGAGAAAAGTGTTTGCTTTAGTTGGGCTCATAGCCCTGAACCTCTTAATTAATATAAATTTTCTTTTGGGCTGCTGTAACTTTTAAGAACTTTGCTTGTTTGCTTTAATGAAGAAACTTTTCAAGCAAAGTAAAAAAATAAACAAAATAAAATTAAGTGAGGCACAACCTGTGATGAAATAATATAATTCACTGATGTTAACCAATGTTTAATCCATTATTAGAAGTAACTATAGGTGGGCATAGATTAATTTTTTTAATCTAGATTAATCTAGATTAATTTCAAAATTAATCTAGATTAATCTAGATTAAAATGGCTCATTTGAATTCTCCCGAAGGCATTCAGAATATGTGTGTTACCCAAATAATAAGTCTTTGAGAACGGGTTTCTCAAGCCAGGTGGCGCATTAGACCAGGGAAACTGTTCTACTATGATAATTGGTGATGAAAATAAATGATGTTCAATAAGATGTACTTGTGTTTATTAACTGTTTATGCAGTTAAACATGTATTTTGAACTGTAGGCCTACATAAGCTCCAAACAGCGATTTCATACTTTCTTTTGATGTACGTACATACAGATGCTGCTTTGCAAAGGCAAGTTCACAGAGCCCTGACGGTGTCAAGCATTGAGTATGTTTACATGGGCAACAATACTTTAATACGATTTTAATATGATTAAAACAATACTCTGATTAAGAGTCTACCATGTAAACAGCGATTTTTGATTACCTTAATGCAACTAGTCATAACTGTAGTTATGTAGTTCAGTCATAACTGAACTACACAGAAAAATACGTGGAGTATGCAGATATTAGTGGCAATACTGACAAACTAGCACCATCATGTAGGACTTTTCGCCATATTTTCCGACAAGATCCACACAGGCGGCTGTCAGTAAAGGACCGCACAGACACACAGACGCACACACACAAACACACACACACATCGCGAAATGCGGAAGTTTCTTTTTCTTCTCATTTGGCGTTCGTTATTAAATTCCATAACACTCTCACCAGTCCTTACTCATTTATTTGCGTCTAATACCCCAGTTTGTCACGAAGGCATGACTTAAATGTTCATAAGTTAAAGTGAAACTGGCGAACTGTCAGGCATCCTGCTGATTTGATTCAGAAGGGCACTTCATTCCCAGATGGCTCACCGGTCAGGTATACATCCGCGCTAAACTTTCAAAGTGAAAGTCCCCATAGCTTGCGTAGAATAGACCCAGCTCTCAACCCAATTTTGAGAATAGATTAACGCCGATATTTTTTTTATCGCGCGATATGAGTCTCGCATTAACGCAGCACGTTAACGCCGATAACGGCCCACCACTAGAAGTAACATAATAACATGCTTGCACATGCCACAGAATTATGAAGGTTTATGAGCTAAAAAAAAACCTATGGTTCAACTTCTGCTCACAGAGACATTAATAATCAGCGTATGAACCTCAACAACGGTGACAATTAACAAAATGAACATACTGCAATGCATGCTGGGATTTGTGTACTTTGCCACACCCAGCAAGTGTAAGGTGTAGGCAAGACCTGGGCCAGAATAAAAGCAAATTGTGGCCCAGAATAGGGTCAGTTCTAGTTTAATTGGTTGAATTCTGGCTAATATGTGGTGTTGCTTTGGCTTAATTGTGGCCCAGATCTGGCAAACAGGAGCGGACCGCCCAAGTGCCATTATTCCATGCGGTATGTGGGCCGGATGTAAGTGTCTGGTATGGCCCGGATTTGAGTCACATGAATTGTGCTAGCTGGGGAGACTGTTGTGTACACCTTGATTTTATATAAAATTCACTTTAATGTGTGTTAGGACTAAAAAGTGGCCATAAACTATATTTTTTTCAATTCAAATGAGAAGCTGCTTAGACCCGGGAACAATATTTCATACGTCACCACTTAACAAGCGGATGACTGGCGTATTTATTTGTGTTGCAAAAATCAACACAATTTATATGGCTTTTGATCGATATGAGACTAAATAAAGGGAATTTTTATTTTTGCTGTCAAATTATTAGAATTAGTAGAAATTATTCTTTGAACTTACAGTACGTTTAAACAGCCAGTTTTGTGGCAAGACAAATAACCAGCTTAATTTAAGAGCATGAAAAAACATGTGTTTGAAATTTGAAACTATTGTTTATTTCCTTGTAAGACTGTAACTTCTTTTCTTTTCTCAGGTCTCTGTCCAGTACACAACTCATAGTAACGGCAACTTCATTCCTCTCTGTGCTGGGACTCTGATTAGAAGAAACTATGTGTTGACTTCAGCCCAATGCGTTTTTAGGTAACCAAGCCACAGTTTCTGTATCTAGACTGTTAAAAAATATTATAAACGTCACGAGTATAAGATAAAATATGAATCTGAGGCAGTTGTACGCTTTCATGCAACTGTCAATTTTTTTTCCAATGCATTTGCGAAACATTTTTGTAGTCATTTGCTTTACTATTTAGAGGTTTGCTCCACAATTTAGAAGTGATTGTTTATTTTAAGTTCAGTTTTGCATAGTAACAGGGCTGAAGTAGTCAGTCAATGTAGAAGTAAAGGTCTTTGCACATTGAAGTCCAAAATATTATCTGTATGTGTTTTTATATGCGTATCCAAAAAATTCTGAAAATACACACAGAGTCTGATACATATCAATTAATCTGTTAAAAATATTGCATTTATTCTATCCATTGCACAGAGAAGGAGCAGAGTTGACCTTCTTATTAAAGAGTTGCACAGGATTATGCCGAAATTTAAAGTTTAATATTTTGCTTGAGATTCTGCAGCCAACACAAATTACCGTCAACAAATTAATCGTGAACTAAGACTGACAGTGAAAGGAATGGACACATGCAAACACTGACAAAATGGCTGCGTGGGAAATGTGCGCAACAGGCACCAAAAACAGTATTAATTCTCAACCATCCGTCCCATTCTGTCTTTATTTTTACACACTTTGCTTTTTATAAATGCTCTGAATTATTAAAACAACATCTCAAAACTCCAAGCCAATCTGCTTTTTTTAATAAGAAATAAAAGTTTCAGACGCAGTGTGTAAATGTGATTGACATGATTTTTTTTTTTTTTTTACGTGCAAAAATTTTGGACGAGAAAATCAGATTCAATGTGTACTGACCTTAAGTGTCAAGGTCTGTACATGGAATTTAGAAAATTTTGTATATTCTTTTTTGTATTGCACACCGAATTCGATGAGTATTAATTAATCAGTTGCAAAATAATTCACAAAACAAAACAAAATGGAGTCTTTGTGTGGTGAAGATTATTTGATTGTCAAATTTTATGACAGACAAAAGTTTCGGAGGCAGTGTGTCAATAAGATTGAGGACATGAAGTCAAATTAATATTCTAACATGTACAAAAATTGCGGATGAAAAATTTGGACTCAATGTGCAATAGCCTTCAGTCTTCTATGGAGGAGGAGGAGGAGGTTATACTTACATCAGAGCAGAATGTTTCAGAGTCTCTGTTTTAAAACTTAGGTCTCAAACTGGATTCCTGGAGGGCCGCAGCTCTGCACAGTTTTGCTCTAACCCTAATCAAACACAGCTGATCCAACTAATCAAGGTGTTTAAGACTAGTAGAGACTATTAAGCAGGTGTGAGTTGGGGGTGGTTGGAGCTAAACTCTACAGAGCTGTGGCCCTCCAGGAATTGAGTTTGAGACCACTGTTTTAGAGCATATGTCTCAAACACAATTCCTGGAGAGCCGCAGTTTTTCTTCAACCCTAATCAAACACAGCTGATCCAACTAATTAAGGTGTTCAAGTCTAAAGCTGCGGTCACACTGCACTATTTTCCCCATAGACTACCATTCATACAAACGTGAACGTGTCAGACCGCAAACGCAAGCTTGTGCGACAAGTTTCGCAGTTCGCTGCATTGCAAAGTTCAAGCTTGGCGAACTCTGACCTGCGAAATCGCATCATGTGACTGCGTGAGACCAACCCATAGATATCATTAGATGTCGCCTACCCTGTTGTTGTCTATTGAAAGGAATGCGTCAATAGAGCCGCCATTTTAGTACAGGGTAGCGCTCCTTTGAAATGAATGCGGGACCAAGGTGCAATGGAGGACTGTGGCCATCCAGAGCCAGAGATAATCACATATACACATATATCTATGATCGGGAGTTTTCCCCGGTGGTCAGTATGTAATTTTTTTTTTCATTACGAAAATTATAATTTTACATCACTTTTTTACATTAATGGATGAGTGATCGCACGGGCATTCCTGACAAAAAGCATGTGTTTGTGTGTATGGAAATGTACTATCCTCCCTCCCTGTTACATTTGATCTAATCCGTGTCCTAAAACACACCCCCTCTCCTGCTTTCACTTCTCATTCTGACGGAGGGAGCGATTCGTTTGTGAATGAATCCGCGTTATGAATGACTCGTTCACTTTGCTGACAATAATACAAGTTTCTAGCACCGCAGCGTCTCTTTGTCTTATTTCTTTTGCACTGTTTGCTTTTTTTATTCAACAAAACTAGCATAACCCTGGTATTGAGTGCGAGTTGGTGCTACTTTGCCTTATGGTGAATGCAGTAAGTGACTGTATTATCATCAATAACGTTACTTGTTGAGCACAAAAGTTCATAACATATAAAAACGTAAAAAACAAACCTTACCTATGAAATGTTCTGCCTTTGTGCTTTGTTTTCTTTGTTTGCTCATTACTACACCCGTACACAGCGCTAAAAGTCCAGCATCTTCACGTTGTCACACTGTTTTGACTAGTGCGGTTGAATGACATTTGTGCTGGGAGCACTGTACCAATGTGGCGGCGCTATTGACGCATGCTCAAGGTCCCTATGGGATATCTAGTGTATATATCTATGAGACCAACCGATGATCAAAACATGACCTCTCTGGACAGAAATTTAAAATAATGTGAGAATGAATGTCTGATCATCGTGTTTAATCCCGCCCCTTTTCGCAGCGCCATACAAAAGAATTTCGCACGCACAAACTCTGGTGGCATAATGGAGACTATTAAGCAGGTGTGAGTTGGAGGTGGTTGGAGCTAAACTGTGCAGAGCTGCAGCCCTCCAGGAATTGTGTTTGAGACCACAGTTTTAGAGGAAGAACAAAGTTGAGTTCTAAAAGGATGTTTTTAAAGCATTATGACCTCTTAAGTCTCAATTGATCATCCTTTTATTTGGCACCAAAATGTGTTGCTTTTAAAGGTGCACTAACAGATTTTTGAAGAACGCTATTGTTGGACCAGTTTACTTGTTAAGTCGTGATGTATGAAAAACAAAAAATGGTCTTAATAGCAATCATGATTTTCGAAAGTATTAGGGGAGCGCGGGGCACAAAGTAACGCGGGGTTAAATGTAACACGGAGTTTTAAGGTATTTGCTCAGGGTTAACCATGGCATGCTTCCGATCTTTTCACCACAGTGTCGGCAGACGTCTTCCTGCCAATTATTGAAAATTTTCGCCGATATTTGGATGAGATACACAGGAGAAACCATTTTTGCAGCATAAAAGTATTTTTTATTACAGTCGATATTTTTTATTTTGAAAAAAAAAAAAAAAAAAAAAAAAAAAAAAAAAAAAAAAAAAAATCGGTGAAAGTATGAACGTAAAATCTTATATTGTTGTGATCGCCGTCTTCTAGGCTAAAAGATGGAACCATTATAAAAGATGTATAAAACACACAGTGACTGCTAGCCAGCTTTGAGGAAAACATGACACAGCGGGGTTAGTTGTAACAGGGTGTTGGACACCAATTAAACTAACAAAATATTTTTTTTTTTTGGAATTTTGAGTGTAATGTTGAGAACTTTTTAAATAAAAATGTTTTTTAATAGAAAATATTGTTTTAATAGAATTTTCTTTTATTGCCAATAATGCAAATAAATGCATTGTATAATAATGGATAAATGGATAATAATGCAAATAGATTCAAATATGTTTATCCAATAAACAAAATAAACAAATAAGCATACTGTGCTATGTAGAATAAAAAAGAAATGAGCCAATTACTGAGGAAATATAGCTACTATTTAAAGTAAACTGAATTTAAATTAATAGTGTGAAATCTGCCTTTATAAGCATGTGTTACAAGTAACAACTAACCCCCTGTCTGTTAAAACTTGCCCCACAGTTGGGGTAAATAGTAACATTTTTACTCCTGGCACTTTTGGCAATACTGCACAGAAACCACAGGTCCGGCGATAATAATTCCAGTGCTCATGTGTAGGAAAGGCTTGTGTGTTGTTGGTAAAAAAAAAAATATGGTTTGTCTAACCCTATTACTTTGTTCATTATTTGACCAAAACCAAAAAGTGTTACTTTGTGCTCCACTCTCCCCTACAGCATCGTGTAAACATATATTCTTACTATTTGTTGAGCCTCCTACAGTTTGATGTCAGATTTAACAAGCGAATGCCCAAAACACACAATCAGCCAATCAGCAGAAAGTTATTAAAGAGGGTGCAGGGTCCTGTTGGGGTTTGGGTCTTTCCTTCTTCTGCTTTTAAATAAAAACATTGTTAAGCGAATATCACCTAGTGCATCTTTAAACTGAGAACACACCGCATCATTTTAGCTGTCATTTTCAGTTGTGCAGTTTTGTGGAAAATGCTGACAAATGTCCAGAATACACCCGACAGTCATGCATTGTACAAAAAAAGTGTTCTGGCAAATGTGTGCAGTGTGTTTCATGCATAAGACAGAATTCTGACTCTACCTGTGTCAATGCAAATGTGCTTTCTGTGCAGCGATACCGGGTTCTGGCGTGTTGTTCTGGGTGCCCACGCCATCGCTACACCTGAGGGAACCCAGCAGTACATATTTGTCCGCGAGATCACCTACCATGACTACTTTGACCAGTACGATGTGTTTAATGGGTGAGTAAACCTTACATACATGACACACATGACTGTAAATGCTATATATCCATATATAACTACATAGATATAGATAACTACATGTATAATTTTAATAAAACAAATGGATAGATAAGCTAGAAAAAACTATCAGCTCTCAATAAATGTGTTGGATGTCGCAAAAACAAGCAGGAAGAAAGATTTAAGGTTATGGACAAGCAAAAGGGTCAAAGCATCTCTAAAACAGCAATGCACTGCATCTTTACCTTCCGAGCCACAGCACGCTTACGTCATCAATGGTGCGACTGTTCAGGTTAACAGAAGAGAAGTGCTCTCGCTCAGCACAGTGAACATTGCTTTAGTCATATTATTTGGTAATATTTTAGGTCGATGCAGTGACACACAGTCAAATATTTTGCTGAACAGATCCACAATTGTAAGATACTTGAATGACAGGAGGCAGAAATGTTCGGAGACCTTTTACTGAGTAAATGTAGCACAGAACAGAACATACAACTATGGCCAGCACTCCCAGTCTAAACTGACTAACTTCCCTTTTTCCAAGTGGGTTTCCTTCACATGCCCCTCCCCGTCTTTGCTCTCTTAAAGGAGCTTCACTTATTTCACATTATATATAGCCAATACACTACACCCCTTTTCCCCAGTTCACAAAGTCTGAAAATCTCTTTGGGGCTTGATGCTCTCTTACAGGGTACCTCCTAGAATGAGGGGACTCTGACATGATCTCAGCCCCGGCAATTTCCTCCTCAGGATTTTTTATCTCCATTGCTGGCGGCTGTAAATCAGACGTTTCAGTCCCAGAGGGTTCTGGTAGAGAGACGGTGCAGCCCTCTGGCTCAGGCCCGGGTTGGCTCCATGAGGGTGTCACCCTATCTAACAGCTGATCAACGTGCCGTCTGTGCACTTGCCCGTCACTAGTTTTCACTCTGTATGACAAGGGGCCTGTGACATCAGTAATGACCCCTGGCGTCCACTTATTAGAACCCTTGGAGTAACTTCTCATGTACACCAAGTCATGTGGCCTAAACACTCTGACAGTGCCATGGCCCTTTTCAGCATTCAGCTCCAGTTTGCGAAGCATATCTTCTCCATGGTCAGGATGTAAACGATCCAGGGCAGTGGTCAGTCGCCAATTCATAAGCAACTCAGCAGGACTTTTTCCAGTTGATGAATTTGGTGTGATATGTTGAGACAGCAAGAAACGAGCCAGACGGGTTTGCCAGTCACCCTTGCTGATGCGAGACAGGGCCTCCTTGGTTGTTTGCACCATACGTTCAGCTTGGCCATTCGAACTTGGATGATAAGGTGCTGTAGTGACATGACGAATGCCATTGCGGTTCGCAAACTCTTGGAACTCTGAGGATGTGAAGGCAGTGCCATTGTCTGAAACTATTACATCGGGCAATCCATGTGTTGCAAAAAGCAGCCTCAGTGTGTTGATAACTGCTGACGATGACATAGAACTCATCAGGGATACCTCCAGCCATTTGCTGTGTGCATCCACCACTATGAGGAATACTTTGCCTTGAAAAGGACCCGCAAAGTCAATATGCAACCGGGACCATCTTTTCGTTGTCCACTCCCAAGGATGTACTTTTGCTTTAGTGGGTGCATGACGTGACATCTGACAGGTTCTGCATGCCTTGACAACTTCCTCTATTTCTCCATCCATGCCTGGCCACCACACATAGCTCCTTGCAAGCCCCTTCATGTGTACAATGCCTGGGTGTGCATCATGTAGCATAGCCAGTACCTCCCTTCGAGCCGAGCTGGGGACCACCACGCGACTTCCCCAAAGCACACAGTTCTTATGCGCGGAGAGCTCATGCCGGCGCGAGATGAATGGTCTAAACCGGCTATCGGGTGTCTCTGCCGGCCACCCATGTAGTACCCAACGTAACACCCGTGACATGACAGGGTCCTTTAGCATACAGCTGGCAATTTTTTCAGCATGCATGGGTGCCTCTGGGACCATCTCCAGTAGTAATACTTCCAATGGTGGAGGTGTAGCAGCATCAGGTGCGGGTAGAGGTAAGCGACTCAGAGCATCAGCATTTCCCATTTGCTTTCCAGGCCTATAGCACAACTCGTAATCATAAGCTCCCATGATCAAACTCCAACGCAGCATCCGTGGTGATAGGATGACCGGCATGGGCTTGGAATGGTGTAAGAGTCCAAGCAGGGGCTTGTGGTCTGTAAAAATCACAAAATGGCGGCCTGCCAGATACTGGTGGAATTTTCTGACAGCGAAGATTACTGCCAATGCTTCCTTATCAATCTGCGCATAATTTCTTTCTGTGGTTGTCATTGTTCTGGAGGCAAAACAAATGGGCTTTTCCTGGCCATCACGTTCCAAATGAAACAATAAAGCGCCGAGGCCATAGGGTGAAGCATCACAAACCACTGCTAGTGGTTTCTTCTCGTCATAATGCGCCAACACCTTATCTGTTTGCAGCAACTGTTTTGCCTGAGCATACACCATCTCATGCTTTGCTTCCCACCGCCAAGGGGCTGACTGGTCAAGAAGACGATGCAGAGGTTCCAGGATGGTGGCCTTGTTAGGAAGAAAACAGCTGTAAAAATTAAGAAGTCCCAAGAAAGCCTGAAGCTCTGTCTTGTTCCGTGGAGATGGAGCCTTTTGGATGGCATCCACTTTTTCACATGTTGGTTTAATGCCATCCTTATCCACATGAAATCCTAAGAATTCCACTTGGTTTGCTGCAAAAATACTTTTCTCTTTTTTTAGTCGCAAACCCGCCTCCTCTAGACACTTTAATACATCCCTTGGCCGTGCATTGTGTTCCTCCATAGTCTTGCCTGAAATTAGGATGTCGTCCAGGTATGGTTGGACACCTGGGATGCCTGCAAGCAAGGTATCCATGAATCTTTGAAATATTGACACAGCTGTTGACACTCCAAACTGTAAACGTCGAGCCCGGAAAAGTCCGCGGTGAGTGTTAATGGTCAGTAAGTCGGCTGCTTCATCATCCAACGGGAGCTGTTGATAAGCTTGTTTCAAGTCAATTTTTGTGAAAATTACTCCTCCTGCCAGTTTTGAGAACAGTTCAGATGCTGTAGGAATAGGGTACACATCAGGTTTTACAGCGGTGTTGACGGTACAACGATAATCTCCACAAATCCTCAGACCCCCATCTTTTTTTGCTACAGCCACTATGGGTGTGGCCCACTTTGCATGTCGCACAGGTTCAAAAATCCCTTGAGCCACCAATTTATTCAGCTCTTCATCAAGCTGTGTTCGTAAAGCAAAAGGAACTGGACGGGCTTTGAAGAAACGTGGCGTTACCGTGGCATCAATATCAATTGAGATAGGGGGCATTCTGCAAACCCCAATGTCCTGAAATACCTCCGCATATTCAGTCAGTATTTCCTCCATGGCCTGAAGCTGCACTCTGTGCACCCCTTCAACTGATATCCCAAGGGCATCAAACCAGTCTCGTCCCAGCAGACTAGTGCCCTGGCCTCCAATAACGAACAAAGGCAGTGTGTTTTGTGTCCCTTTGTACAGCACTTCCACAAATATCCTCCCTTTTACTTCCAAAGTTGCTTGTGACCACTGCTTTAACACTCCGCTGTCTGCATGCAATTCAGGAGGCTGAGAGGGCCACAGTGAGTGATAAGTATGCTCACTAATCAAGGAGCACGCTGCTCCTGAATCTACTTCCATTGTGTGTGCTTGTTTGTTTAGTATCACCGTGGCCAAATATGGCTTATGCCCCCGTTTTTGTGATTTGGCAGTTGCGCTGAAAACAGGGTACTCATTTTGCTGGTCATGAGTTACAGTGTGTGTAGGTCGTTCTGCTGTGACACCGACTGCCTCTTTGTTGTTATCATGTCTTGTCTTGGTCAAACACACTCGAGAAATGTGTCCTCTTTTTTTACAATAATGGCATACAGCAGTGGAAAATTTACAGGTTTGTGGAAAATGCTGGCCGCCACATCTGTAGCATGGTTTGTCACGGTTTTGGTTTTCACTTGTTGTCACTTTGTGTGCTGATGCATGTGTATGTGTTGCATAAAGAACGTCATCTTGAGGCAGTGATTCATGCTGTTGCTTACGATGTAGGCGAGCATTTAACAATGCTGTTTCTGCAGCTAATGCCCTTTCTTCTGCCTCTTTAAATGTGAGAGTAGGTTCCGCCAGCAGGCGTCGCTGCAGCGCTTCATCCAAAACTCCGCATACGATTCTATCACGCAGCATGGCATCTAACTGATCCCCAAAAAAACAATGGACAGAGAGACGTCGAAGTTCAGCGATATAGTTAGAAATGCTTTGATTAGGCTTCTGCTAAGAGTTATGAAAGTGAAACCGCTGAACGATCTCTGACGGCGCTGGGCTGTAATGGCGTTTTAATGCAGCCACAATGTTTGCATAAGTCACTGTAGAGGGCTGCGTTGGGGCGATAACAGAACGTAGTGTGGAATATGTTTTTGCGCCACACACACTAAGCAGCACAGAGCGTTTTTTTTGCATCGTCCTCAATATCATTTGCATGAAAAAAACATTCCAGTCTTTCTATATACTCTTCAAAAGAATTGCTTGAGCATTCATCAAACTCTTCGATACGGCCGAGCATCGACATGACTTCAGCTTTTACTTTCCGAGCTGCTCTTTAACTTATCTGCACACAATCTGTCCGAATCCGCTCGTCGCCAGTGTAAGATACTTGAATGACAGGAGGCAGAAATGTTCGGAGACCTTTTACTGAGTAAATGTAGCACAGAACAGAACATACAACTATGGCCAGCACTCCCAGTCTAAACTGACTAACTTCCCTTTTTCCAAGTGGGTTTCCTTCACATGCCCCTCCCTGTCTTTGCTCTCTTAAAGGAGCTTCACTTATTTCACATTATATATAGCCAATACACTACAACAATTTAACATAAATTATCATAAAAGTCCTCATGCTGCACGTATTAGGAGGTTTGCTGAAGGTGCAGCTGACGTGCAGCGAGGGGTTTAATAAACTACGACAGTTTGCATTCATTGAAAAGTAAGAATGATTAATAAATCCATTTGAAACAGTCCCTTAAAAGTAAAGTCAAGTTTCAGTTTAGGTGCACTTTGCACTCAAACTACAAGCATACCTTGCAACCGAACCGCGCTCAGGCACACCTCTTCCAACCAGGTTAGGGCCAGCCAACTGAACCAGAGCACTCACACTTGTCAAATGAACCAGGAAACACGCCTGAGCACAGATCAGACAGTATAATGTGAGTGCACCCTGGGAGTTCCTCCTGGTCAACAATGGTCAGAACGGTGGTCTGAGGAAGGGCTAACCACAAACTGATATCCGTAGTAGAGCCAGATCGGGTCTAAGCAATGAAACCTGAGCCAATGTGAGCCTGTTCACCTTGTGTCTGAGCCCGACCCGGTCCGACACATTAACTGTAATTATTACCCTGAGCCCAATTTAAGCCTGACTATTTTTTTAAAGGTGCAGTGAATAAGTTTGACACCCAGTGGTTGAACTAGGTATTGCACTCCTGGATCAAAACAAACGCGGAGTGCCAGATTGAGTACAGAAGCGAGTGATTTAAACGGTGTTCTAAATAGATAAACAGATTAACGCAGTGGTCAAATCCTGCTTTTTTCAGCTTCGACTCTTAAAAACAGTCAAACCCATTTTATCTAGAAAACATTTTGAAAAAATAATTCATGCTTTTATTACTTCTAGATTGGACTACTGTAACTCACTATATTTTGGGATCAGTCAGACAACTCTATCTCGCCTACAGTTAGTTCAAAATGCTGCTGCAAGGCTTTTAACCGGTACCAAAAAATATGACCACATCACACCAGTCTTACGCTCTTTGCACTGGTTGCCTGTGCACTATCGTGTCACTTTTAAGATTCTCCTTTTGGTTTTTAAATCCCTAAACGGCCTGGCTCCTTCCTACCTGTCAGACCTGTTGACAGAACATCAGCCTGGTCGGTCTCTTCGGTCATCTGACCAGAGACTTTTATGCATCCCTAAGTCGAGGCTGAAATGCAGGGGTGACCGTGCTTTCGCAGTAGCTGGTCCTACCTTGTGGAATGCTCTGCCCCTCTGTGTTAGGTCTACATCTTCTCTGTCTGTTTTTAAATCTAGGCTGAAAAGTTACCTTTTCGATTTGGCATTTAATCAGTAAGAATTGTTTGTTTTAGCTAAAATAATGATCAGTGAGAATTGTTTGTTTTAGCTATACTTTTATACCTTTCTCTTTGTGATTTGTATTGTTCAGCACATTGGTCAACCTTTGGTTGTGTTTAATAGTGCTATATAAATAAAACTGACATTGACATTGACAAATAAAAGCAATGACACGCGACAGAGGGAATATTTTCCATATTAAAAGGAGTTTTGGTTCTAACCAAAACCTCGAATTGAGATATTAGAAGCGGCATCTATTTCTCACAGCTGAACAACAGAAACCTATGACAGTGATCACCTCAGGTAAACCTTGTGTGCTTTATTTAGTGCTAAATGCTAACAATGTGAGTTTGAATGCCATTTTACATGACATTTATTGCCATATACTGAAAGCAGAAAGTTCACCTCAGATCTTGAAAATACAATAAACCGTTTCAAATTGAAATTTAAAACTAAACACATACGAGTGATTCAGCATAGGGCTGGGCGATTTTTTCGATTAATTCGAATTTACGTTTTAAGACGATTTTATTTTTTACAAAATCGAAGAATCGACAGAAGAATCGACAGAAGAATCAACAGAGCCGCGACGTCAACACACACAGAGCCGCGACGTCAACACACAGAATCAGCACAATTCAGCACGGTTGTCACAGCTGATTTAGCGGAAGCGCGCCAGGGCGGACTGGCCATTGGGAACACCGGGACATTTTCCCGCTAGAGCAACAACAGCTCCGCAGCCAGCCAGCTTTGCTAATGTTTCCAAGCGCGTCGTGCTGTTGTTCGCGTCCCCGCAGCCGTCTGTCTCTCCCGCGCGAGTCACTTATGCCCGCGCACCCATCGCTCCACACACACACACACACACACACACACACACACACACACACACACACACACACACACACACACACACACACACACACACACACACGAGTAAATAATTGCACCTAGTTCAAAGCCCAGACGGCTGGTTTTGTATATTATACCCGCGCTCCACCTGACGGACGGTTACGGCGTGTTGTAAATGTCGGTCACCGCAGAAAGTCAAATCTTTCTTTAATTTGTACTTTTGCTTGAATTACGGAGTGGCACAGTAGCTGTCAAGGTACTGTATGAATTAAATCATAACCCATATATGCACCAATAAACAAGTAAAATTAATGAATGAATAAAATAAATATGGATTCTTAAATGTCGGTAGTTTTTACTCCAAAAAATATCAATACGTATCGACAAATGTTTTATAATAAATTAAGCAATTTCCAACATTTCAGCTATAGGCCATTATACGATTCAGTTAAATATAAGATAGACATTTAAATATAGATAGATATGTAACAGGTTTCTGTGGGGTTTTTTTTTGTTCACGGTAATCTTTAATATATACTGGGTGGTGTAGCTACGCACAAATATTTACTAAAACGTCAAGCAGATATTTGTCTATAGCTCGTTAGTTATTTATGAAGACAAAAAATAATTAAAATAACAAAAATAAAACTATAAAATTACAAAGATAAAAAGAGCAGCATTCTGCTAAATATAGTCCTTTATATCCTGATATGCTGTGTGTTTCATTCGTTTTTTTATATTTAACTTGATGCATTCGTTATTTAATGTTTAAATACTGAAATCGTTTAAATGGTTATATTTTACCATCACAATGTAGTATATTTTATATCATTACCAACTTTTGATATAAAACCGCTGTTATTTTATTGATTGTTATGAAATAATTTAAGTGCTATATTTTTTATTAGTGAAAGTGCCCGCTCACTTTGACAAGGCCTGTCTAAATATATATTTCTGCCATGCCACTAATACAGATAAACTAGTGTTGCATTATCATTGTTTATTTTTCTGTTATACAGAGATTTGAAATATTTATTTCCCCTCCAATCCTTTTCAATCTTCATGTTACATTTTGGTCATTTTCTCTCCAAATAAAATTTGCTCAAAGCTGCACAACATATGACCTGCTGTGACTTCTATTGTAGCTATGTTTAGCATCCCTATATGAGAGAGTGCCATAACCGCGTTTAGTCACACTATTGCTTTTCTTTTACAAGTGAGCATGAAAAAAACTAGTTTCAGCATTTATTTAAATTTAAATGAACAAGGTAAGCTGGTAAGGTAGTTACACAGTAAAAATTTTTTTATAAAAAAATAAATAAAAAAATCGAAAATCGTGAATCGGTCAAACTTTATGAAAAAAAATCGAGATTTTTTTTTTTTGCCATATCGCCCAGCCCTAATTCAGCATCTACATTTAATGATGTTAAAGAGTGTTAACATGTATTAAATAGATTATATACCTTAACGTTTCGTGAGTGAGTGCATAGTCTGTGCTTCTGAATGGCTGTATTTAAATTTCTGTCGTGTTTTTTCTGGTGCAAACAACCAAACTGCTCATTACTGCGTATCTCGTCACAAAGCGTGTTGTTAGAACACGCGGTTACAATGTAATTCACTCACCCAATGTTTACGTTCGTAATATTTATATCATTTGCTAATTAATAACCTCACGTGGAACTGAATCGGTCGCATTTCACTCACGTACGCATGCTTTCAGAGCCATTCTGAATGAATGAATGAAATACGCTGTTTTCCAACAAGGCAACCCGGGGTGCTGATATATAATTGGCTAAACTGGCATTGTGCAGGTTAAATTTACCTAAACAAAGACAGCGTTCCGGCACGGAAAAAAACATTTTCAAAGCAGAATATCTGACTTTAGAATTGTTTTTCAGTTAAACAAGTATGTTCACTTGGGATGTTTCTTAAATATCTACAAACATATTATTGTATTTTTATGCTTTAGAAGAGTCAAAACCTTTCATACAGCACCTTTAATACGTGGGTCATTATAACAGATGTTCTCAGCTACAATTGTGAGTTGTTGGAACTACAAAAATTAGTTTAGATTTTTCTTAATGAATAATGCAATAAGGATGAAGCATGTAAACGCAATGTTTGTTTATTCAGAATGGATCGAAACAAAAGAGTACATTAAAGGCTAACTATCATCCTTTTTTCTTTCATGGCAAGCCTGCTTCTTGACATGTCTCTGTTCATCTTGGAAGTCCTAGGTTTTATGCCTCTTTCACACCGCACGTGCAAGCAGAGCAGCTCGTGTTTTTTCGTCGTCCATTCATTCATTCATTCATTTTCTTGTCGGCTTTGTCCCTTGCGGGGTCGCCACAGCGGAATGAACCGCCAACTTATCCAGCACGATTTTACGCAGCGGATGCCCTTCCAGCCGCAACCCATCTCTGGGAACTTCCACACACACATTCACACTCATACACTATGGACAATTTAGCTTACCCAATTCACCTGTACTGCATGTCTTTGGACTGTGGGGGAAACCGGAGCACCCGGAGGAAACCCACGCGAATGCAGGGAGAACATGCAAACTCCACACAGAAACGCCAACTGACCCAGCCTAGCCGAGGTTCGAACCTGCGACCCAGCGACGTTCTTGCTGTGAGGCAACAGCACTACCTACTGCGCCACTGGGTTGCCTTCGTCGTCCATGTTAAAGGATAAATATTAGAGCATCATACTGCACACAGAAGCAGCACGTCAGTGCAGAGCATGAGCAGAGCTGAAGCAGCTGGGTCTATCTTTGCTTTTGTCTATTTCTGTTCACGCTCAATTAAAGTGATAAAGTTAAAGTTCATAATGACCAAAACACATTGAATGACAGTAAAAATTATCAATTTTACCCAATAAATGCATTGATAAGATCCACTGATATTTATGTACTGTTTCTACTCTACATAAGTGCTGCTTCAACTTGTGTTGTGCATGTGGTTTGAATGTGTGCCAGTGGAGAAGACTATGTTGCAGGAGCTAGAGCATTGCTGCGCATGACATGCGTTGCAAATTGTGCAACTTTTTAGTGCCACAAATGTTGCTTAGGCTGGCTTTGCTAAAATATTCGTATTGAATTTCTAATTATGGCATAGCTTTCCACCCAATTAAGCTAATTAAGTAATAACTGAAAAAACCCCACAAATGCTTGATCATGACCTGGCCCAGAGATAGTTGCAGGAAATATTGGCCTGACCTGACCCGCAGGCTTGGGCAGAGAATATAATCTCTAATCTAAAGCAGAATGGTGTGCAAAGACAGAACAGGTGATCCTGTCTGGTCTAAGTCAATAAAAGGTCTACTATAGCAGGGGTTTTCAAACTGTGGGGCACGCCCCAACCACATACAGTATATGCAAATAAAATGGAGCGGGTGCTTTTTAAAATAAGTGACGGTGAACGAAAGTCAATCTGGTGAGCGTCTGACAAAAAAGAGCCCTTCTGAATCAAATCAGCAGGATGCCCTTCTAGATCTTTCACTTACTTTAAAGACATGTGACATGAAGACATACAGACTACCTTTACATGGACATCAGTAATAGTTAATTGCCTTAGACAATAATATAAGAAAGACAATAATATAATTAAGGTGTTAAGTGAAGTGCTTTTTGAATGTTGCGTCACCAGGCTATCCACATTTCCTGCAAAGTCTCATGTCATTTCGGGTGTTTCATCTTCAATTTTTCGAATTTAACTGCAGTTTGGCACTTTCACTCATGAATATTTCATTCATGCCCCCATGACAAACTGGGGTATTCGACGCAAATATTTAGTAAGGAATGGTGGAAGATGTTTTAATGGGATTTGATAGCGCACTCCAAATAGAAAGAAAAAAAATCTTCATTTCGTGATCAGTGTTGCCAGATGTAGCTGACTGATTCCAGCCCAAAAGGTATCCAAAACCCGCCGAAATGCAAATTCAAAACCGCCCAATCTGGCAACACTGTTCGTGGTGTGTGTGTGGTCCTTTACTGACAGCCTTGTGTGTGCATCTTGTCGCAAAATGGAGTGAAAAATTCTACATGACGGAAATAGTTTGATTGCAGTGTTTACTTCAATAATGCCAGTAATATCTGCATACTCCACATCTAAATTCCATTTTTTTTTTAGTTCAATTATGACTTTAGTCGGATTAAGGTCATCAAAAATCGCTGTTTACATAGTGACTCTTAATCAGAGTATTGTCTTAATCATATTAAAATCATATTAAAGTATTGTTGCCCATGTAAACATACTCAATGTTCGACTCAACCACACCGTCAGGGCTCTGCGAACTTGGATTTGTGAAGCAACATTGTTTGTACGTACATCAAAAGCAAGTAGACTATGGCTCATGCTTATTGGCAGTGGAAGATGATTTAAGGTTAATCGCGTCAGTAATCCAACCACGGAAATAGGCTCAGCCATCACACTGAATCAGGTAAGCTGTATATTTATGTTTCAATGTAATTAATGATGCACAATTTAAACGCAGCAAGTAATATGTGAATGATGTTTGCACGTGGATTATAATTTTGGCTCAAGAGAGAGGGGGGGCGAGTGAAATTAGACAAACTTGGGGGGGGCACAAAAACCCCTGTATTATGGCACAAAAACCTTTTAAAGAATGAAAATATTATCTACTCATCATCATGTTCTTACAAAACTGAACGACCTTAGTTCATCTTAACACTAATTGCATAATTTCTGATGAAATTCAAGAGCTCTCTGATCCTGAACATAGTCAAAATCATCAATAACTGTCAGCATTATTCAACAATTTCTTCTATTCAGTGTCAGTTCAGAATGCTTGCTCACGAGACGAGAGCACTACGATGTGTACTGCACTGCTGATGTATAGTATACCGGATGCGAACACAATTGTTTACAAGCACAGAAGATCTGTTTCTTCAAAACATTAGTGAATTAACATTGTATAAATTCATGAAATCCAGTAGTTTATCATAAATAACAAAAAATTTAACAATTATGGGAACTACAGCTGCTTTTTTACTGTAATATATTTACCCTTTATAGTGTAGCTACAACAAAAATAAGAAATAGCATTAGAAATCGTCTTGTGGACTGAGATCTGTTCATGTTTTTAAGGTATGATGTAGCACTTCTGAAGCTGGATACTGATGCCACTCTGAACATATATGTGCAGTTGGCACCACTGCCACGCCAAAATCAGATTCTGCCTCACGGAAACCCGTGTTACATCACTGGCTGGGGCTACACTGAGAGTAAGCTTGGGTTTTTATAGACACATCATCCTTACTTTTGCTAAAAACACGTTTAAGCCTGTTCTTGAAACTCTTTTGTCATGCAGCTGATGGTTGGGTCTCTGCTGAGCTGAAACAAGCCTATCTGCCTGTGGTCGACCATGAAACCTGCTCTCAAAGCGACTGGTGGGGAAGCACATTGAAGGACACCATGGTTTGTGGTGGTGATGGCACCATGGCTGGGTGTAAGGTGAGAAAGACCGATCATGACAGATCATGAGCCATACATTGGTAAAATGTTTAAATTTTGGCTCCTGTTGTGTTATTTTAGGGCGACACCGGTGGTCCACTCAGCTGTCTGGTCAATGGTAAATACGTGGTCTATGGAATCATGAGTTTAGCGTCATCGATGGGCTGTAATATCTACAAGAATCCCACGGTCTTCACTCGCGTGTCTGCCTTCGTCGACTGGATTACCATGGTAAGTGTCATTTGTGAGCTCAAAATGTCACTGTCATAAAATAACTTACTTATGGAGCTTCTTGTGTTGTTTTGTTCATTTCAGAACATGAATAAATGGGATTAAGAATGACAAACATCCTCCACGGTCTCAATTGACAGAAGGAAAAACATTAACAATAAACGTTGCATCTGATCTTGGGCTGCTTTATTTTGAAAGTGTATCCAGCTTAATCAAGCACAAATCAATTATAAAATTAATCGTTTTTTGAGTGATCTTATCTGATACTTACAGTATATCAGTCATTTCATCAAAAATGGTGACATTGTTAATTGTTAGAATTAATTAACTTTGTTAACACATTTAAACTTTGGGGATTTGAATTTAAAGATTCGAACATAATTTACATAGAATTATTGAAAGCTTACACTTAACCTACTCATCTGTCCAGCAAATAGAACGGTCAGCATAAAGCAATCCAGCATTATATTATTACGTGGCCAACAATAATAATATAAAAACAGTATTTAATTATTTAATTAGCAAGGTAACAGTATCTGAAGCTGAGACATTAACTTATAAAGCACACAACACACCAACATGGATCTTAAAAAACAAAACAAGTTTATTGCTACTCTACAACACAACGTACTAATCTACATAAAAAAAACAAATGCACATACATACACACAAGCAGTTTGAGGAGAGTTATGATGGAGAGTGAGCAAGGAATTGAACTTCTAGCATTTGCTAAGTTTCTTAGCATTACAACCTGAGAGAAACCATAAAAGCAGAGAATTTCGCTTTTCTTTACTACTTAAATATAATTCACACCAGTTCAACAATGGATAGAAACCTTGTTTGTGTTACTTGCGATTCTGATGGTATTTTGGTTTCCTCGACTGGTCCAAAGGGAAATCCCAACGAAGCTGACTGGTCAGCGTAACAACTTCAATGACGTGCTGGAATTCCCTCGAATGGTGGTGATGCAACAAGGCTTCCGGTGAGGCGATGTAACGGCCAGCACGAGAAGAGCAGGGACGTGCAGAGACCTTTTAAAGGGAAGGGGCTCAAATGGAAAAAAGGGCACTTTTTATTAGATAATAGTAATAATTGTACTTTAATAAGTAAAATATGTTATAAGGAGACTATTAAAGAGATTTCACCCCAAATTCACCATACTCACCCTTAAAAGGATAGTTAATTCAAAACTGAAAATTCTGTCACCATTTACTCACCTTTTACTTGTTCCAAACCCATTTGACTTTTTTTTCTTCTTCTGTTGAGCACACAAAGTAATATTTTGAAGAAAGCAGGAAACTTGTAACCATTGACTTTCATGGTATTTGTTTTTCCTACTCTGGAAGTCAATGATTTCAAGTTTATAGCTTTCTTTAAAATATCTGTTTTAATCTTTTATTCGTTAGTGTTCAACAAAATAAAGAGACAAAGATTTGGAACCACTTGAAGATGAGTAAATTTAAATGTTTTGGTGAACCCTCCCTTTTCAGTCTATTATTTTTGTTTGAGTTTTTTTTTTCTGTTGAACAAAATAAAATATTTTGAAGAATGTAGGACACACTGATAGCCACTGACTTCCATAGCTAGCCTATATGTACATGTTTTATAGCTTCAATTGACATTATATATTCTGTGTGACTGCAAAAACAAGAGGGCAATATTTTCACAATCCAGCTGTCGTTTCTCCATCACATTAGCCTGTATGCCTAAGATATTGCCCTGGCTAAACTTTAGCTAACTTATTACATGCTTGTTAATAAAGAGGATGTTAGCAAGACAAAATGGCCTATTTGCTTTTGAACTTTTGGATAAACAGCTGACGTTAAATTTGAGCCTCAGGTAGTCTTTTGTTAACTGATGGATTAACTGGATGAATTTACATTGACGATTTTGTCGATCATATAGTGCAGCCGTAACGGAGGACAGCTAGTAATATATGTTTTACACACACTCCGTCTGCAGTGTGTGTATGGGCCAGAGTTTAAAGCTATGGCCCAGATGCAGTCCGTGTGCAATGCGGATGCAGGAGTTGGCATAAGCGCTAATAGACGTTACCCCACTGTTGACACCTTACTTTTGAGGCGAGAGTAACAATGTAAATAGAGTCTTCGTTAGAGCGTTCGCCTCGCATGTAGTTTTTCTTTTCAAATCGCCAGTTCGAGGCTCGCTTGGAGCGGCTAGACTAAAACCAAGATATACTTTTAAATTTTGTTTTTTTTTATTGTTTGACAGGGAAAGCTGTCCTTAAATAGATCACGCATTAACTTATACATATATTATATTATTATTAGTATTTAAAAAATAATTATTATCCCTATGAAAAAAGGGCACTTTATCTCCAGGAGAAAAAAGGGCAGGGGCTCAAGCACCCAAAGCCCCCACCTCTGCACGTGCCTGGAGAGGAGCAACGTCCAGGAGCGACGACGGTGACGAGCGGCAAAGACCCGGCAAAAGACGATGACAAAGAAAGTTTCCTTGTTCAGAATTATATAGGTTTGGGTATAGGTGTGGCCTATACAGTGAATGTCCAATAAGAGAAGCTGCGGGGTGGGATCACAACCCCAATCCCTCTTCTAGGAGGCTAGGTTAGCACATCATGTGAGAATCATGCGTTACCTGCTTTTGATTGAAAGTTATTAAAATAAAGTTTTATAACGTGGACATGTTTACTAGTCTGGTTTCTTCATATAAACCAATGCATTTGAAACTTTTCAAGCTTTCAATCAATACCAAACAGGAAATATTTCACAAAGATTCTGTGGATTTCATTCACCACCAATGACTATAACTCATTACCTATCCATAAGAGTTACGTTTAACACATGGAACATGTACACACAAAAACCTACAAAAACATAAAACAAACATACATTACTCACATAAACACAGTTTAATTGAAAGTCCGTTTAAACTCTGGAAGTTTCTGATCGCTTCTGTGTCTGCCTGAGAGTGTGTATTCCCTCGCAGACACCATTTGCATGCGTGCACCAAGAGGGGTTTGTAGAGCGCTCTCAAAAACCTGTTTGGGAGGGTCTTTAAGTGTAGCCTCTTTTATTGTTTTAAGATGTAAAGTTAATTAGCATGGAGTTGAGATCGCAACTGGCAAGTCGTCCTCTGGATTGCCTTTTGCTGCCTGCCTGTAGATTGCATTGAAAAAGAAATCAAAGCTCAGACAAGTAGGCACCATTTAATCTTATGGTGTGTGATTTGTTCTGTTCTGGAAAGATCCGTTGACTCCCCACAATGATTTACCCTCCCCATGTTTCATGTTTGGGTGAGCATTTATTCATTCGTTTTCATCTGCCTTTACGGTGCCGGGTTGCATGGGCAGCTGTCTCAGGAGAGAACCCCAGACTTCCCTCTCCTCAGACACTTCCTCCAGCTCCACCAGGGAGATCCTGAGGCATTTCCAAGCCAGCTGAGAGACATAGTCCCTTCAGCGTGTCATGGATCTTCCACAAGGCCTCCTTCCTATCAGACATGCCTGGAACACCTCCCTAGATAGGATGCCTAAGCCACCTCAGCTGACTTCTCTTGATGTGGAGGAGCAGCGGCTCTAGGCTGAGCTCCTCCTGGGTGACAGAGCTTCTCACCCAATCTATAAGGGTGCGCCCTGCCACCCTGTGAAGGAAACTCAATTCGGCTGCTTGCATCTGAGATCTTGTCTTTTTGGTCATGACCCAAAACTCATGACCATAGGTGAGAGTAGGAAGTAGATTGACCAGTAAATCGAGAGCTTTGCCTTTTGGCTGAGCTTTTTCTTTACCACAACGGACCAATACATCGAACGCATTACTGCTGCCTATCTACCCATCAATCTCCTGTTCTATTCCTCCCTCACTTGTGAACAAAACCCCCAAGATACTTGAACTTCTGCACTTGGGGTAAGGACTTTCCTCCCACCTGGAGATGTTTGTTTGGGTGAGCAATCACTTTATAATGTTTTTAAGTCCTGTCAAACTAAGTATCTGTTCAGAGATACTCTGAACCTGTTGCTACACCATTACAGTTTGGCCATTGTGAAATTTATTCTGATCTTTTCATTCCAGCTCATTTCATCTTCCTCCAAAACACTGATTATGAGAACTGTTTGTTTTTATAATCCACCCAAAGGCATGGTGACACTGCACATTTTTGTCACATTGACTTCCAATCATATGCATGCGAATGGAGAGGAGCGTAAATACAAACTTGTGCAAAAAATTTACTATGTTGCTTTATTCCAAAGTTCAATCTAGGGAAACTCTGAATTGCAAATTTGCAACCTATCGAAGATCAAAACTTGACCCCTCTATGCAGAAATTTCAAATATGGAGCAATCGCTTGTTTTATTATACCCCTTTTCACAGCAACATGCCACCAAATATCAAATGCTTAAACTCGAGTGTGATAACGTCTTGATTAAATGTTTAAAACAATATTTTTGGTTCCTCTTCTGAACTGAAGCATCTCAGGATCATTGCTGTCCAAGAAGGGTGAAGAAGCTCTCTGATTTTACCTCAAATATCTTAAAATTCATTTTCTTTTCAGCTTAGTCCCTTTATTAATCGGGGGTCTCCCCTCTCCCCCGACAGCCCGCACTCACATTACATTCGGGCCTGGGCACGGTTACGTCATTGATGACGCGCAGTTCAGTAAGCGCTTTCGCTCAGCACAGTGGAGATTTCTTTAGTAAGTTATAGTTATATCGTTTAAGTAGTTTCATATGCGGTGACACGCAGTCAAATATTTCTCCGAACAGATCAGCCACTTTTGACGCTCATAAACAATCATAAAGTTCTCCTGCTGCAGGAATTAGGAGGTTTGCTGAAGGTGCAGCTGTAGTGCAGTGAGGGGTTTGCGTCTTTAATAAACTTCGACAGTTTGCGTTCATTGAACAGTACGAATGATTAATTAATCCATATCAAACAGATTTGTGTAGGCGAGGACTTTTTTTTATTTACGAGGACTTTAGATGGGTAATTTAAGCGCAGATGGGTCATTTAGGGCATATCACAGCCTCATTTCTCGCTTTCAGTTTCGGGCTTAGGCACGCTTGCACTCACACTGTAAGCGTACCGCGCCTGAGCCCAAGTGAACCGCGCTCTGGCACACCTCTTCCAACCGGGCCAGGGCCGGCCAAGTGTACCGTGCCCGAGCCCGATTCAGAGCACTCACACTTCTTAAACGATCTGGGAAACAGGCCTGGGCACGGTTCGGATAGCATAGTGTGAGTACGCCCTTATTCACACATACACTATGGACAATTAAGCTTACCCAATTCACCTATACCACATGTCTTTGAACTTGTGGGGGAAACCGGAGCACCCAGAGGAAACCCATGTGAACACGGGAACTAGACACAGAAATGCCAACTGACCCAGCCGAGGCTTAAATCAGCGAACTTCTTGCTGTGAGGCGATCGTGCTACTCACTACGCCACCATGGCGCCCAAATATCTTAAAATGTCCAAAGTTAAACTATGGTCTCAGGGCACTGGGATGATATAAAGACGAGTACTTAATAGCAGAACTTTCATATTTGGGTGAACTTAACACCCTTTAAGGATCTGTCCACATAAACACTTGTAATTTACAGATTAGTGTATTTTACCAAGTAGGATGAACATCTAGAACATCTAGGACCCTGCAGCAATCCAATCAGAAGTAAGGGTTAACTTTACAGTTTATGTTAGGTTTATGCTCACAGTTAGGGTTATGTACTTCTACAGTACATGATTGTTACACTCTCTTTTTACAGGCTTCTGATTGGCCAACATGGCTTTTTGCACAGGGCTTTATCGATATCTGTTGGTTCAGCATGCACTTGACAGTGCGTCACAGTGGTTTGTGTGAACCATTTTTCATTCATTCATTCATTTTCTTGTCGGCTTAGTCCCTTTATTAATCCGGGGTCACCACAGCAGAATGAACCGCCAACTTATCCAGCACATTTTTATGCAGTGGATGCCCTTCCAGTCGCAACCCATCTCTGTGAAACATCCACACACTCATTCACACTCATACACTACGAACAATTTAGCCTACCCAATTCACTTGTACCGCATGTCTTTGGACTGTGGGGGAAACCGGAGCACAAGGAGAAGACCCACGCGAATGCAGGGAGAACATGCAAACTCCACACAGAAAGGTCAACTGACCCAGCAGAGGCTTGAACCTGCGACCTTCTTGCTGTGAGGCGACAGCACTACCTACTGCGCCACTGCGTCGCCCTGAACAATTTTTATTATTACTTAAAAAGAAGGAAAAAATGCATGGCCTAAAATCAGTTTGAGAACTTGGACTGAAATCACACTCGATGACCAAACCTTCAGCAGTGTAGTATCCCCTTGTATAGGAGAGCCTGACTGATGCATGCTTGAATGCACCACAGCAATGCGATACAGACCATCATCATCTTTATTCAGCAAATCTTGAAGCAGCTCACAATATCCCTGTTTTAGCACACAATAAAACTGTTTAAATATACAAAATCACAAAATTTATAATTCAAGCATAAATTCTTAAACATTACATTTTAAGTCAACTGCACTGAACAACAAACATTCCTTAAATACAATCAAACATACCTTGCTACGCTCATCAAGTAATGCAAGTCACATTATTTCCTATCCTTTCGTCCTCATCAGATCAGGCACACGTCAAGTTCATTTCAAAGTGATACAAAGTATAAAATATACCTTTAAACAGTATAAACTCACACACACGGTACAAAACATGTATATGTGTAATATATAAAGACACATGAAGCATCAATTTGCTAATTAAATTACACAGATTCAGTACTTCATAACTTGAAGTACTCTATTTTCGCCACCTAATTTTGTATGTAATGTACTAAAGGTTACTCTTGTACTCAACTGTAACACCATGAAATTATCTCAAAATTATTTTTTTATGTATTATTTCAGTACTTTAAAAATGTATATTTAATACAGCTTTATGTACAATTAAAACCTATTTTCATGCAACTTTATATATACTTATTTTTTCATAAATACAAGTATTTTAAATATATGAATTATATGCAATAACTTTTTACCTTGCGTTATTATGGACACACACTGCCCCCAAAAAAAAGAAAAAGAAAAAAAATTTAAACAACATTAGCACTATTTATTTGACTGTGAACGATGCTGTACTTTAAAAGTCATTGGCTGCTAATATGATTTCACTATTAACAAAATTGCAAAGATAACTTTTCTGAAATGATATTAAGGAGAAAGTCTGAATGTGTGATTATAAAATCAACTTTTCCTCAATCTAAATCTGGCAGAATTTAAGACCGTTTGAGAATGTTTGTCAGTGTTGTGATAATATGGTTTAAAGTGAGACAATCTGCATACACCTGTACATTAGCCACAAGCTGCTCGTCTGTCCTCATGGACTTCACACACAAATCATGATCAGAGTTTGGCATCTCTGTGTGTTAAATGAATATTTACACTATTATTTATACAAATGAATAAACTACTAGTATATTCAACTTAATTTATACTTATGATAACTATGTAAAAGTGTACTAACTGAACAATTTTTATAGCATTCAACTGATACCTAAAAAAGCATAACATATTTGAAGTAGTATACTTTATTGCTATGTACTAAAAATTAACTTAAATATCAGCAGTTTGTAGCATACTTTCGCAGTTGTATTTAATTAATACTTAGGTAAAAGTATACATTTATAGTGTATATTTTTTTACTTTATTTAGTACAAAAATAAGATTACCTAAAATTCCCTTCATTGTCTTTTACTATATTTTTATGGAAGAGACACTATGGAAGTGTCATAGTTTGGGGGATTTTTTTCCAGCAGAAAATAAATTCCTCAATAATTATTGCTTGGAACTGGGCACATTTCAAACAAATGTTCATTATGTTACGACCCTGGTCTAGGGTCAAGGATAACATAAAAGAACACAGGCCAAATAAACTCACTTTTATGAACCCTAGAGTCCATTTGTTTGTCCTTTTTTTGTCGTTTAGTTTTTTTTTTTGAAACACCCAAATCCTGAAGCCAAATACCTTGGAGAGGACCCACAGAAAAAAATAATAAACAAAAAGCACACTCTACCTAAACACTCAAATGAAACTAAATGCACCTAACAAAAATAACAGAAATAAAAATACAAAAACTACTCCTACCTCTCTAACTATAAACAAAAAAACAGAACATATTTACACAAAAGAAGAGTATGGCATCCAACCCCTACTGCTTCTCACTGTGTATATACAGAGTACAATATTTACAATATTAATATAAAAAAAATATTAACAAACAAGATTTACACAAACACCAAAACGTAGGCCTGTCACGACATCTATTTTTTGTTGTACGATATATTGCACCAAAATATATTGCGATAAACGATATTATTGTGATTTTAAGACCATTTTATGCCACTCATTATATAATGCCAGAATGACAATATAATATCACAATGCAAGTACACTCTTTCAAAAAACACACAATATTTTATTTTCTTAAGAATATTTAATTTAATTAGTCATTTTAACAATTCAATAATTAGGCATTGGGATCAGAATGTGAAAACGCATATCTCAAATGAATAATAATTATTGTTAACAAAAAAGTGCAAGGTGAAAAGTAATATATCTGCTACCAGATCTATTTTCAGTTGTCAGACATACACATGAAAATATACTATAGTAATTTATAGTAAATACTAGTGTTTTTAACCATACTGACACCTCCAGTAAAGGTAGAGATGTTGCACAATCAGTTAAAATGTTGCTAGAATTCTTTTTATGTATGGGCGATATTTATTGCATCACTAAAAATAATTGAATTGATATCCATGTGTTGTGCGATAAGTCGTTATATTGATTATTGTAACAGGCCTACCAAAACAGATAAACGCAATCAAAAATAACACGTAGCAACTCTATAATTTTTTTATCACACCAAACGCAAAAATAGCATGCCAACAAACTCGCTCTCCCACCCCACGCCCGTTACCCGTTTTTTTAAAGATGCCCTGGGTCACTCCAGCCAATCCCAGGGCACGTCATCTGCATAATTAGGGCGGGGCCTGTGCAGATGAAAAGAGAGGGAGAGAGAGAGACACACACAGACACACACCTGCGAACGCAACAAATACAAAATGTGCAAAAATAAAAGGCGACAATAGAAACAATAGACCATAGAAAGCAACACGGTGGTGCAGTGGGAAGCCCTGTCGCCTCACAGCAAGAAGGTTGCTGGTTCGAGCCTTGGCTGGGTCAGTTGGCTTTTCTGTGTGAAGTTTGCATGTTCTCCCCATGTTTGCATGGGTTTCATCCACAGTCCAATGTATATACATGTGTTGTATATAGGTAAATTGTGTAAGCTAAATTGTCAGCATGTGTATGTGTATATGCCCTGGTCCTCCAGATTGGGGGTTGAGCTCATACAGTATAACTTCGATATAAATGGACCTGGGAACAAGTAAGTAATGATGTGAGTGTCACAAAACCAGGGGCAGAGTGGACATTTTAAAAGTGGGGGGGTGGGGGCAGCTTTATGAAATCCAAAAGTTTACATTCTTAATCACCTGTTTCTAAATGGTCTGTCTCTAAAAGTGAGGGGGACATATCCCCCCCGTCCCCCCCGGTTGCTACGCCCCTGCACGAAACGCTATTACTGTTTTGACTTTTTTGTATTAAGGGCCTCAACTCCATCTCAACCCCTCTGTCTGCATTTTCTCTTCTCTCTGTAAGAAAACAAAGAATTACAATTTAAAGATGTGTCATAGCTATATGCTATATTTAGTGTTAATGTGCAAGAGATAAAGATAAAAGTCAAGCATGCTATCCCATCAATGATATTCATGTAATTTTTGCAATATTTCATCCAGATTGTTTTGAATAAAACTAAAGCGCACAATTCTGCTGTGCAATGGTTATTATGAATGTATACTAATATGAATAATATCTATCAGACAGTCAGCAAAATTAAGATATAATACAGTGGATACCTACTCATGAAGACCAAAGTAGCCTATACTTCATTTTTACTGGGTAAATGAAGGTCCAAGTAAGCTACAGTGAGCTTGAGTCAGATTTCATCATCATGGCTACCAATTAGAGGTTTATACGAATTAGCCACTGAAGCACTTCTCATATGCACTTTCAATTGTTTTTGCACTACTTAGTTTGTCCACAAGGTGTCAGCAATGAACCAATGATGATAAAGTAGGTAAAAACGAGTGCAAACAAGTGTAAAGGAGTGAAAATAAAAATGTTAGCACTCATAACATTTCCAGAGAATGTAACGCCACTACAATGAGGAATCTTTATAGTGTTGTTCATACATTTAGCCTCCTGTGTGTACAAAGGCTATCTAACAGAGTACACTTTGAAAGGATTTACACTTGACCCTGTGTGTACATTAAGATGTGAAAAAAAAAACAAAAGTAAACAATTAATGAGCCAATCACTGCAAATTAGGCTACCAAGTGAATAGACTTTGCTTAAAGTGACTTTACTTGGAATTTAACTGTGAACTTAAAGCTTTATATTGCTGAAAATGTTACAAACTTCAGCTTTTAAACAGTATTTCAGTGCATTAAATTAATGTTCATTTCAGATCTCAACTGTAAATCCTGCGTCCAAAAAAAACAAAAAAACAAAAACAAAACATCAGTAAGTTACTCACCATGTATTGTAACTCTAAATCTCTTGTATTTAGTCTCTCGTATGCTGATGACCAGTAGTTTATAAACTCCAGAGTGTTCTCTTGTGCTGTTTGTGATGGTCAGAGATCCTGTTTGATCCAGAGTGATGTTCCTTTCAGCGCTATCTTGTGTACAGAAACATTGTGCATTGATCTCTCCTTTAGCAATGAGGCGGTCTTCAGGTCCAAACAGCCACATTATCAGATCGCCAACTTGCATTTCAGTTTCCGATGGTAGCTTGATCGAATTTCCCTCCTCTTCTGATTTAGTGTTCTCTTTAATTTTGTCCCAATTAACAAACCACAAAGGATACAAATGGGAATGTTATAACAGGTCACAATATGGCAACATCAAAACTAAGAGTCTGTTTAGAAATGGTGATGTTTTGTTCATTATCACACAAACATAGATTTTAATTTTGGTGTTTCTCTTGTTGAAAGTGGACAATGTTATAATGTTTTAGACACTGCACTAGGGCTGTACAATTTATCGAAGGCAATTTTCATGCGCATTTTGACAGTTAAGCTAACTTGTATTCAGAATTAGCTCAGCAAGCTTTTTCTTGTTTTTAAAAGAAAATCTAAAAGAAGTCTAATAGACATCTTAACATAGATGGCTTGGCTAAAACAAGGCTAAATTCGGGCTATCAATCAACTAGTCCAGTGATCATCAACTGGCAGCCCGCAGGCCGAATCCGGCCGCTGAGCCGTTCAATCCGGTGTTACGGTTTAACTGGTGACCGTGTTAACTGGTGTCCCTTTCCAGATGTAAGCTATCCACGTTTGCAGATTGGCAGATTCGTCACTTTTTTACAGCAACAAGGCATGCCCATACCAAATAAAGATTCTTATTACTTGGTGTCAGTGTCATTGTAAGCATTATTTGTTTTAATATCTGTGCAGCAGAACAGTATATAACCAAAATTAATCTAAAAAAAAAATTTATAATTTACATGTCATCAACGGGATTCGAACTCGTGTGGTTAAAAGGTTCAGCACACGTATCACACGACCTATCCAACTGAGCTATTCAGATTTATACATAATTGAGTCTGTTTTAACATCTTTATCAGCCAAAACATGCTTTGTTGTGGTTGTGAACTCGTGTTAACCTGTTTCCATCGACTCATGTTAACATGTTTACATGTTGTTTACATGTGCTCGCGTTAACATGCTTCTACAAACTATCCCGCTGAATAGAATAGCTCCGAATGACAAAACGATGTTTCATCAGTTGGTCAAACCATGTTTTTTCACAGTTGTAGACTCGTGTTATCCTGTGCCTTTGGACTCGTGTTAACCCGTGCCCCATGCTCACACATGTACATAAAGATTTTACAAAAAAATGAATACAAAGACAATATTATTATGCAACATAATATGTCTCATATATATATATATATATATATATATATATATATATATATATATATATATATATATATATATATATATATATATATATATATATATATATCTAATATATATTTAATATGTATAGTATTATGCAACAGAATATTACTTGAAAATCGCAACATTTCAATGCATTATTTTGGTCACATCTGTACCAAAGCAAGTATGAACATGACTTGAACAATTGCGATAAAATTACAAAAAGCTGCAAACCAGTGAGTAGTCTCTGGTAGCTCAGTTAGATAGGTGCCAGGTTGTCATATGACGTGCTCCTTTTCTTTGCGAGTTCGAATCCCATGTATGATGAGTTTTGTTTATCTAGCCTGATTTTTAATTCTGTTTAAAATAAAATGGGGAAAGACTGCGATTTATAACGTAGGCTATTTAGCGGAACATCGTTGTCATTTAGAGCTATTCTGAGAAAATATCAGCTCGTTTGACTTTGTAGACACAGGTTAACACGAGTCAATGGGACTCTATTGCATAATATTCTAATATTCTGTTGCATAATACTATACATATTAAATATATATTAGATATATATATATATATATATATATATATATATATATGAGACATATTATGTTGCATAATAATATTGTCATTGTATTCATTTTTTTGTAAAATCTTTATGTACATGTGTGAGCATGGGGCACGGGTTAACACGAGTCCAAAGGCACAGGATAACACGAGTCTACAACTGTGAAAAAACATGGTTTGACCAACTGATGAAACATCGTTTTGTCATTCGGAGCTATTCTATTCAGCGGGATAGTTTGTAGAAGCATGTTAACGCGAGCACATGTAAACAACATGTAAACATGTTAACATGAGTCGATGGAAACAGGTTAACACGAGTTCACAACCACAACAAAGCATGTTTTGGCTGATAAAGATGTTAAAACAGACTCAATTATGTATAAATCTGAATAGCTCAGTTGGATAGGTCGTGTGATACGTGTGCTGAACCTTTTAACCACACGAGTTCGAATCCCGTTGATGACATGTAAATTATAAATTTTTTTTTTAGATTAATTTTGGTTATATACTGTTCTGCTGCACAGATATTAAAACAAATAATGCTTACAATGACACTGACACCAAGTAATAAGAATCTTTATTTGGTATGGGCATGCCTTGTTGCTGTAAAAAAGTGACGAATCTGCCAATCTGCAAACGTGGATAGCTTACATCTGGAAAGGGACACCAGTTAACACGGTCACCAGTTAAACCGTAACACCGGCCCGCGACTGGATTCCAAAATTGTGAGGATCTAAAAGAAAATAGTGGTCCACACTAGGGCTGTGCAATTAATCGAAATTGAATCGCGATTTGGAACGTTGCGATTAGCTAATCACAAAAGGCTGCGATATGACATATATATTATTTAACTTCCCACGCTCAGAGCAAACGCATGACTCTGCTGTCTGTGTGTGACAGTCGTCTGTGTGTGACAGCCTTACTAGCCTATCGAGTGAGCACACTTTCGTACTGCCCAAACTGAACTATGCGAAACGCCCACAATAACAAACAGGAAATCGCGAACGGCTACATGAGGAGCGTCTTCTTGCTATAAAGCAGGGGTGTAGATTTAGCATGGACTGAGGGGACGCGGAGGAGGACCAACTATTGAAATGTCCCCACCAATAACTTAATTCACTTAAAAAAAAAAATCACACTGTCAATATTAACCTAGACATGTTAACCTAGAAAGGCTGTGCCTTTCCCTGCTGTCATGTGAAAGGCTGTAGCTGCGTTCAGGAAAGCAGCGCCTAAACAGCAGGTGAATTCTCCGTGCAAGAATGAGATGTGTGAGGTCTGACACAGACAGGTGAGGATGGCAGCAGCAAAAAAGGACATAAAGAGCTTTTTTCAACGAAAAGTGTAAGTCACATATACTCGAGTTCGCTACTGAATGAGTCCATCATGATAATGGCGTTAATGCTCGTGTTTCATGCTTTAACGCACAGTCTGTCATTATAGCAGGCTGATAAAGTCTGTGAGTAATATGCCCTGAAAACTAACTGCAGAACAAACAGCTAAATGCAAAAGTATATGATCCCTGCCTGCCAGTTCTCCTGATCTCTCAGAGTAACAGGCGCAATTTCAGTTGAAACAGTTTGTCAGAAAAACTCCAGCCTGTGCTCCATCTTATATTAATACTCATGAGACATGTTTAATTTGCACTACGACTAAAATAAACGAAAGTCTTTATTAAACTCTCTCTTTATCAGTTAATAAACATTCTTTTAACATTACACTGTCAGGCCTGTAGCCAGCTTTTTGAATGGGTTATTATTGCTGTTATTTGCCTGATTTTCTATTTAATTATGAGGTATAAATATTACATTTTAGTGACATTTTAAGAACTAATTTTTGCAGCATTATCTTGTCGGATGGTTATCATAAACACACTTTTTGATGTACCAAAATATATTTTAAACCATTTTGTCAAATTGCTTATCACACTATTTTACTATTTTAACTGTTTATTTACAAATGTGCATTTAAACTAAGTTTAATATTACAGTTTTTTAAAAAAATAATGAAAATTTATAATAAACAAATGAAAATATACTTTTAATATACTTTTTTTGTTTTTCAAATTAATTGTCTTTCATTACACACACAAACACACACACACACACACACACAAACAAACACACACATATATATAAGTACAATTTCAGAGATGTTTGCTAATATAAGTGAATATCTTTTAAGCTCCTTTTTTTAACTAACACTCACTGCATTTTAGCAGTAAGAAGCTAAAATACAGATTATTGAATTATTCACTTGACTACAAAATTAAATCGCGAATCAAATCGAAATTGCAATATTTGTCAAAATAAAAATCGCTAAAGTATAAGAATTAAAAAGTATAAACATTAAACAATGTTAAGCCAAAATGATATTTTTATTTGATTTTCTTCTTGGGGGTCTGGCCCCCAAGGAGACTGTCTCGTAAAATTCTGGCCCTCTGAGAAATATAGTTGATGACCCCTGAACTAGTCATCAAATAAACTAATAAGACAAACATGTTATTCATTCGTGTGTATTTGATGAATGGTCTAGATTTGCGCTATTCTTAGACATCTTTTAGTTTTCCACTGAGAGGCCAAATTTAGCAATTCGACAGCTACTGCATTGCTTCTCAGTGAACCAGTGTTATGGCTACATCTGAAAACATGTAAAAACGGTATTATGTGAGATGATTCCGTAGTTCTGTGATTAGATTATTAATTACGTTGAATCAGTGCTTAATTTTTGAATTGCGAGGTCCTGGAACAGATTGGGGTAGCGGATCCGACATGTTACCCGAGGATGAAGAGCTGTCGCGCCCGAAAGTAAAGAGGGTTGGGGAGTTGCGGAAGAAAATGAAAGTGAACAGCGGACGGGGAGAAGGGGGGTTGAGGAGCGGGATTGGTACCAGATCCGGCATGTTCCGGCACAAATTAAGCCATGTGTAAATCAATAAAAGCAGTCAAATCTAGTAGTGGGTAGAGCGACCACATTGACACCTAGTGGTCATTTTTATGTATTGTTCTGGAACAGCTTCAGCAAAGAAAGTTACGCAAATTGAGGAATTATGCCCCACGTTGTAGAGTTGAGGTTTTGAAGTGATTTAGTGAAGTCGTAAGTGTTCCTAACTAGCACGCAAAGACAATGGGTTTGAATCCAGGCAGCTAGAGATGCTAGTTTTTAAATGCTCTGTTCTTGTAATGTGTTTTGTTTTAACATTGGTCTGACAGCTGTGTGAAGTTACCGATTCTTTGAACCGCTTTAGTCAGGTGACCTGTGTGTTTCGAAACATTTTGGAGTAGTGTTTAAAACATCTGTGGTTCGGGATCTCGATACTGTATCGAAACGTCAGTTTCGCGTCAGCCATCCCTTGTTAAATCCTCTATTGATTCATTCATTCATTTTCTTTTCAGCTTAGTCCCTTTATTAATCAGGGGTCACCACAGCGGAATGAACCGCCAACATATCCAGCATATGTCCCTTCCCTTCCCAGATGCCCTTCCAGCTTCAACCCATCCTTGGGAAACACCCATGCACTCATTCACACACATACACTATGGTCAATTTGGTTTATTCAATTTACCTACAGTATAACACCTGGCGTAAGCCCACACCAACACAAGGAGAACATGCATTTTTCTGTATGTGTGGTTTGTTTGGGCATGTTTGATTGCAGCAATCACATTCGAGTATGCACACCAAAAGTGGAACAAACAGCCTATATAAAGCATACAGTGCTTCAGCAGGAGCTCCATGGCAGCTCGTGGACACATTTCTGAAGTGACTTGTGATTCGCCTACATCATTTGCAGAGCATTAAAACATTTCAAACAGGATCCGTGCTTCATTCACTGCAGAGAAAATGGTTTCTCTTTCTTATATCTGCAATTTCTTAAATCAAGAAGAATATTGTCGTGTTTTAAGAAATTATGTCAAAATTAAGTGAGTTTTTCTTTAAAACAAGCTAAATAATCTGATAATGGGGAACCAAAATAATTCATTTGTTCATTTTCTTTTCAGCTTAGTCCCTTTATTAATCTGGGGTCGCCACAGCAGAATGAACCGCCAACTTATTTAGCATTTGTTTTACGCAGCGGATGCCCTTTCAGCTGCAACCCATCACTGGGAAACATCCGTACACACTTATACACTATGGGCAATTTAGCCTATCCAATTCACCTGTACTGCATGTCTTTGGACTGTGGGGGAAACCGGAGCACCCGGAGGAAACCCACGCCAACGCGGGGAGAACATGCAAACTCCACACAGAAACGCCAACTGACCCAGCTGATGCTCGAACCAGCGACTTTCTTGCTGTAAGGCGACAGCACTACCTACTGCGCCACTGCGTCACCAGAACCAAAATAATCTTAGTTAAAACAAGATTATTTTGCTTTACATGTTTTGCTATTACAAGTGATTTGGCTGTCACATGAATGCAACAGGTTCAGACCAGAGCAATCAGTATGGTGTGGGAAAAAAGCTAAAAAATTCTTCAAAGTAATCTTTTGTTTCCTTTGGTCCAGACCAAATTAACCGAATCACAGGTGTGAAACAGTGTTGCCAGATTGGAAATGTTAAAGTATCGTACCAGAACCTCAAAATTATCGTATTTGGAGGAAAATTATTATACACGAGTCAAACGGAGAGTATACAGATATTATCTAGACAAATAGCGTTTTGACGCAATGTGCAAATGACCACAATACGTAAAACAATTAAATAAAATAGGCGTACCTTAGTGGGAAGGTTCAAAGTCCACTCCCGAGTCGCTGTCATTGGATACCTGTGTGTTGCCAGATGTTGAGGGATTCATTTTGCGGTACAAATTGGACCGCAACATAGTGCTGGTTTGATCGAAAGCAGTGCACCCTCCCGAATTTTTAACACACTCTGGGGTGTGCACGAGCCCATTCACAGTCTCTGTAATGAGCTGATTTTGTGGCTGTGTTTTAATGACATTAACTTAGAAAATAATACGTCCACATAACGCATTTGAATGGGGAAAAAAAAGAGAACATCAAAGGCAAACTCCCGTCCTTCTCACTTTCCTTTTTAGCACTAATTTTTTAAACTTTATTGCTTAAACGATCGACCTCAACCTGAAAACTACTGACCTACTGTAAGCACGGCCGTGCTCAGCAGGAATGTTAACTCATGAGAGAGAGCCATTCTCCACATTGATTGGCATAGAAAATGTGACGTAAGATGGCATAGAAAATGTGCCCAACTCCCCGTTCTCCTCACAGACAGTAGACAAAAGATGCAGCTATCAATAAGTATAGAAGCCCTAAGATTACAATGAAATTCTGTTTAAATGCCTTAAAACTCTGAAATTATCGTACATTATAGGATTTTTTTTCATTATTGATCGTACATCGTACAGAGGTCGAAGCTATCGTACAAATACGATAATTATCGTACGTCTGGCAACACTGGTGTGAAAGCACCTTTACAAATCACAGAGCTGTCTTTCCCTGACAAAATGTACATGAAAACCGAAGCATTTGCTAAATCATGATCTTAATTTAATTCCAAATAATCGTGTAGCTCTACACTGTAAATACGTGTATTGGACTGGATTCCAAAATGAGATGTTGGGAGAAAAATATATTGTGGCCATAATAAGTATGTATGCCTGTCTTTATCTATTAACAATCTGTGTATAGCACTGAATTCAAAAATACCCAGTACTCACCATGAGCAACAACCATGAATCTCCTGCGTGTGATGTTTTTGCCGCTGGTGATTTCCAGTATATAAATGTCTGAATGTGCTCGGCTGATGTTCCTGATGGTCAGATCTCCAGTTCGCTGGTTTATCTGCAGTCGGTCTCTGAATCTCCCATCAGGACCGTCATATAATTTGCTGTGATTGGTGGCTCGGCTGAGCTCAGCGATGAAAGTGTATTTATCGCTAAACTTCCACAGTATCCGATCCTCATTCGTCAGCTCAGTGACACCAGTTTCCAAAGTGACAGAATCTCCAACCGTATATTTCTGCGTATTCACTGCCACAGCAAGAAAAACATAGAGGAAATGCATGAATGTGTGCACATTAACAAGATCGGGGAAATCATGACTTTCTGAAGCTACTCACGCCAAACAAGAATGTTGAATTTCTTGTACGAAACTTTATTGCTGCTATTTATCTTTAGCTGATAGACTCCAGAGTCGCTGCTGTTGGTGTTTGTGATGGTGAGATCTCCAGTTTTATCATTCAGCTGCAGTCTGCCTTTAAATGCCTCGTTTTCAGGATAGTACGAGGTGGTCTGTTTCGTTTCGTCTTCTGCTCCATCGATCTTAGCTATGAGAGCATTTTTAGGTTCAAACGTCCATAATATTTGATCTTCTTTCAGTAGTTTGGTAAGACCGGTGTGAAGATAGACAGACTCTCCTTCCGTGAATTTCAATGTGTCCACTTAATTTGATAAAGCACAAAAGACAATGATTATAATATTGCAGGTCAAGCAGTAAGATTCTCTAATGAAAAAAAAATATATATACTGGCCATTGAGTTACTAGAACCTCAGGTGTGTTTTTTTTACTAATAATTCAATGGACCAGAGTCAATTATCCCACTTATACTATAGTTTACATAGCTAAATCTACTGTTCAGATGTTGCATTTCAGATATTTGTAAGGTTTTTGTCCTCAAACTGCTCCTGTGTGTTGGACTAGTTTCTTACACACCTCATCCAAAGACTTCTGTTGTGTTTTGATGTAATTTTTTTAGCAGTGAAATAACTGAAATCATTCGGCGTAGTGATATGGAGCTGTAATGCACTAAAAAAAACCTGCCGGAACTACTTTAGCTGTGTGTTTATCTGAAAACAACTGCACTCCATTGAATGTTCATCACCCAATCACAATCAAGCATTCCTCAGTGCTGTAGTATAATAACGAATGTATCATACTGGGGATGCTTACCTCGTACAATAACCTTATATCTCTTCGTTTTTGTCGACTTGCTGCTGGTGATCTTTAGCTGATAATATCCAGAGATTTGCAACCTGATGTCGCTGATAGTCAGATCTCCGGTCTGTTGGTCCAGCTGTAGTTTGTCTCTGAATTGCTCATCATCAGTATAGGAAATGTTACCGTATTTTTGGTGGATTTGCGCGATTGCAGTATCTTTAGGTCCAAAAGTCCAGACCACTTCATCTTCGCTCTGAATCACCTTTTGGCCAGTTTTCAACGTTGAAGAATTTCCCTCTATCACTGACACCGTTTTCTTTTCTGTTTCAGAAACAGGTTTACAGAGAAGATATAACATTTTTAGCAATTTTAACAAGTCAAATATTTACCAATTCTCAAATTTAACAACAGCTAGTAAGACACCTACCTAAATAGCATTTTTTAACACTAGGCAGTCATTTTGAAATTTTGTAATTTAATAACTTTGTTAAAATAAAACCCATATAACTATAATACCCTGGCTTTTTCTAAATGGGTGTACATATTTCTATGCAACACATTTATTCATGCATTCATTTTCTTTTCGGCTTAGTCCCTTTATTAATCTGGGGTCGCCACAGTGGAATGAACTGCCAACTTATCCAGCATATGTTTTACGCAGCGGATGCCCTTCCAGCTGCAAAACATTACTGGGAAACATTCATACACACTCATTCACACACATACACTATGGACAATTTAGCTTACCCAATTCACCTGTACCACATGTCTTTGGACTGTGGGGGAAACCAGAGCACCCAGAGGAAACCCACACCAACACGAGGAGAACATGCAAACTCCACACAGAAATGCCCAGCGACCTTCTTGCTGTAAGGTGATCTCTAACACATTTTTTTATAATTAAAAAACACAAAAGAGTTCTGACTTTTTTTCCTTGAATTACCATAGAGGCCCAATTGACTGCATGCATTTCAGTGTCCACTACTTATTTCCTAGCCTTTAAATAGGCGTGCCTCTGTTCCCTAGCAACTTCCTGCTTACAAAAACAAATCTTTCTGATAGCGAAAACATAACTTTACTTCAGATATATCCTTGAAAACAACATGTTCAGTTGGGCTGCACAATATTGGAAAAATCTAATATTGCGATACTTTATTTTTCCATACAGTATCACAAGATGGTTTGAATAGCTCTATTTGACTGTTTTCTGGGGAGTCTAACAATATTCAGGTATAGAAGTTGAATAATCACAATGCAAAAAATAATTTTTTACTTTGCTTTGTCTCCTTTCTAGTACAAATATCTACAAATTCTCAGATAAAGTAAAAATATATTTTTGTTTTCACCAAAATTATCTGTTAATGGGGTAAGTAAAATAGTAAAAATAAAGTAAAATAAAATACTTTATTAAAAGTAAAATAAACTCACTCTATTATGATTAAACTCAGCAGTGACTCTTCAAATCACATCAGCTCCTGATCAACTACGATTCAGACTCAACATTGAATATCCTGCGATGTGATTATTGAAGATGCACACATTGTGATGTCGATGCTAAACCAATATATTGTGTAGTCCTAATATTCAGTGTGACGAAAAAAACTCGCTCTCCTGCTTACAGACATTCACGGGCGGTCTAGAAACTCATACAAATGTTTATTTATATATTTTTTTCAGAGTGTCAAATAAGAGTAAAGGCTTTATAAAATATGAAGACAGACATTCAAAGTTCAATTCTAATACCACATTGTTACAGTAATATGTATATGCCTGTATGTTTTGCTTGTGTGTGTGCGCTCTGTCTTTCTCTTTCTCTCTCCCTCTGTGTTATTTCTCAGGTTCGCCCACTCCAGTACCCCATTCGTCCGTGAAGACGTCAATCACCATTCCATCCTCTGACGTCATCAACCCCACTTCCAATCAGGATGGGAGCTTAGTTTAAAGGGACGCGAGCGGGAAAGCTCGTTCTGCTTGCTCTCTCTCTCTTGTGTGTTTTTGCTTGTTTGCCCATTGTGTGTGTTTTGGCTTGTTGTTATGATGTTGATGTGAGTTAGAGTTTTGATTTTGGTCTGGTCCTTGTTTTTGGTTGCTGTTACCATTTTGTATGTGTATATGTGGCACTTCCCGTTCCCTAACATCTGGCGTCAGCCTTCCCATGGGATTCGAGGAGTTTAGATGGCTTGTGACATACACCTTGCATCACGTAGATAACTCCACTGTCTAAACACACTAGTTTAGAAGTGAGCGCCACCCGCTGTAAGTTTTCACCGTCTTTTTGGCTAGTAGAGCAGTTTCAGTTATAGCGTGTAAACGCTGAAGATGTTTTGTTTGTTTATTTTGTATTAGATAGTTTAGAGGGTAATTTCAGTTAGATTTGGGGTTTTGTTGCTTTCATTAATTTGGCGCCACTTAATTCTCGTTTCCCCCATCCATAATATACATTGATTTATTTTCTTTTGTGAGATCTTGTAAATAATATTTTGCTGTTTGACTTCTTTTCACTTCTGTAAATAAATTCACTTATTTTTTGCAGTATTTTGGTTGTCGTTTGGATATTTTGCCACCAACTCACCACAATGCTATCACATTAAATGTTGCTGCTTTTAAACCCTCGAGCCAAACTTGAAAGTCGTAACACACATTAAGAGCTTTGAATGTAAATATGACGTCTTATATGAGAACGGTCAGAATGATCACTATGGCCATTCTAGTGTTTATATCATTCATGTAGTTTCAGTGTTAAGGGACATAAAAAGAGTGTCTTTCATTTGACATTTTAACAATGTGAGAATCTGATTTGGAACACTGAACTGTTATTCAATCATTTTAAGTTACTTTCTACGATGCGTTTTTAAGATTCCACAACTTCTTGTGTCTTAGGCTTTAACAAGGACTGCTTTTTACACTAACTTACTGTATTTCCTACGATTTATTGCTCAGTCTGGTGGACATATATATAGGTTTACTCCATTCGTTACATAAGATGTAAATAATGATTACCTTTCGATTTAGAGCGTCTGCGGAAGAAGTAAAAACCACCCAGGGCTGCAGCCACACCCAGCAGGACACAAAAGCAAATCAGCACTATATATCCAGCAGACAGACCTGGATCTGGAATAACTGAAGACACACAAGTCAATCACAAGAGTGGTTCATGTATAATAAAACGCTTATTTTAAAATTAATAAGCATGCAGTACGTACCAACAAAAACATTATATCTCTTGTATGAGGTCTCTTTACTATTGGAGATCTGCAGTTGATAAACTCCGGCGTCTGTGTTTCTGAGGTCCTTGATGCTGAGAGATCCTGTCTGTTGGTCCACGTGTAGTCTCTCTCTGTATCTGTCATCTAAACTGTATGTGATCTGCTGAACCTTTAACTGCATTTCAGCAATAATAGTGTCTGGATTTTTAGGTCCAAATGACCACTGTAACAGATCATGCTTTTGTGCATCAATAACACCAGTGTGTAGAGTGACAGAATCTCCTTCTTTCTTGTTTTCCAAGCCTGCGAAAATCACATCTGGAAAACACACACAGGAACACTTATCAGATATATATTGTAAGCATGGACCGGTTATAAGATTCTGATGGTATGATAACCTTGGATAAAAATATCACGGTATCACGGTATTGTGATTACTGCTCTAAATTGTATACTTTTTAAATGTCTGGGTAAAAAAACTTAAACTTTTTTCCACTTTGAACACAATATATTTTATTTTCAGAAACATTTAAAATATTTTGGAACAGTAAACATGTCAGGCTAAATAACTCAAATGAATCATTTGACTTCTGCTGACTTTATTTGTTTAAAAAAACACAGATTTCTTTACCATTTAAATGGCATCTTTTCTGATAGAGATACTGTTCTCCTGAAAAACTCAAAAAAAAAAAAAAAAAAAACTCTAAAAAAAAAAAAAAAAAAAACGTGAATAAAAAAAAATCTTACACATAGCTTAGGAATGGTATTACAGAAAATGTTGGCGGTTTTAAAACCTTGACTTTTCCAAACCGCGGTATACCTTGAAAATGGTTATCATCCCATGCCTAATATATTGCATTTTTTGGAAGAACCAAATATGTAAATAGTTTATATAAACAGCTGAATCCCACATAGCAATCTGATGCATGACAATATATGCAAATTACATACAGGTACATGACATACAAGTTAATGTTTGGATTTCACATATATAAAATTTTATATGTAAAAATATTTCTAAAATGGCAGTTTATTTCATTTCCCCCTGCTCAGATCCTGATTTATCAGGAACTGCCACAGCGGAATGAACCGCCAATTAAACTGGCATATTACTGACAATTATGGTGGGTTGCGGATGCCCAACCAGCCGCAACCCAGCACAGAGAGAACACTAATTTAATAACAAAAATGGCCGTTTAGATATTCAATTTTTTTTTTATTTTAACCATTGGAATTACCAACATGCACGTACAGTTGCAATCAGAATTATTCAACCCCCTGAATTATTTGCTCCCCTGTTTATTTTTTTCCCCAATTTCTGTTTAACGGAGAGAAAATTTTTTCAACACATTTCTAAACATAATAGTTTTAATAACTCATCTCTAAAAACTGAGTTATTTTATCTTTGCTATGATGACAGTAAATAATATTTTACTAGATATTTTTCAAGACACGTCTATACAGCTTAAAGTGACATTTAAAGGCTTAACTAGGTTAATTAGGTTATCTAGGCAGGTTAGGGTAATTAGGCAAGTTATTGTAAAATGATGGTTTGTTCTGTAGACTATTAAAAAAATATATAGATTAAAGGGGCTAATAATTTTGACCTTAAAATGGGTTTTAAAAAATTAAAAACTGCTTTTATTCTAGCCGAAATAAAACAAATAAGACTTTCTCCAGAAGAAAAAATATTATCAGACATACTGTGAAAATTTCCTTGTTCTGTTAAACATAATTTGGGAAATATTTAAAAAAGAAAAAAAATCAAAGGGGGTTCAATAATTCTGATTGCAACTGTATATTTTAAAATATATTAGCTGTAACTTTAAATATCTGTTAATATATGACCGTATTTGAAGATATTGAAACATATACACTTATATATAAACATAGAAGGCTGAGAAAATGTTCATTTTAGAAGACCATTTCAGATAGCACTTAGAGGTTTTTGCATCTGAACTTAAAGGTACATATTTGTAATTGAAAAATACATTATATATACAGTAAACGGAAATTTTTGCTACATTTAGAAATATTTGTTGCATATATGACAAGCTATATATATGTGAAATCCAAATGTGAACTTGTATTGTAATTTGCATATATTCCCATAGGTAATATTAGATTTCTATATGGGATGAAATTATAGAAGCACATTATACGTTTCAAATAGCAGCTGAAAAGATTTAATAAAATACATTAATTCAACAATGATTTCTCTAAAATAATACAGTGACGAAGTTAAAAAATAAACTTTATTATACTTAAAGTACATTGACCTACATAATTATCACCTTTTGAGCTTTACTCACCATGGACGGTAACACTGAATGTCCTGAGCGAGGTCTCATTGCTGATGATCTTCAGGTGATAATCTCCAGAGTGTTTGGTTCTGATGTCGCTGATGGTCAGAGATCCAGTCTGATTGTCCAGATTCAATCTGTCTTCAAATCTGCCATCCTCAACATCATATAATGAGACTGTCTGAGATCTCCCATCGATCTTAGCAATAATAGTGTTCTGAGATCCATACATCCACATCAACAAAAAGACGCTGTGTATTTCAGTAACATCAGAATGTAGAGCGAGAGAATCTCCCTCTTTCACTGACAATTTTGTCACGTCTCCAAACACACCTGAAACATAATCAGAAAAAGCAGATGAAGATTTTAAAATCATTACTATATATTAGGCATGGGATGATAACCGTTTTCAAGGTAAACCGCGGTTTGGAAAAGTCAAGGTTTTAAAACCATGAAAATTTTCTGAAATACCATGTAAGATTTTTTATTTACTTTATTTGTTTGTTTGTTTGTTTTTTAGGACAGCGGTATCTCCAGCAGAAAAGATGCCATTTTAATCTGTAAAAAAAATCTGTTTTTGAAACAAATGAAGACAAAAGAAATCAATAATTAATTTTGCCTGACACGTTTACTGAGCCAAAATATTATAAATGTTTCTCAAAATAAAATATATTGTGTTCAAAAGGGAAACAAGTTTTTGTTTTTTACCCAGACATTTAAAAAGAATATATTTTAGAGCAATAATCACAATACCGTGAAACTGTCATATTTTTATCCACGGTTATAATACCGTCAGAATCTTATACCGGCCCATGCCTAATATATATATATATATATATATATATATATATATATATATATATATATATATATATATATATATATATATATATGAGCAATTCCAGCGTTATGGATGTGACATTTGCAGTAAAAACTCAAAACATAAATTCACATAGAAAGTATATGCTAACATTATTTTGAAACATCTGTTTATATTTTCCTAAACAACTGACCACAGAGTTGTGGAAGCAGAAAAATATCAATCTGTAAACATTTTTTATACTTTAAATGAGGGTAATAAACATGCGTTATGGATGTGACAAAAGGAGTCTGTAAGTTTACAGTATACAACATACTTTGCAGAAATTCTGTCAATTAAACTGCACAACCCGAAAGTAACAATGCTAATCAAACAGATCTGAGTTGGCTCACTGTAGAACAAAAATTATTGATTTTATTTTATTTGACATTTTTGCATGTATGAGGAAAAAGTGTCATTATGGATGTGACGTCTCTCTGTTATGGATGTGACAGCTGTGAAATTGCCACTTGTGTGATTTTGGTAAAGTTAAATATAATAGTTTGAAACATTGACAGATACATTTATGAGTATTGTTAAAGTACTGTAAAATACTTGCTAACCCAAAAAAACCTGAAACGGTTTCCGTATTTTGGTGAAAACTTAATTTTCTTCATGGCAAGGTTGACATTTGCATGGAATTGCTCATATATATATATATATATATATATATATATATATATATATATATATATATATATATATATATATAAATAAATAAGAATCTTATACCGGCCCATGCCTAATATATATATATATATATATATATATATATATATAACAACACAAATTTCTAAAATAAATAAAAACACTAAAGTCGATGTAGAAACCATCAGGTCTGCATTATGTATATCAATACTAATACATTGAATACTACGAATAAATGTTAAAATAAGATCTTATTTGTGTACTTTTGTCAACATTCTAACCCAACACTCTTGCCCAATAGCGTGTTCCTGCACAACCGAAGGGTAGGCGTGTTTTTGCCTAGAATGAACCACTATGACTGAGGAAAGTTTTGTATTCACACATTCAGATTTTCCCCTTAATAATATAATTTTACAAAAATATTCTTTGCAAATTCTGAATAGTGAAATCATATTAGCAGCCAATGACCATCAAAGTACAACATTGTTCACAGTTAAATAAAGTGTGCTAATTGTTATGAAGTCATACTTACATGCGACTTCAGACCCAATAAAGTACCAAGGTAAACAATATAGGGAGCATGTCACAAGTTGTCGCTGAACAAATATAAATATAAAACCAACTTTACCTCACATCTACACTGTTGATCCTGGAACACCATTTTTGTTTGAAAATGTAATCCATATATGGATAGGTATATCTAATCCCTACCTCTAAACCCAAACCTAACTGTTAATTATTCACAAAATCAGAGGGGGGATAACAATCATGTGGTAGCACCTCGAGCTAACTGTAAACTTAACATAATCTGTAAACGTATCTCTAATTGTGAATGGCTGATTTGAATGTTGTTCCAAAATCAACATGTGAAATCACACTAAACCAGTGAGGCTGAAACATACATGCGGACCTTTGATCGTTTGCCATGACGCCAAAAGCAGACAGAGACCGTCCCGTTTAATTTAACACAAAATTAAAAAAATGTCGCTTATATATTTTGAATATGCAAAAATGTTGCTGTTTAGTATATCTAATACAGCGATTGAGACACATTTCGTTTTTCTGCTTGGTAAAAATCGAAATCGAAACCACCCTACATGAACCTAAATCAGTACTCACCGTTCAAAAACAACGCGGTGGAAACGAGCAATATCCATTTCTTCATATTGCTGTAGAATTGAAGATCATAATTATAGATTAAGATGATGAGGTAGGCCTACACGATCAGTGGCGTCACAAAACATGTGACGTTTCAGAACGAGTAAAAGTTATGGGTGACACCCTCTCTTTTGTAGTCTTTGATGGTACCTTGCCAGATTTTTAAAGGTATAGCTCGCTCAAAAAATGTTATTGCTTAAATGAATGGCTTACCCTTAATTCAACAAATATTCACTCACCCTCAAGTAGTTCTAAATCTTTTAGAATTCTTCTGTTGAATGCTAAAGAAAAAATTTGAGAATTGACTGACATATGCACATAAATACTCTGAAAATCAATGCATACAGGTCTCCATTTATTCATTCATTTTCTTTTCGGCTTAGTCCCTTTATTAATCTGGGCAGCACACAGCAGGATGAACCGCCAACTTATCCAGCATATGTTTTACGCAGCGGATGCCCTTCCAGCTGCAACCCATCACTGGGAAACCCCCATACACTCTCATTCACACACAAACACTATACGGACAATTTTAGCTTACCCAACTCACCTGTACAGCATGTCTTTGGACTTGTGGGGGAAACCGGAGCACCCGGAGGAAACCCGTGTGAACATGCAAACTCCACACAGAAACGGCAACTGACCCAGCCCGAGGCTCGAACCAGCAACCTTTTTGCTGTGAGGCGACAGCACTACCTACTGCGCCACCGCGTTGCCACAGGTCTCCATATTTCTTTAAAATATCTTCTATGGTGTTCAACAGAAAAAGAAACTCAAACAGGTTTGGAACTAATGAAGGGTGACAGATGACAGAACTCCCTTTAATCTTAGGCCATGCAAATCCTGGCTTCTAGAATTTTCTAGCACTTTACGTTTTGAGAGAATTTGACACAATCTATCTGATAGCATTGCTTTTTCTTTTTCATTTACATTTTTTTTTCAGTTTTGTTTGCATTTCTTTTCTTTTCTGTCTTTATAATTGTTGTTGCTTTTTGTATTGCTCTGTGTTGCTTTAAAGTCAAAATAAAAATATTATATAAAAATATTATTATAATCTTAGGCCATGCAAGATACAGTTCACACGGACAATACATTTTTTTTTAATTAATATTATTTTATTTTATTTATTTATTTTTGCTGAAATCTGTGCTCTTTGCAGTTATTATACCATGCAATTCAATTGTTAATTGCACACTGGGATTCAAAAACATATACAGGCAATACTATATATCCATTCTTGTTACTCCTGCTGTGAAGTAATAACGTGTGAAAAGAACTAACTTTACATTTAGTCCTTATCTTCTACAAACAGCCCTAGTAATTACAAAAAATAATTCTGTGTTGGCCATTTATAAACACAACAAGGTTTTGAGTTTTGAGATCCTGCAAACAAAAAAAGTTTGGACAACAAAACCAATCATAAGTGTCTTTTTATTGAGATTTATCACCTAATTTCTGAATAAATAAGCCTTTAATTTATGTATTGCTTGTTATGATATGACAATATTTGGAACTATTTGCAAATCTAGAATCGTAGGGTACAAAACATAAATAAAAATACTGAAAAAATCTATGGCTGTCCAAATTAAGTTCTAAGAAATTCACATTTCTAATAAAAATTTGAGTTTGTATATATTTACAGTAGATAATTCACAAAATATCTTCATGAAACATGAAGGCATAAAATAAAAATTAATTATATTGAAACAATGTACTTATTATATTATATACCTGTACAAAATAAGAAATTTTGTGGTCCAAGGTCTTATTATAGAATTATATCAGTTTAAATTGTGTTCAGATTTTGATTATTGTGTTGTTATTTTATTAGGGTAATATTTTTAAACATAAATCCAATCTACATATATAAATCTATTTAATCTATATGACAGTGAATGTATATTTACCATATTAAAAGAATATGGGCCAGTTAAAAAAAAAAATCCCACATGTGTCACGGTCACACAAGGAACACAAAAATGGTTATATCTTTAAGAGTATTTATTTGTGCAATGCAACAAATGCGGAGAGATGAAGCAGATGAATATATAGTTGAAGTCAGAATTATTAGCCCCCCTGAATTGTTAGCCCCCTATTAATTTTTTTCCCCAATTTCTGTTTATGAAGAAAATATTTTTTTCAACACATTTCAAAACATAATAGTTTTAATAACTCATTTCTAATAACTGATTTATTTTATCTTTGTCATGATGACAGTACATAATATTTGACTAGATATTTTTCAAGACACTTCTATAAAGCTTAAAGTGACATTTAAAGGCTTAACTAGGTTAATTAGGTTAACTAGGCAGGTTAGGGTAATTAGGCAAGTTATTGTATAACGATGGTTTGTTCTGTAGACTATCGAAAAAAAAATAGCTTAAGGGGGCTAACAATATTGACCCTAAAATGAATTAAAAAAAATTAAAAACTGCTTTTATTCTATCCGAAATAAAACAAATAAGACTTTCTCCAGAAGAAAAAATATTATCAGACATACTGTAAAAATGTCCTTGCTCTGTTAAACATCATTTGGGAAATATAAAAAAAAAAGAGAAAAAAAATTCAAAGGGGGGCTAATAATTCTGACTTCAACTGTATATATATATATATATATATATATCAGGGGTAAATACTAATAATTTTATGAGCAGCATATAAACCTCAATACTGACTGAAAACCAAGAACCAGGAACTGCACCTTGTGTCATTTAAAAACAGGTTCAGAGATGTTTCAAATAGGTCTTTGCCATTTCAGACGCGTGTAGAGTTGCTAAAGCAGTCCTCGAGCTCTTGAAAAAATGTCTCACACATTTGTTTTTTCCTGTCTGTGTCTGCTGTACTTACGTGGTAAGTAACAAAGGTTTTTTAGTTACATTTTCAGTAAAGCAGCATCATTTATGATCCTTTGTTGGTTGTACAGGTGCATTTGGTGTTGATACTGACAAAACAGAGAAAAAATCAGCGATGGAGGGGGATTCTGTTACTCTGCCCACGGATGTTGCTGAACTACAGAGAGATGATGTGATAGTTTGGACGTTTGGACCTCAAAACACTCACGTCGCTAAAATCAACAGAGTCCACAATGAGACGTTTCACAGTGAAGCCAGTGGGAGATTCAGAGACAGGCTCACACTGGACTATCAGACTGGATCTCTGACCATCACAAACATCAGCACAGAACACGCTGGACTTTACAAAACTGAAATCGTCACAGGAAATAAGGTGTCCAATAAGGATTTCATTGTCAAAGTCTACGGTAAGCAGTGCTTTATAAGAGTATTTTTTGTTATATGGGCTTGTGGGTAAATTGAGCCATTATTTAAACTTAAGGAACTATGCAGGAGATGATTTGTCATGGATTAGGGATTAAATAGGGGTGGCATGGTGGTGTAGTGGGTAGCGCTGTCGCCTCACAGCAAGAAGGTCACTGGTTCAAGCCTGGGTATGTGAGTTGGCATTTCTGTGTGGAGTTTGCATGTTCTCCTCGTGTTGGTGTGGGTTTCCTCCGGGTGCTCTGGTTTTCCCCACAGTACAAACACATTGTAGGTGGATTGGGTAAGCTAAATTGTCCATATGTGTGTATGTTCTGGTCCTCCAGTTTAGGGCTAAAGACTCACCTCTTTACCATGGTGCGGCTAAATATCAACTTCGATAAGCAGCCCTGGGAGTAAGTAAACAGGGATTAAAACTGTATTAAAGTAAAAATACTTTGACTAAAAATAGAATATGATTGTTTTTGAAGATTTGTTTAGGACAAGCATGTTACTTAAAACATTTACACATCCTTCGTGTCATCTGTGGCAAAAAAATATGTGTGAGAGAAAAAAAAATCCTTTTGATGAGGAAGTTCACATTGTGAAAGTTATCACTTCTCTGATTATGTCAAATATGGGAAGCACTGACGCCAGATCTCCAAGAAAAAAATATTAATATTTTTTTTTTTGCATTTTATTAGTTTCACTTTGCAACTTAATCTCTGCTAGAAAAAAAAAAAGAATGCTTTGATGATATAACGATTAAGTTACAAAAATGTCATTTCATACCATCCTCTGAACGTCCATTCATTTATTTTCCTTCGGCTTAGTCCCTTATTTATCATGGGTCGACACAGCGGAATGAACCGCCAACTATTAGGGCATAAGTTTCATGCAGCGGATGCCCATTCCAGCCACAACCCATTTCTGGGAAACACCCATACCCTCTCGCATTTACACACTCATACCCTACCACCAATTATATTTCTCCAATTCACCTATACCGCATGCCTTTGGATTGTGGGGGAAACCAGAGCACCTGAAGGAAACCCACACCATCAATGGCAGAACATGCAAACTCCACACAGAAATGCCAACTGGCCCAGCCGGGACCTAAACCAGCAACCTTCTTGCTGTGAGGCAACAGTGCTAACCACTGAGCCACCATGCCACCCCCTCTGAACGTTTTTAACGTTTAATTTAACAAACAAAATGGGAATATGTTCACTGAACATTCTAAAAAACATTTAAAAAAAAAAGTTGAGCATCCAAACTAAAACATATCAATGTGTTAAAAATGACATATTAGTAATATTTTGAGTATTAAAAAATAAACCTCAAACAAAAAACTTTAAATAAACATTCTATTAATGTTACAGGAAGAACATGAGGTCTTATCTCACAAATCTATTTTACATGTCAAAACTGCAACATTATTTCTCAAAGGTACAAGATTTCATGCTTAATTTTATCCATTCATTTTCTTTTCGGCTTAGTCCCTTTATTAATCAGGGGTCGCCACAGCGGAATGAACCGCCAACTTGTTCAACATATGTTTTATGCAGCGGATACCCTTCCAGTTGCAACCCATCACTGGGAAACACCCACTCATACACTACGGCCAATTTAGCTTACACAATTCACCTATAGCGCATGTGTTTGGACTGTGGGGGAAACCGGAGCACCCGGAGGAAACCCACGCCAACATGGGGAGAACATGCAAACTCCACAGAAATGCCAACTGACCCAGCCGAGGCTTGAACCAGCGACCTTCTTGCTGTGCCACCGTGACGCCAGCTTAATTTTAATTTTATAATTATACGTTTTTCCAATTGCAAACACTGAAACTCTGTTACTCACTGTTATGACCTTACTGCCTGTGTCCTTCAGCTCATCTCCAGGTACCTGTGATCACCAGATACTGTCCACAAAATGCTCCGTCATCAGACTCCAGCTGTTCAGTGTTGTGTTCTGTGGTGAATGTGAGTGCTGTGAGTCTCTCCTGGTACAAAGGAAACAGTGTATTGTCCAGCATCAGTGTGTCTGATCTCAGCAGCAGCGTCTCTTTACATCTGGAAGTGGAATATCAAGATAACAACACTTACAGCTGTGTGCTCCACCATCCCCTCAGCAACCAGACCACACATCTGGATGTCAACACACTCTGTCAGACACTGTCAGGTGAGACAAATGTGCTGTAATGATATAAAGAAATTATTTTGTTATCATGGGTTCAACAGTTCCTTAAAAAACTATCCTCTTTTAAAGTGAAAGTGAAAGCGAAAGTGAAGGTGAAAAGTGATCCATAATTGGAATTTGTGTGCTGAATTTAACCTATACAAGTGAATGCATATGGTAATGCACACACAAACACTGTTAACACACATCTGGAGCAGTGGGCAGCCATATTACTGCACTGCACATGGAGAAGTTGGGGTTCAAGTGACTCACCTCATTCATTGTATTGAGCGTGAAAGAGTTACTCGCTCCCTCATCTACAATCCCTGCTGGTAGCAGGACTCAAACCTGCAAACTTCATATTAAAAAAATCCAACTAGCTAACCATTAGAACTTGACTGCCCCCAAAGGTCATGGAGTGCCCTGAACTGAGATATAAACCTACAAGTGCAGAGCACAATGGTGTTACGGTGTCAAGGTACTAGAAAAGGATCCAAAATTGCAAGTGTGTAGTTTATTTGACGTAGTCAAATTAAACCGAGACAAGGTGATCAAAAAATAACAAAACAAGGAAAACTGGTAGAGAGGACAGAAAAACAGAAGGACGAAACAGGGTCCAAACCGCCACTCCTCACAGTCCTGAGCACAGACAGGGAACATAAGCAGACACAATGAACTGACAAAGAAACATAGAAACATCTCCCATATATAGCCTAGATAATAGGGCTCAGCTGGCAGGCTAATCAGGACAGCTGAGTCGCGTCAAGACATGTGACATAACAAATACACATGGACGACCAAAACAAAACAAACTCACGTGACAAAACAGACACTCCGGAAGACGCACAAGCCTGCAACCGTGACAGTACCCCTCCTCCTAGGAGCACCTCCTGGTGCTCCCTGAAGAGCTAACCTGGCGATTGTAGTCATCGATAAGAGAGTGATCCAATATATCTCTAGCCGGAACCCAACTTCTCTCCTCTGGACCGTAACCTTCCCAGTCCACCAAATACTGGAATCCTCGCCCCCTCCGTCTCGAGTCCAGGATGCGTTTAACCGAATAGGAAGTCTCCCCATCTACGAGACGCGGCGGGGGGGGGGGGGGGGGGGGGGGGGGGGGGGGGGGGGAACCGGCATGGGCGGATTAATGGCCGCATGAAAAACGGGCTTTAATTTGGAAACATGAAACACGGGATGTATTCTCCTGTACGTTGGAGGAAGTTTGAGGCGGACTGCCACCGGACTAATGATCTTGATGACAGTGAATGGGCCAATAAATTTAGGTGCAAGTTTATTACATACGGAGCGCAAAGGAATATTCTTGGTTGAAAGCCACACTTTTTGACCGACGACGTAAACGGGAGGCTTAGACCGGTGGCGATCGGCTTTCGCCTTGGTGCGCGCACCCACTTGGAGGAGGGTCTGTCTGGTCCTGTTCCAAGTGCGTCGACACCTCTGGACAAAGGCGTGAGCAGAGGGAACCGCGCTTTCAGATTCCAGACTGGGAAAAACTGGTGGCTGGTAACCTAAACTACACTGAAACGGAGAAAGGCCCGTGGCAGACACTGGTAATGAATTGTGTGCGTACTCCACCCATGGGAGCTGCTGACTCCAAGAGGCGGGATTCTGGGAAACCAAACAACGTAACACACGTTCGAGATCTTGTTTGGCCCTCTCTGTTTGTCCGTTACTCTGAGGATGAAAACCAGAAGAAAGACTTCCAGTCGCCCCTAATAAATGACAGAATTCTCTCCAAAATTTAGAGACAAACTGAGGCCCCCTGTCAGAAACCACGTCTGTCGGGAGGCCATGAATGCGAAAGACGTGATTTACGACAGCAACCGCTGTCTCTCTGGCTGAAGGTAATTTGGGCAGAGGGATAAAATGAGTAGCCTTCGAAAACCGGTCCACAACGGTCAAAACAGCCGTATTGCCACCAGATGGCGGGAGACCTGTGACAAAATCTAGCGAAATGTGCGACCAGGGTCTCGAAGGCACTGACAGAGGCTGGAGGAGCCCAGCGGGAGGACGATTGGAAGTCTTAGAAACAGCACAAACAGAACAGGCCAAAACAAACCCACGTATGTCCCGTGCCATAGCTGGCCACCAAAATCGTTGTTTAACCAAAAATGAGGTACGACTCACCCCTGGATGACAAGCCACTTTGGAAGAGTGTCCCCATCGGATGACGTCAGACCGAATCTCCTCCGGCACAAACAAACGACTGGGTGGGCATCCGGGCGGGGGCGTTACCCCTTCCAAGGCTGTGCGAACCCTGCTCTCGATTTCCCATGTCACCGCAGAAATGCAAATCTTCTGGGGAACGATGGGTTCGAGGGACGTATTGCGTTCGGAAAAATCAAAAAGGCGGGATAACGCATCGGGTTTGATGTTTTTGGAACCCGGTCGATAAGAGATGGTAAAGTCGAACCGTCCGAAAAATAATGCCCACCGAGCCTGCCTGGAGCTAAGTCGTTTGGCGGACTTGATGTATTCAAGGTTCTTATGATCGGTCCAAACGATAAAGGGAACCCCCGAACCCTCCAACCAATGACGCCACTCCTCCAAAGCGAGTTTGACCGCCAACAACTCCCTATTACCAATATCGTAATTACGTTCTGCGGGAGATAATCGGTGTGAAAAAAACGCGCAAGGCTGAATTCTGTCGTCCGAAGCTGCGCGCTGGGACAGGATAGCACCCACCCCCACCTCTGACGCATCAACCTCCACCACAAACTGCCGGGAAGGATCAGGGGTCACCAGAATGGGGGCTGAAACAAAGCGACCCTTTAATTTTGTGAATGCTGCTTGTGCAGCACTCGACCACCTGAACGGAGTCCTGGAGGAGGTCAAGGACGTCAGAGGGGCGGCGAGCTGGCTGAAATTGCGAATAAAACGCCGGTAAAAATTGGCGAAGCCCAGAAATCTCTGCAGGGCCTTACGAGACTCTGGATTTGGCCAATTTACCACAGCCTGGATCTTCTCTGGATCCATGCGCACCCCCTCGACCGACACAATGTGTCCTAGGAAAGGAACAGACTGTGCATGGAACACGCATTTCTCCGCCTTGACAAAAAGCCCATTCTCTAGCAGCCTCTGAAGCACTCGTCTGACATGTTGCACATGTTCCTGGAGAGAACGGGAAAAAATCAGAATGTCATCCAGGTAGACATAAATAAACTGATCTATCATATCTCGCAACACATCCTTAACGAGTGCTTGGAAAACTGCGGGGGCGTTGGAAAGCCCAAAGGGAAGAACACAATATTCAAAATGCCCCCTGGGGGTATTAAACGCCGTTTTCCATTCATGGCCCTCCTTGATGCGAACCAAATGATAAGCGTTGCGGAGGTCTAATTTCGTGAAATAAGAGGCCCCCTGCAGACGCTCGAACGCTGAAGACATCAGCGGCAAAGGATACGTATTCAACCCTCGATAATCTATGCAGGGTCGAAGAGAGCCATCCTTCTTTTTCACGAAAAAAAACCCCGCCCCCGCCGGTGAAGAAGAAGGGCGGATGATCTTGGCCGCTAGAGAATCAGAAATATATTTCTCCATGGCCTCCCTCTCAGGAATGGAAAGAGAGTATAACTTGCCTTTAGGCGGAGACGTACCTGGCAGTAAGTCTATAGCACAGTCATAGGGACGATGAGGAGGAAGAGAAGCAGCCCGAGACTTACTGAACACTCTCTTCAGGTCGAGGTACTCACTGGGCACGTTTGACAGGTCCATACGCTCCTCCTGAAACACAGAACAAGACACAGCAGAACGAGCAGACGAAAGACAAGACTCATGACAGTTCTCATTCCACGAAAATATTGTGCTGAGACCCCAATTAATATGAGGTTTGTGGAGAACCAACCAGGGGTGACCTAAAACCACCGGTGTGTTAGTACAATCTGTTAAAAAAAAATGAAATGTTTTCAACATGATTTCCTGACGTAATGAGTCTTATGGGTCTAGTGGAGTGAGTAATAGTGGGAAGAGAAAGTCCGCTGAGGGCACGTACTGCAATGGGTTGTGAAAGAGCGAAAACCGGAAGTTTAAAACTGAAAGCAAAACTAGAGTCCAGGAAGTTCCCTTCTGCCCCGGAATCAATGAGAGCGTGGGTGTCTTTAGTTCCGCCTCCCCATGACAGCGTAACGGGCAGTAAGGTAGCCGCCGTAGCAGACCTCTCCAAACTGATTTCACCCATCAGCAAACTTTTGTCTGGACAACACCCCACGCGATGTCCTGCGCCGCTATAGCAAAGGCAGAGCCCCTCATCTCTCCTTCGGTGCTTCTCCTGCACGGACCAGCGAGATCCGCCCACCTGCAAAGGTTCCGGGTCAACAACACTCGCTTCCGCAATTCTCTCCTGCAGCGCGCTGTCAGCTCTGTGACACAGTCTGGTGTCCACACGAATAGCCAGCTCCACTAGCTCATCCAGAGACTTGGGAAGATCCAGTGTGTATATTTCGTCCTGCAGGCGGTCCGACAACCCGTGCAGGAACATATCCCACTGGGCCTCCGTGTTCCAGCCGCATTCGGCAGCCAAAGTCCGGAACTCGATCGAGTAATCCGCTACGCTCCGACTCCCCTGACGGAGCTCAGCAAGGATACGAGCGGCTTCTCTCCCGGAAGCAGCGCAATCAAACACTGTCTTGAGCTCTTTAGAGAATAGCTCAAATGTGGAACAGCAAGGAAGCTTTCGTTCCCAGGCAGTAGTTCCCCACAGAGCCGCCCTCCCGGAAAGGAGTGTGATGATAAAAGCAACCTTAGACAGTTCTGTGGAGAATAAGGACGGTTGCAGTGTTATATACAGAGAGCATTGAGACAGGAAGGACCGACACCGGAGAGGATCTCCGTCATAACAAGTCAGTGGAGGAAGGCGAGGCTCGACCAAGCTGCTAACAGCGACCGGTGCTGGCGACACCTCTGGAACTGGTGCGGACTCATCGCGAACTGCTCCCGCAGCCAGCCGCTGAACTTGGGTAGTGAGCAGGGAAACCTGGCCGACCAGAGTCTGAATGGCCAGAGCGGCGGTAGACAAAGCCTCATCCCGCCGATCAATCCTGGCGTTGCTGAGTGTGACGAATTCGGAGATCTGCTGTGACATACTTGCTGGATCCATAATAAGGTCAGTTCATTTTGTTACGGTGTCAAGGTACTAGAAAAGGATCCAAAATTGCAAGTGTGTAGTTTATTTGACGTAGTCAAATTAAACCGAGACAAGGTGATCAAAAAATAACAAAACAAGGAAAACTGGTAGAGAGGACAGAAAAACAGAAGGACGAAACAGGGTCCAAACCGCCACTCCTCACAGTCCTGAGCACAGACAGGGAACATAAGCAGACACAATGAACTGACAAAGAAACATAGAAACATCTCCCATATATAGCCTAGATAATAGGTCTCAGCTGGCAGGCTAATCAGGACAGCTGAGTCGCGTCAAGACATGTGACATAACAAATACACATGGACGACCAAAACAAAACAAACTCACGTGACAAAACAGACACTCCGGAAGACGCACAAGCCTGCAACCGTGACAAATGGATTACAAGTTCATCGTCTTTACCACATTGTAACATTTTGAGTGCTTTAATCCTACTCTGCACAAACTGACTCTTGATGTACCCCACATTTACAGATAGTATTACATAAGATGCCATTTACACAGAACACGTTTTTACACTCCAATGTGCTCAATATGCAATGTTTCAAATAGGTCTTTGCCATTTTAGACGCGTGTAGAGTTGCTAAAGCAGTCCACGAGCTCTAAAAAAAAAATGTCTCACACATTTGTTTTTTCCTGTCTGTGTCTGCTGTACTTACGTGGTAAGTAACAAAGGTTTTTCAGTTACACTTTCAGTCAAGCAGCATCATTTATGATCCTTTGTTGGTTGTACAAGTGCATTTGGTGTTGATACTGGAATATCAAGATAACAACACTTACAGCTGTGTGCTCCACCATCCCCTCAGCAACCAGACCACACATCTGGATGTCAACACACTCTGTCAGTCACTGTCAGTTTTCTCACATCTTTTGAAGTGCTGCAAACAAAAGCATCACATTTTTAAACACAAAGTTAAAAGCAGTGGACCAATCGGAAGAACTCGCAGGCAGAGCAAGCCTTGCCAGTTTCTGTTTATGTGCACTCAGTGGCTGTGTCCATATACCCTCATATGTTAATGCGCACTTTAAAAACATTTCTGGACACTGTGTCTCGCGTTTTTAATAGCAAAGATGCATTCAGTTTGAATGAGCCCTAAGAAAGTTTGTATACAACCATACTAACTCTTTAAAAAGCCAAGTAATGGTGGTTTTGTATTTAAAGGGCCCTATCATACACCGTGCGCAATTCAGCTGGACGCAAGTGTCGTTTTGCACCATGCTGGTTAAATAGCAAATGCATTTGCACTCATATGTGCGCCCACAGGCATTCTGTTCTAAAAAAGGAGGTCTGTTAATGCGCATTGCTAGCGCGTTGCTTTTTTGAGGAACTAAAATAGACTGTTCAATAGACCAGCTGAGAGGAGGTCTAAAGTCCAGCACAGAGCGCGTTAGATGTGCGCCTATTACACATTGCTTAATGCACACAGGATGTACAGCAATACGCAAATACCTTTACATATGAAAAAGAATTAAAGGAATAAAATATTCTTTCTAAAAAATGTCTACATAAATATAAAAACCACTGCTTTCATGCCTTCTTCATGTCGGTGGGCTTTTTCAGTTTATTCATGACAATTTGCTTTTGTATAATGTTATTATTAGTAGTAGTATTATTTATTATATGCATATTTATATTTGTTTTATTAAAAACACGCTTAGATTTGTCCACCTGTCAGGTTTTAGACCATATGGGGCATAGCATGTGTATTTGGATATAACTCAATTGTTTGACTCCACTTCGTTATTATTGTTCATTTATTCGTTTGCTGGAAATTAGAACTGAATTTAGAAATAGTTTTGAAGCAAATCTTTGCGCATAACAAACGAAATTAATTATGTAGGCTAATCGTAGTCTGTGCTTACAACAGTTTCCTTATCCACAGATGAGAGTGAAAGTGAAAGTAAAGAATGAGGAGGCTCATCTCTCATTCTTGCGCTGCAGATGCTCTGTTTAACTGTTTTTTCGCTAGTGAAGCGGAGAGAATAAGCACAAGCCTGTTAGACCATGCGCCGCGGCGCAAAGAGGAATTTTCCATCCTTAAAATAGCAAAAGTGGATTCTGACACGCCCTTAATGCTTTTGCGCCCTGCACTTTGGACTTTGCGCCCAGATCGTTAAAATAGAGCCCAAAATCCACCTACTGTAGTGTTTGCATAACCAAACTCAGATGTAAAATGGCACCTATCAACTGTTGTGTACTGCTGGAGATTAAACATGTGGCTCTTGAGCAAACAAAGCTTTGGCCTCCACAAGCCACATACATGTAGTACTTTTGGCAAAAATTGAATGTGTTTTTTGCAGTTTTTTTAATATACGTATACACTACCAGTCAAAAGTTTGGGGTCAGTAGAATTTTAATATTTTTTGTAAATAAGCTTCTCCTGCTCACCAAGGCTATTTCATCAAATATACAGTTTAAAAGTGTACAATAGTGAAATGTTATTGCCCTATAAAAGAACTGTTCAAAAGTAGTTTATCATTTAATTTAATCATTTATTCCAGTGATTTTAAAGATGAATAGTCAGCTTTATTACTTCCGTCTTCAGAGTCACATGATCCTTCAGAAATTAATGATTATTATTATTATTAATGGTAATAGTAATAAAAGCAACAATGAAGTTTGTAATAATTTCATTTGAAACTTCACACAATAAGTAATAAATAAATATTTAATAAATATTTAACAATTCAATTTTTTTTTTACATTTAATAAATGCCGCCTTAATTAACAGAATAATTTACTTTAAAAAAAAAAACCCAGAAAAAATAAAACTGACCCTAAACTTTTCACCAGTAGTGTATATATAAACAGTCATTGTTTTTAAACATAATATTTTTACACAAAAGTAATTCACAAATTAATCAACTTTAAAAATAGCTTTACGAGTATAAACAAAATAATTTACTTACACATTTTTGATGGTATGGTACAATGTGTTTTAGTCCAGTGTTTCCCAACCCTGTTCCTTGAGGCATACATATTTGGACGTCTCCCTTATCTGACACATTCATTTCAGGTTTTGGAGTCTCTTCTAATGGTCTGATGATTTGATTCAGGTGTGTTTAATTAAGAAGAGGTTGCACATGTGTACTGTTGGTGTGCCCTCAGGAACAGGGTTGAGAAACACTGTATTAGTCGATTCAATCACATGTTTAGAAAGCTTTATATAGAATTAAATATAGTTTCTCTAACAAAAATGAGCCATTATGGTAAACATGTTTTATGGTTGTTTGTTTACTATTTGTACAACCAAAGTTTTACTACCAATACTATGCTTAAACTTTCTTAAACTATGGTTAGTGCAGCAAAACTATTATTTATTTTGTATATACCATGGAACAATTAAAATAACCCAAAAATAACTACACTAAATTTACAAATTTTGAGTTGTGCACAATCAACCATGTCCAGACGCAGTTGAAAATGCATTGAACCTGATTTCTTTCATAGTGTTGTTTACTCATAAGTGATCAAATGAGTTGGAAGTATTATTGTCTGCTAACTAGACATGGTTTATAATTTGCTGTCTGGAATGCCAAAAAAGAAAATAATGTTCTCTAAATCTAACAGACCCACAGCGTTCAGCATAGTTTTGTGGCTGCCATTAAAAAAAGCAAAAGTTGCAACTCTTTGCACTGTTTTCTGTAGTGTCGGATTCAAAACAATCTAAAAAAAAAGTCTCCACCCTTCCTTCAGAAAATTACTGAAAGTAAACAGAAGAGGTGGATTAAAACATCTGGTGTAAACGATAATGTGTCTCCATAGTCGGTTCAATAATGTCTAAAACATGTCTTAAAACCAGTGTTTGTACGTATATCCTGTTTGTACAGAAAATGATTAAGTGCCTGAAGAGTTTAGTTTATGAACTGGAGAGTTATATGACTTGAAAGATTTTAAGTTGTATTTTCTTCTCCACCCTTTTTAGACTTTGTCCATTCTTATGGGTTCACTGAAGCTGTGATCCGATTGGCTCTTTCTGCTGTTGTGGGTGTGGCCACAGTTGCTATGCTGGTTTATGAAGTCAGATCCTGACAGTGGAGGATTGAAGTCATCCTGCTGCATTTTTTCTTGTTATTCTCGTTATGTAATATGTTTATATTGTCACTGATGTGAGTTTTTGCATAGCTGAAAGGGTGTATTTGAAAAACTGTTGAATAGGTATATATGAACATGACTGTCATAATGCAACACTGTCAGAATAACGTGACCTTTAATTAAAAATTGCAAGTAGATTAACAGGTATGGCAACAAAACACGACTGTATTTCTTGTCATATTCAGTCTGATAAAAAAAGTCAAGATTAATCAATTTTCACTAGGCCAATATTGATCAAGTGTACTGCTAAGAACAGATATGTTTTTTACTCAGAGTAGCCTATGTGTAGACATTTAGAGAAGCGTTCACATTAGTTTTGACACTTTATTCAATAATAATAGATCATTGAAATTTCATTTAATTTCATTCTGGGGCGGTTTGCTGCCGTGTGTGACTCGGATGGGATGAGATTCGGCACCTCCAAGTCCAAGTCCATGGTGCTCCACCAGAAAAAAGTGGTTTGCCATCTCCAGGTTGGACTAAAGTCCTTACCCCAGGTGAAGGAGTTCAAGTATCTTGGAGGAGTATCTTCAAGAGTGTGGGTAGGATGGAACGTGAGATTGACAGGCGGATCAGTGCAGCAGTAATGCGGTCGATGTACCGGTCTGTTGTGGTAAAAAAGGAGCTGAGCCTTTTTTAAATGCTCCCGATTTACCGGCCAATCTACATTCCTACTCTCACATATGGTCATGAGCTTTGGGTCATGACCGAAAGGACAAGATCTCGGATACAAGCGGCCGAAATGAGTTTCCTTTGCAGGGTGTTCCCAACCCTGTGGGTGTGCACCTTTTTAGATAGGGTGAGGAGCTCTGTGAGGGGCTCATCGAGAGAAGTCAGCTGAGGTGGCTCTGGCATTTGTTTTGGATGCCTCCTGGATGCCTACAGGTAGGTGTTCCAGGCATGTCCCACAGGGAGGGCTACTGGACGCCTACCTAAGGTGTTAAAGGCATGTCCCACCCAGGACACGATGGAGGGACTATGTCTCTCGGCTGGCCTGGAAACACATCGAGATCCCCCAGAGGAGCTGGAGGAAGTGTCTGGGGAGAGGGAAGTCTGGGGTTCTCTTCTAAGACTGCTGTCCCCTGCGACCTGACCCCGGATAAGCAAAAGAAAATAAATGAATGAATGAAATTTCATACTGATTTTTTTTATCAAGTCAAGTGTAGAGAGAGTTTATAATGAATGATATTTTGTTTTAAAATGTAATAATTCATGTTTAGATTTGTGTTATGCAGCGTGAAGAAGAAATGTCTGTTGTGACAATGAGTGAAAATGAAACCTGCTGTGGTCTTTCTTTGTATCAATAGATCTTCAAAGAAACGTGGTTTAAACTATTTGTACACAAACAGCCTGTGCATACGTCTATAATTAAATATATACACAAATGTGCAAGTCTGTATAAGTGTTCAGAGCTTCTTTTCCATTCACTGCTTATCTGAAACTCATAAACCTCAAACATCTTTGTACAGTATAAGTTCTCCCCCTAAAGTAACATTTGTTTTTGAGTGTCAAATGCAAAAACTGCTGTTTTAATGTTTGTATATTTTGGTTCTGTTTTGAAATTAAATGTCAGTCTGTGAATTTACATGTTTTTATTTTTCGTCAAATGTCTTTGTGTTTCACATGTGACAGTTTGCTGTTTGAACTGTTTTAATCATCTTAAAACTTTTGTATCTGTTCACTGATATAACTCCGTATACCTTCAACTAAATAATTGTTTAATAACCATAATTATCAAATCCCAAATGTTGGCCTTTAATACAAGAGTATTTATTAAAACTTTTCTACACTTCTGCTGCCATCTGGCGCTCAAAAAGATGAAGTTCATCCACAAAAACTTTTTTTTAGCAGCACAAGTCTCTAGATTTATCATTTATTACAGAAAATATTTCAACTGACCAGGAAAAAATTGTACTTTAGTGCAGTTTTATAACTATTTTCAGTGAATAATTACATCTGGTTTTATAGTATAATTTAAACTTCAGTAGTTCGAGATTAACTAAACTAGAGAATATATACATATATATATATATATATATATATATGTATATATATATATATATATATATATATATATATATATATATATATATATATATATATATATATATATATATATATATATATATATATATATATATAGTCTAGAGTGTTGACTGGAGGTGTAACAAAGAAGAGTAAATAAATTAAAGTTAAATTGAATTAGAACTGAAAAGATAAATGTGGAGAACACACTTCAATCCGCAGCCTTAGAGTGAAGAGTCAACACTAATAAACAATTTCTTTTTATATGCAAATTTTTATTACCAAAAAATAAACAGCAAAATGTATTTCAAAAAAGGAATCCACTTTAACAGAGGTTTAACTGAGCAAGTATGGCTTAAAATAACAAATAAAAGCATCTAATCACGTTTTATAGGACTAGTTTACATGAAATTAAAATCAGTAATGAAAATTGACAACAGAATCTTCCCTGGGCGTCCTCTCTTAACGATTAACAGGAGAAAAAGTATACACAGAAAAAGGCACTCATTATTTAGTGGGACACTTGGAAATAAACTTTGAACTAATACAAAATAATTAAAAATGCCAAGTTAATACAAAAAATAAATAAATAAATACAACACCTCTGAGTTACCCACACAAGGATGAACTCTTACACTGTGTTCTAACAACAAGTGACAAGATTCCAGCAACATGCAATTTGTCTGTCTGCTCTTATTCTAATAAATACATATTAAACTTCTTTAATATTATTGACTGACTGATGATTCACGCTATTTATTTTGTTTTCAATATCTGAGGTGAACTATCTGCTGCTGCTTACAATAGTATGGCAATAAATGATACATAGAATGGTAATTAAACTCACACTTACGTCACGATGTCAGGAAAGATAAGTGAGCGAGAACTCAAGTGCAAGGAAAAGATGATTTATTAATAATTAAAACAAAAACAAAAGAACAACAAAAAATACCCTGAGGGGGGAAAAACATAACTAGAACACAAATTAACAAACAAACTTGGCTGGGCTGGCAGGACAGGACTGGAGAAGAAACACAGGGGAGTATTGACGACAAACTGCCACAGGACATCAGACATGAGGAGAATATAAGCAGAAATAATTAACACAAACAGTTGAACAGGATAAACTAATAATGGGTTAACAAGGAGGGAAGGACTAGACAATAGACGGGAGAGCACATGACAAAAAAACGAGACTAGAACACGCAGCCAATGAGAGAACTCATCAACCGCTTGTTCACATGAAACAAAGCACGCGGCACATGTAAACATGTACCATGTGCTAAACACAACAACAGAAAACTGAACGCCAGACGCAATACATGATAAATAAAAACTCACCGTGCACTCACACACGCAACGTGCAGGTTTCATCCCAGCGCCAACCGAAACCAACTAGACTGAGATGCTGAGAATGAAACACCATGCTGCAGAACAAACAGAACAAACACAAACACCAGGACAAGAGCGCGTCACAAACACACCCAGACCTCGCGCACCTGCATCAAGCGGGAGTGCGCATGGCCCAGTTGCGGTCGAGACGGTGCTCATACAAAAGACACACAATGACAGAAAATGAGTACTGAGAAAACTCGAGCACAACATATAAGACATGACAGGACTAGTGTCTGGACTCTGCCATCAAAACAAGAATTAACAAGATCGGAGTAGCAGAACCCTGACAACACTGGTAGCATTTAACGCTGAATAAAGCCCATAATCAGTACCTGAGGTGATCATACTGTAGTTGTCATATACTGTAGTATAATGCTATTGTTTTGCTTTCCAAAATATAAATTTTGTGCATCACTGTCTGGACTGTCAGGATAAAAACTCCTTTTAACATGAAAATGATACATTTTATAGCATGTCATGATGTGTTGCTAGGACACAGTGTAAAAATTGAAGTGCTTCAGCAAGTCATTTGCATACAAAATGTGACATTCTAGATTTGGTAAATAATATTTAAATGTCATTGGACAACATATATTTAAGCATAATAAAAATAATTATAAAAAATACGTTCAGTGGAAGTAAATAAAAACATAGTAACAACAGAACAGAGCAAGTTAAAAATTCAATTGAAATGTAAAATACTGTCAATGTTATCAATGTTATCTGGTTAATTCTACAATAACAAACATCAAATACAATGAAACTTAAAATTAGCAATATACTGGTGTATATAAAAATTAACAATATACTGGTGTATATAAAGAATTAACAATATACTGGTGTACATATAAAAATTAACAATATAGTGGTGTACATATAAAAATTAACAATATACTGGTGTACATATAAAAATTAACAATATACTGGTGTACATATAAAAATTAACAATATAGTGGTGTACATATAAAAATTAACAATATAGTGGTGTACATATAAAAATTAACAATATACTGGTGTACATATAAAAATTAACAATATACTGCTGTACATATAAAAATTTACAATATACTGGTGTACATATAAAAATTTACAATATACTGGTGTATATAAAAATTAACAATATACTGGTGTACATATAAAAATTAACAATATAGTGGTGTACATATAAAAATTAACAATATACTGGTGTACATATAAATATTAACAATATACTGGTGTAAATATAAAAATTAACAATATAGTGGTGTACATATAAAAATTAACAATATACTGGTGTACATATAAATATTAACAATATACTGGTGTACATATAAAAATTAACAATATAGTGGTGTACATATAAAAATTAACAATATAGTGGTGTACATATAAATATTAACAATATACTGGTGTAAATATAAAAATTAATAATATACTGGTGTAAATATAAAAATTAACAATATACTGGTGTACATATAAATATTAACAATATACTGGTGTAAATATAAAAATTAATAATATACTGGTGTAAATATAAAAATTAACAATATACTGGTGTACATACATAATTAATAATATACTGGTGTATATAAAGAATTAACAATATACTGGTGTACATATAAAAAATAACAATATACTGGTGTACATATACAAAATAACAATATACTGGTGTACATATAAAAAATAAGAATATACTGGTGTACATATAAAAATTAACAATATACTGGTGTAAATATAAATATTAACAATATACTGGTGTAAATATAAAAATTAATAATATACTGGTGTAAATATAAAAATTAATAATATACTGGTGTATATAAAGAATTAACAATATACTGGTGTACATATAGATAATTAATAATATACTGGTGTATATAAAGAATTAACAATATACTGGTGTACATATAGATAATTAATAATATACTGGTGTATATAAAGAATTAACAATATACTGGTGTACATATACATAATTAATAATATACTGGTGTATATAAAGAATTAACAATATACTGGTGTATATAAAGAATTAACAATATACTGGTGTACATAAAGAATTAACAATATACTGGTGTATATAAAGAATTAACAATATACTGGTGTACATAAAGAATTAACAATATACTGGTGTACATAAAGAATTAACAATATACTGGTGTATATAAAGAATTAACAATATACTGGTGTATATAAAGAATTAACAATATACTGGTGTATATAAAGAATTAACAATATACTGGTGTACATATAAAAAATAACAATATACTGGTGTACATATACAAAATAACAATATACTGGTGTACATATAAAAAATAAGAATATACTGGTGTACATATAAAAATTAACAATATACTGGTGTACATATAAATATTAACAATATACTGGTGTAAATATAAAAATTAATAATATACTGGTGTAAATATAAAAATTAATAATATACTGGTGTATATAAAGAATTAACAATATACTGGTGTACATATAGATAATTAATAATATACTGGTGTATATAAAGAATTAACAATATACTGGTGTACATATAGATAATTAATAATATACTGGTGTATATAAAGAATTAACAATATACTGGTGTACATATAGATAATTAATAATATACTGGTGTATATAAAGAATTAACAATATACTGGTGTACATATACATAATTAATAATATACTGGTGTATATAAAGAATTAACAATATACTGGTGTATATAAAGAATTAACAATATACTGGTGTATATAAAGAATTAACAATATACTGGTGTATATAAAGAATTAACAATATACTGGTGTATATAAAGAATTAACAATATACTGGTGTATATAAAGAATTAACAATATACTGGTGTATATAAAGAATTAACAATATACTGGTGTATATAAAGAATTAACAATATACTGGTGTACATATAAAAATAACAATATACTGGTGTGAATGACATAAAACAACAGATTAGAAAAAAAAACACTCCTGTGATAAAATATCTTATAAAAGCTGATCATTGTCTTCAGTTACACAAAATCAAAGCTATGAGAGTGAAATTACTAATACAGTAACAAATGTAAAGTGTAAAATTCATAAAACGACATAAAAGTTTATCAACACTTTTCCATCTTCGCTTAAAAAAAAACTTTTACATGGGAGTTTAATGGCTGAACAAGAACAAGCTCTTTTTTATGTTCAAAGGATGGTTTCTAGAAGATCAGAAAACTGATCAGAAATATGATCTGTGCACAGCTGGAGGGTTAAATGTTGATGATGTCACAGTGAGTGACACTGGTGGGTTTCTCTTATTAAAGTGAACTCATCCTCTCGTTCTCGTATTTGACAACATCTTCATGTAACAGTGGTGTTTCTTCATGTAACAGTACTTCAGTACTTTATTTGTACTTCACAATTATGTAAAAATTATTTTATTCTCTCATTCAAAGGAAACATTACAAAGATTTACATTTTGTTAAGTTTGTTTGGCTCATCTCGGGTCTATGCGTGAGTGACAATGGTCATGAATAATTCACACCTGGAGAGACAAAAGACACTCCCCCACTCATCCATCAAGGGCATTGGAAAGCAATGAATGTCCATCTGCAAAAGCTAGCCCAAACTAAAAGCTTGTTACATTTAGTTAAAATTTTGTAGGTTGTAATTTTTTCAATATTTTGAATTTTATTGCATTATCTTTCAATTTCTGAATATATTTGGTGACTAAAGTATTATTTTAATAAATATATCTGTTTAATAAATCTGTTTTGTTTAAATGCATCAAAATACATTGCTTATATTCACTGAGAAATGGAGGGAAATATTTGAAATGGTATAAAACCTGTTTGCAAAACTATTGTAATAAAAACTTTCTTGTGCATTAATCCAGCATTTAATAATAATTTCTGAATGACTGGCATAATGACAAAACACAAGAAGTTTTCCAAACTTTAACAGGTTGAACTACGGTAAAATAAATAAAAATGAAATTAATAACACGTATAACATGCGTCACGTTGTAGCCAGCACGCTGTGGGCGTGTGGGCAGCTTACGTCATTGTTTGTATTAATGGCGGAAGTGGGAAGAGCCGGCGTGATGCACGCTCTGCCGGGAGAATTGTATGGATTACCTAGCGAGACAACATTTGCTTTCAAAATGAGTTGGAAAGTTCACCCTCCAAGCTTTATGCAGGTATGTCTGTCATGTGTATGTCTCGTTATTCGTGGAGATTCCGCTGTTTTTTTCTGACATCAGTTTACATGTCGCGCGAGTCTCACGTGGACTATTGTAATAACAAAGCCTCGTGGGCGTGGTCGCATTAAAAATAATGAGCGTCTACAGAGAAGCTAGACATCACGTTGGTTTCATACTGATTACTTTATCAAGCAATATTTGTTTTCAACATGCACCACTGCATTTAAAAGTAGACACTTCAAGCTTTCTCTAGATATGTGTCTCATGTCTGTGTGTTTAGTTTTCGCGGAGTTTCAGTGCATTTTAACGACGTGTTTGTAAAAACAGTTCACGGAGAGAGAAAAGAAAAAAGTGCCTTCACTGTTTATTTTCCTTATTTTGCAAAAGCACACACTTTTGTTGTTATTGTGAGTGTACCCAAAAAAACTAGACACCCAACAGATTCGATTGATGTATTGCTCATATCTGTACGATCAAAACTGAAAGTGTAATTTAAGTTTTTTTCAGCATTTTCATGTGAAAACATGTCAAAACGCGTATACGCGGGCTTCGACCCCTGGGGGTTAACTCTCACCGTGTTTGCAAGGCGAAGACTTGCGTGGTGTTCCTCGATGGATCTTCCATTCCCCTGAACTGTGTGACTGAGATTCCCCGCTGTGTTTACAGCGAGCAGTACTGCCAAGCTCTAACACCAGCTTATCCCTGCAGTACTGCAAGTGAGATCGCCGGCACATAACACCTGCCTCTCACACAGCCTGTGTGATATTCCTATTGTGTTTACTTTGAATAAACCTTGTGAAAAGATAACCATCTCTGTCTTCCTTGTCTACCAGCGTGACAGAATACCGGACCCAACAACAACAACATGGAAACTAGCGCTACGCTACCCGGAAGTGACGCAGACCCCTTCGCTGGTATGGTCCATACTATGCGTCAGACGTTGCCTTCCGCACCCATGAGCGCTAGCTCCAACCTGGTGGTGACACCGAGTACTCCACTTGCTCGACCAATAAGTTATTCTGGCGATCCAAGCACCTGCAATGGGTTTCTACTACAATGCTCTCTGTATATCGAAGCCAACACTGTGCAATTTCCTAACGAACTTTCCAAAGTTGCATTTATTATTTCCCATCTCTCAGGTCGAGCCTTGCAATGGGCAGATGCATTGTGGAGTACTCGCAGCCCTGTGATAACCACCACCCATTCTTTCGTCGCCCACTTTAAGGAGGTATTTTCAGTTCCACTTACCCCTTTATCTGTGCACGACTCATGAACCTTAACCAAGGAAAAATGTCTATTCATGAATATACTCTTCAGTTTCGGACACTTGCAGCCAGCTGCGGGTGGAACTCTGTGGCGCTTCTGGCTGCATACCGTAAAGGACTGAAACCTTCTATACGTAAACAGATGGTTATTTACGACGATAATGCCAATCTTAAGACCTTCATTAAGAAATCCATTAGTGTGTGTCAACACTTATCTGCCTGTTCTTCTCTGTCTGATAACCCTCCATTACCATCCAAGTCTCCTCCGATTGCGCAGGACCCTGAAGAGCCTATGCTAACCGACTCCTACCGGCTTGAAACCTCTGAACGCCAGCGGCGTATCCGTCATCAGCTCTGCCTCCGCTGTGGTGAATCGACTCACCTGATAGCCACCTGTCCCATCCGTCCACCTCGGCTCTTGGTGAGTAAAGTCATCCTCACTCCCACAGTTTCCTCCATACCTCACTTAAAAGCAGAGTTAATAATACAATCTCAAACTGTCCCTGTACATGTTCTGTTAGACTCTGCAGCCGCTGGGAACTTCATATCCTCCACCTTCATCTCCCGCTACAACATTCCATCTGTGAGAAATGAAGTTCAGTATCGCATCACCACAATCCAGAGCTCGCCGCTAGGAGAAGGTAAAATTAATCGCCGTACCAAGCCAATCACGCTTCGCCTGGATCGGAACCATCAAGAGAAACTCACCCTTCTTATCCTTCCTCGTGCAAATGTGGATGTCATCTTGGGACGACCATGGCTTATTCAGCACCAACCTAGCATTGACTGGGAAACTGGAGATATCCTCGAATGGGGATCCAAGTGCAGAATCAACGGTCATATTACCCCCTCTACTCGTCATTCCTCTTCATTGCCTCTGCAGAACACAGCCGTACAAGTCACTCATCCTTCCAGCCATCCCTTTCCATCGGTACATCACGAATACTCTGACGTCTTCAGCAAGGAACGAGCCACCCAATTACCCCCTCATCGGTCCTGGGATTGTTGTATCGACCTGCTGCCCGACGCCAAGTTACCAAATGGAAGGATTTACCCATTATCTCGTCCTGAGCATGAGGCAATGTCGGACTATATCAACGAAGCTCTCCAGCAAGGGTTCATTAGACCATCCACATCTCCTGCAGCATCTAGTTTCTTCTTCGTCTCAAAAAAGGATGGAGGACTAAGGCCATGCATAGATTATAGAGTACTGAATGCTGCTACTGTCAAGTTTGCCTACCCCTTACCTCTAGTTCCAGCTGCCCTGGAAGAACTAAGAGAAGCCCAGGTGTTCAGCAAACTGGATCTGCGTAGCGCCTACAATCTCATCCGCATCCACCAGGGGGACGAGTGGAAAACGGCCTTTGTTACACCCTCCGGCCACTATGAGTACCTCGTTATGCCCTATGGGCTGGCCAATAGTCCCTCCATCTTTCAAAACTTCATGAACAAGATTTTCAGAGACCTCCTACATCGTTTCACCATCGTCTACATAGATGATATCCTCATCTATTCCCGCAATCTAGAAGAGCATCAGGGCCATGTGAAACAAGTACTCCAACGTCTGAGAGATAATCATCTATTCCTCAAACCCGAAAAGTGTGAGTTTCATCAAACCACTATATCCTTCCTGGGATATGTCATCACCCCCCAGGGTGTGAGTATGGAGCAGTGCAAAGTGGATACTGTGTCCAAGTGGGAACACCCGAAAACCATAAAAGAACTTCAACGTTTTCTGGGATTCACCAATTTCTATCGACGGTTCATTAAGAACTACAGTATCCTCTCGTCGCCACTCACGTCCCTACTCAAAGGAGGTAAAAAGGTACTTTTATGGACCCCAGAGGCACGCCATGCCTTTGACCAGCTTAAGTCCAAGTTTACCACAGCACCCATCTTACGTCATCCTAACCCCAATCTCCCTTTCATCGTTGAGGTTGACGCCGCAGACACTGGAGTAGGCGCAATATTATCTCAATGGTCTGGTGAACCCAAAGCCCTTCATCCTTGTGCGTACTATTCCAGGAAGTTAACATCAGCGGAACAAAATTATGGTATTGGAGACCGTGAATTATTAGCCATCAAGCTAGCCCTTGAAGAGTGGCGTCACTGGCTTGAAGGAGCCCAGCATCCCTTCACTGTCATCACTGATCACAAGAATCTCTAGTACATACGAGATGCCAAACGCCTGAATGCCCGTCAAGCTCGCTGGTCTCTCTTCTTCGCACGGTTCCTTTTCAATATCACTTACCAACCTGGTCATAAAAACGTCAAAGCAGATGCTCTGTCAAGAATGCACTCACCTGATCCTCGTGACGATTCCCCGGAATCTATTCTTCCTCCTTCGATCTTCGTGGCTCCTATCCTGTGGCAAATAGATGAAGATATTCGTTTAGCCACTCTAGAGGAACCTGCTCCCCCCAGCCTTCCTCCAGGCCTGTGCTATGTACCCACAAGATACCGTACACCGCTCCTGGATAGTACGCACACCTCCCTCGGCTCAGGACACCCGGGCAGTAGGCGGACCCTCTCGCTTCTCAAGGAAAGGTATTGGTGGCCTAAAATGGCCCACGATGTCACCCAGTACGTTAAGGGTTGCTCTGTCTGTGCCATCACTACTACTCCACGCCATCTGCCAGAGGGAAAGCTACTACCGTTACCCATTCCCCGCCGACCCTGGACTCACCTTGGTGTTGATTTCGCCACCGATCTACCCCCCTCTCAAGGATACACCACTATTCTGGTGGTTGTAGATCGGTTCTCTAAATCTTGCAAATTAATACCTCTCAAAGGTCTTCCCACAGCCCTTGAAACAGCCGAGGCCCTGTTCCACCACGTCTTCAGAAACTACGGTCTCCCCGAAGACATTGTGTCAAACAGGGGAGCACAGTTCATTTCCAGGGTCTGGCGGGCATTCTTCCACCTTCTGGGTACCACCATCAGTCTGTCTTCTGGCTATCATCCTCAAACCAACGATCAGACCGAGCGTAAAATCCAAGAGATTTCCCGTTTTTTACGCTCATATTGCAATAACCACCAAAACACCTGGAGCCAGTATCTTCCGTGGGCTGAGTATGCACAAAATTCTCTTCGTCAATCCTCAACCGGACTAACCCCTTTTCAATGTGTCCTAGGCTACCAACCATCCTTGTTTCCCTGGAATGGGGATGCATCAGAAGTGCCCGCGGTTGATCACTGGTTCCAGGAGAGCGAGAGGGTCTGGGACTCAGCTCACGTCCATCTTCAGCGGGCAGTCCTACCTAATCCCATATACCAACCAGGAGATAAGGTATGGCTCTCTACCCGAGACATCCGCCTCCGGCTGCCCTGCAGAAAGCTGAGTCCCCGCTACCTGGGACCGTTCACCATCCACTCCCAGATCAATCCTGTCACCTACCGTCTCAACCTTCCACCTCAGTACCAGTACCGCATTTCATCATCCTTCCATGTCTCCCTCCTCAAACCATACAATAATCCTGTTTCTCCTCCTTCTGCAGAACCTGAACCACCCCCCCCCCCCCCCCCCCCCCCCCCTTCTGACCAAACGGAAGTCATCAGCGACAACATCTATCAGGTCAAGGAAATCCTCAACTCCCGGCGGCGGAACGGTCGGCTCCAGTACCTCGTAGACTGGGAGGGCTTTGGCCCCGAGGAGAGATCCTGGATCACTTGTGATGACATCTTAGATCCATCTCTCCTCGAAGAATTCCACCAGAGACATCCCGGTCGTCCAGCTCCACGAGGACGTGGCCGTCCCCGCCGTCAATCTAGGGTGCCAGGAGTCACCCGTGAAGGGGGGGGGTACTGTAACATCCCCGGCTCGTTCCCACTCACCCAATCCAGTCTCACCATCTCACACCAGTCCCATCCAATCACGAGAACCTTCCCCTGACTACTAACCATCTGCACCTGTTCCTAATCAGCCAGGACACTATAAACACTCACCTCCTCCGTTCACTCTTCGTCCGGTATTGAAGTCATATGGTTGTCTTCACCCAAGCTCCCTCGTCTTCTCTTCTTCCATGGATGTTCCTTCTGAGTCTTCGTAACCATCGCACTGATAAAGGGAAGTGTCTTTATTATCTGACCATTTCTGAAGATCTGTATTCACCCTCATGCATTCTATGCCTGTTTCCATCAACGGAGGTTTTGGATGCTAACCCATGCTTAACTCTCACCGTGTTTGCAAGGCGAGCCTTGCGTGGTGTTCCTCGACGGATCTTCCATTCCCCTGAACTGTGTGACTGAGATTCCCCGCTGTGTTTACAGCGAGCAGTACTGCCAAGCTCTAACACCAGCTTATCCCCGCAGTACTGCGAGTGAGATCGCCGGCACATTACACCTGCCTCTCACACAGCCTGTGTGATATTCCTATTGTGTTTACTTTGAATAAACCTTGTGAAAAGATAACCATCTCTGTCTTCCTTGTCTACCAGCGTGACAGACGTGGAGTATGCATATATTAGTGGCATTATTGTAGTAAACACCGCAATCAAACTATTACCGTCATGTAGGACTTTTCACCATATTTTTCGACAAGATCCACACACGTGCCTGTCAGTAAAGGACCGCATACTCACACACACACACACATTGCGAAATGCGGAAGTTTTTTTCTTTCCACTCGGCGTGCGTTATTATTTTCCATAAAATGATACCTAATACCCCTAATAATACCCCAGTTTGTCACGGGGGCATGATTGAAATGTTCATGAGTGAAAGTGAAACTGCCGAACTGCAGTTAAAGTCACCCAAAACTACATGAAACTCATGAAAGCACTTCACGTAAACACCTTAATCATATTATTGTCTAATAAGGCAAATAACTAGATCACAGATGTCCATGTAAGCGTAGTCAGTGGTGTCTTCGAATTAAGTGAAAGATGCAGAAGGGCATCCTGCTGATTTGATTCTGAAGGGCACTTTTTTGTCAGACAGCTCATCGGTCAGGTATACAGTATATTCACGCTAAAATAGCAAGGTGAAAGTCACCATACCTTGCGTAGAATAGACCCAGCTTCCAACCCAACTTTGAGAATAGATAACAGCAATATTTTTTTATCGCGCGTTAACCCAGCACGTTAATGCCGATAACGGCCCACCACTTCTAACAACACTTTGTAATTAAAAATCCTTTGCACAATATAGATTCAGTTTGCCAAACAATTCCAGCAAGAAGCAAATTGCAGTGGAAAATAATAACATAAATCTTTAATATTAAATTCATGAAGACATAATATTGAAGAAATATTTAGCCACTTAACAGGAATCTGTACATTTTCAGCTGAATTGCATGAAGAAGAAGAAGAAAGAAAAAAAAATATCTATGAGCAGGACGTCAAATACTCACCCACGAAAGGAACAGTGAATCTTTTCTCATGAACTGCGGAGTTGCTTTTCTTTATCTTTAGTAGATAAAACCCAGCATGCTCAGGTCTGACGTTCCTGATGGTCAGAGATCCAGTCTTCTCGTCCAGATCCAGTGTGTCTCTGAATCTCCCACCTGGACCATCAGATGTAAAGATTTCTCCATCTCTGATTTCAGCTATGGGAGACCTCTTATATTCAAACCTCCATTCTACATGATCGTCGGTCTGTATTTCTGCAGCACTTTCTAAAACAGCTCTCCATCCCTCCATGACTCTTACTTTCTCCTCTTCATGTCACAGAAACAGAGAAAAACAGAAATACAGTCATTATGACAGGTGAGTAAAGTTTTATGAACAAAAAGAACAAACAGCAGAGGTAAATATGAGATGTTCATAACTCTACTATATTAGAACAATATATGAGGTAATTTTGTTTAAGACCTCCCTAAATTCTAAATATTCCTATATTCTGATAATTAGGCCGTGGACACATTGGAATGGCTGTGCCTTTGTATACAACACCAAACGTGTAACTGATTCAGATTCTGTGGTGCTTTCCATATATTTTCCTCAGAGTAACTCAGAGTAACCGACTCAAAGGCAACATCTTAGTTATGGATGTAAACTTTGATCCCTGAAGTTATGTCTTATTGTGACAGTGGCTGAATGCTAAGCTGTGCCTGCTCCTCAGCGATAGTCTAATGTAAGCTCTTGTAGGTGCCCCTTATATACTCCACTGAGTAGCAGTAGTAGATTGCAGAGTATCAACTCATAGGCATCAATTGGCCTGTTTTTATACATTTCAGAGTGAATGTTTATCTGGCAATATCCCAATCTGTCAATTACCCCAATACAATACCATTCCCTCCTTCAGGGAACAAGGCATCAATTCATAATTGAGATGTTATAACTGGTTATATCTGTATAATCAACAACTTACAAAAAAATCTAATAAATAATATAACATTAATCTTCAAACACACGTGAACTTCATAAAACAAAGACATCAAATACTCACCAATAACAAAAACTGTTAATGTTTTGACACCTTTAAGCCTGGTTTATACTCGACGCGTCCGCTAGTTCGCTTGAGTGCGCGCGGCGAATGTGACGTCATCGCGGTGTTAGCGGAAGTTCGCTTTGAGTGCGCGCGACATGATTTCGGCTGGCGGTGTGCACGGCATTTTTTGAGACCCGAGCGAACAGTGCGCGCGGCGCCGCATTTGATCTGAGTTGAATATGAACCACTTTGAAGAGATTTTGTCTGAAACAGTACGACTGTACACATATCTTTATGATCCGTGATCATACAGAGAACCTGATGAACAATAATTCTTGGCTAGAAATAGCAACAGCCGTGGTAAAGGAGGAAAGTTTATGTTTAAAGATTTGGAAAAACCTGAGGGATTGTTAAAGCCAAAAGAGGCCATGGCAAAGTGGAGACCCGGGTACACAATTAAAGAAATATGTTTGTCCACCAGTCATAGGTTTTACACTGATGTATATGTTACAATTTTGAATTTAAAACAATTTAATAGTTACAAAACTAAAATGAACAAATTATTGCTTTGAAAACTGGAAAGGAATATTTAAACCTTTCGTTTTACACTGATGCCCTGTTTTTCTAGGCTTTATTGGTGATAATGGTCAGGAATGTTGGACTATTATTACGCTTTTAGCATAAGTAGAGGTCAGAAACTAGCCAGACAGTAATGTGTGAATTGTGAAGCGGGCTAAATCTAAAAATGTAAATCTATTTATTAGAGCATTTGTAGCTGCAGTTATAAACTGCTTACTAACGTCTATTAATGTAGAGTTAATGCTTAAAGGGCACCTAGAATACCCCTTTTTCCAGATTTAATATAAGTCTTTTGTGTCTCCAGAATGTGTCTGTAAAGTTTCAGCTCAAAACACCCATCCGATTTTTTATTATACCTCTCATAAGTTTCTATTTTGTAGCTCTTAACATCAGGTAGCGGTTTTTGTGTACTGCGCCTTTAAGGCTAGTCCTTCACGCCCACCGTTTCCACGTGCCTGTCAGCGTGCCTTATGCCCCATTCAAACGGGGCTTCAGTGTCAACACTTGACAGAGGGCGTGTCTGAAGTTGGGGCTGACGCGATCGTCATAGCAGCATCAGCCAATGAAATTAGTCAGCAATAGGCCACTGTCTGAGCTGGTGTATTTGCATACAGCGATCTGATTTGCTGACACTTCTGTTGGCGCTTGAAAAGTTGAGCAAGTCCCAACTTCTGCAGCGAGCAACGCCTCTGAAGCAGCACTGACAGATCCACAATGCAGTTCGGCAATGCCTGACGTCACCCATTCAAAGTGAATGGGAAGCGTTGAAGCTGACGCCCCGTGTGAATGGGGCGTAAGATCTCACGTAACTTTTGTGAGAAATACTACAGTAAGACCTTTACAGCACGCGCGTTTAGCTTTGCACTCTTTTTGCACGCAAATGTAACAGGATACAGGTTAATATCCACTGCTGTATGGATATCTGTTATGTTAATGTACAAAATAAACCTGATTTAATGTCTACAAACCGGATTTAAGCGTCTTGTATAATTGTTCTGACACGCGGCTGTGGTGATGAAGTAAAGCTGAAGTAAATGGCTGTAATTCATTAACATGCACCGTTTTAAAATATTTTAAACTTGTAAAACTCACTCTTGATCACATTTGATGATGATTGATGATCCTAGCGAACTGAACAGGTCTTTTATTCCCGGTTGCTTTGCAAACGTCCTGTCTTGTTGATATGATTATACATGTTACTACGGAGACATGTTAATACACAGCTGTCAATCAATTCGGTGGGCGGGGAGACCGCACTCCTACGTCAAGTTGCGGTCGGTCTCAAAACCGCTCCAATTTTTATGTTGTTAAATAAAAAAAAAGACTAGGTATGTTTATATCACCCCAATCCGCTTGTTAAGTGTGACGTCACGCAAAGGGGCTTCCGGGTCTAAGCGCTCTATGAAACGAAATCAATATAAATCAAATAAACGTTTACTAAGCAATGTAATACTTTCGAAATTCACGATCGATTCGCAATATATATGTCCATGCCTAATATCTGATTTCCAGAAAGTGATTAATTTTTTATAAATTGTTAAAATTTTGGTATTTGTGATGCAGCAAGCCCAGTGATTGTGTACACTATGACTTTATATAAAATTCACTTTAATGTGTATATATATTTAATATGAACGTTTTGTCAATTCAAATGAGTGGCGGCTTGGACCCGGAAACAGTATTACATACGTCACCATTAAGTCACCACTTAACAAGCGGATATGACGGTATATACACTATACCTACACATATGTCTGTCCAAACAGCTTGAAAAGTAGATTTTTCACCATAGGTGCCCTTTAAATACAATCAAACATACCTTGCTACGCTCATCAAGTAATGCAAGTCACATTACTTCCTATCCTTTTGTCCTCATCAGATCAGGCACGCGTCAAGTTCATTTCAAAGTTATACAAAGTATAAAATACACCTTTAAACAGTAGGCTCACATACACAGGGTACAAAACATGTATGTAATATGTAGAGATACATAAAGCATCAATTTGCTAATTAAATTACACAGACATATTCAGTATTTCACAACATGACTCATACAGGCTTCTTTTAACAGAAATATAATTTAAATATTTAAAAAAAAATTTACATGTGAAAAAAATTGCTTTTGCTGAGAAGCATGATGTGTGGACAGAGAACTGAGACTTTAACTAAACAACACTTTAAATGATGAAACCAAGGTGAAAAAAGTGCACTAAAATACATTTTACTTAAGTACACTTAGTGCACTCTTCCATTATGTACTTAAAGTGCTCTATTTTCGATTACTTATTTTGTATGTAATGTACTAAAAGTTAATCTTTACTCTTGTACTCAACTGTGACACCATGAAATTTAACAAAAAAAATTTTTTAATGTATTATTTCAATACTTTATTTTAAAAAAAGATATACACACACATATACATATATATATATATATATATATACATACACACACACATATAAATGGGAGATGGTTGTGTCGTTGTCTAACAATTTTTTTTTATTATTACAAACAAATTTATAGAGGTCTCATTTAAAATTCTGTGCATATTTACCCTATCAAACATTTTCTTCCTAAGTTTAGACAGGGTATGGATCAAAACGAATCATTTTGTTTGTTACAGCCAGAAACTGCCGCATTTTTTAATGGTCAGTTCTTAAAGAAAGTATGGCGCAATATCTCAAACTATTTTTGTTTAGAATACCAACATGTTATTTTTTGGATTTTTGAACTAACCAAAAAAAAAAAAAAAAAGAGAAGCAAGCTTCTGTTATTAATCCTTTGATAATATTTAAAAAGTACCATATTCACAGATGCAAATTTATTAACCAAAAACCTTTTTATCCTGCTATACCTAAAGAATTAGAACAGTATATGAACATCATAAAGCAAAGCACTTATAAAAAAGCCATTAAAACATTCTTTTTACTTGAAACCTTCAAGATTCCGTAATTCCACAAGACCCTTTTCACCTTTTTTCTTTCTTTCTTTCTTCTTTGTATTTTTATTGTTCTGTAGCCTCTTTAAGCATCGATTAAAAAAGTGCTATTCAAATAAACTTGAACTGAAAAGCTAGGCTATTTTTTTTACAATGTATTTGTACTTTTTACAATGTATTTTATAACGTAGTCATTAAATGCATTTTGATTTTCAATTACCCAGCTACTTCTGAAGCTTTAAAAAAAATTCAGATCCAAGCTAATACATAAATAGCCAATGTTGCATAAAGAATAACTGTAATGGTCGCTCAAGCATGAGGAGTCAAGTAGATTTCAAGTTCAAGAAGATTTATTAGCATCAGAGCTAAACAGCAAACAGCTCAGCATGCCACATGGTTCTCCAACACATGGTTCTCCTAACACATTCTTCTTCTACCCTTTTATAGGCTCCAGAGAACCCTCTAGCGCCCCCATGTGACTCAATACAAGAACATAACATTCCCCCGTTACTAAAAACATATCTCTCACCAATCCCAACTTTTTTTTTTTTTTTTTTTTTTAAAGTTAATACAATGGTGTCCTATTAAACATTAAAGTTAATCATCATCAGTTTAACAATACAACATGACTGATCAATAATATACTCAATAAAACCATGCATTACTTTAATACTTGTTACTTAAATACTAAGTAACGTAATCTTGCAGCCAACGTGGAGGTCGTCTTACACGTGCTGAAACTCTTTCGGGAGCAGATGGAGGATCAGGAGGAGGAGGAATTTGAATAGGTGAGCTCAGTTCATTTTTAGGCAACACTTCAGCAGCAGAAGAGGAAGCAGTCTGAAGGGGCAAAGCCACTAGTTGATTTTTAGTGCAACATACTACAGGTGCCAGAGTAGAAGACAAATGAGATGCATGCCACTTTTTTCCATCAGACAACTGGTAGGTACATGGACCACTTTGACGAACAATTTGCAAAGGTCTTGAGAACTTTGGGTGTCCCTTTGGAACATGAAGTGGACTTCTTACACGTACCCAGTCTCCCGGTTTAAATTTAGGAGTACGAGCTTTCAATAACAATAGTACAACACGACAATAACACTAATGCACTTTAACTTCATTCATTCATTCATTTTCTTGTCGGCTTTTGTCCCTTGCGGGGTCGCCACAGCGGAATGAATCGCCAACTTATCCAGCACGATTTTACGCAGCGGATGCCCTTCCAGCCGCAACCCATCTCTGGGAACTTCCACACACTCATTCACACTCATACACTACGGACAATTTAGCTTACCCAATTCACCTGTACTGCATGTCTTTGGACTGTGGGGGAAACCGGAGCACCTGGAGGAAACATGCAAACTCCATACAGAAACGCCAACTGACCCAGCCCAGCCGAGGTTCGAACCTGCGACGTTCTTGCTGTGAGGCAACAGCACTACCTACTGCGTCACTGCGTTGCCCCACTTTAACTTATTTATTGTAATAAATCAAATTATGTAATACAAAACACAGTGGAGTACACTACAGAGTTTATATTTAATAATAATAATAATACATTTTATTTGTAATGCTCTTTTCTCAAGCTCAATGCCCGTACAAGGCAAAAAAAAACAAACAAAAAAAAACAATAAAAATAAAAAGTAGGAAAGTATACAATAAGTAAAATAAGAGATCATACATTAAAAACACTACTAAACAGGGGAGTCTCAAAAAGCTTCTTAAAACAGTACAGAGACATGGCATTCCTAATGGTAATGGGTAATGCATTCTATGATTTCGGCGCACGGTATGAAAAAGCCCTACCACCCATGGTGTTAAGTCTGCAGCGTGGCTGGAATAGGGTAAGACCCGAAGCAGAGCGAAGACTGCGAGCAGGAGTAGAAAGTGTCACAAGATGTAATCATGGAGCTAGCCTTTAGACTGCTTTATAAGTTAAAATCAGAGTCTTAAAATCAATACGTGACCTAACCGGTAACCAATGAAGCTGCTGGAGAACAGGTGTGATGTGATGGCAAGAGGATGTATAAGTCAGAAAACGTGCTGCAGAATTTAGAATACACTGTAACCTTTTCAGAGAATTTGCTGGTAAACCCCTAAAGAGCGAATGGTGCCTTTGTTATAATTTGAATTGATTAAGTCAAAGTATACATTTATAATGTATAATTTTTTTACTTTATTTAGTACAAAAATAAGATCGTGCCTAAACAGCACTTCATTGTCTTTAACTATATTTTTAGTGTACTCAAATACACTTTTTCCCCACTTGGAAAGACATAGTCAAACTTACAGTAGCTAAAGACTGAAGTGTGTAAATTCAATTCATCTGTGAAAACGGGAGATGGAAGTCTCATAGTTTGGGGGATTTTTTTTTCAAGAGGAAAACATTTTCTTGGCACTGGGCACATCAAACAATATGTTACAACCCTGGTCTAGGGTCAAGGACGTAACATAAAAGAACACTGGACAAATAAACTCACTTTTACGAACCCTAGTTGGTCCGCTTATTTTTCCTTTTTTTTTTTTTTTACACCCAAAACGTGAAGCCAACTACCTCGGAGAGGAGCCAAAGAAAAAATAATAAACAAAAAGAACACTCTACCTAAACACCCAAATGAAACTGAATACACCTAACAAAAATAACAGAAATAAAAATACAAAAACTACTCCTACCTCCCTAACTGTAAAGAAAAAAACAGGAGAACATATTTTCACAAAAGAAAAGTGTGGCGTCCAACCCCTACTGCTTCTTACCATGTACATACAGAGTACAATATTTTCAATATTAACAAACAAACCAAAAACGAAATAACAAGAGGGGAAGAACACAGATGGGTAAACAACAACCAAAAGGCAAGATTTACACAAACACCAAAACGGATAAACACAATCAAAAATAACACGTAGATACTTCATAATTTTTTTATCACACCAAACTCAAAAACACCCTACCAACCAACTTGCTCTCCTGGCCCATGGCCGTTTTCCCTTTATTTAAAAGATGCTCTGCCAACGTGCCCTGACTCCAGCCAATCCCAGGGCACGTTGTCTGCGTAATTAGGGCAGGGCCTGTGCAGATGAAAATCAATAAATCAACTTTTATTTATATAGCACCTTACTACAACTAAGGTTGACCAAATTGCTTTACACAAGTAAAAGCAAATTATACCACACAACAAAAAAAGAGACAATGCAAAACAATACAAGAAATATCGATAAAATACAACAAACATTAAAACATAATGAAGTGTAAGTGCTATGCATTAAATGCCAATTTAAACAAGTGGGTCTTAAGCTTGGCTTTAAAAAGTGGCAGGTTAGTGATTGTACGAAGCTCAGTAGGAAGGGTATTCCAGAGTTTAGGACCTGCCACTGCAAAAGAGAGATCACCCCACTGCTTGTATCTTGACCGAGGGACTTCAAGCAGAAGTTGGAAAAGAGATGAAAAGATAAAAAGAGAGGGAGCGACACACACACACACACACACACACACACACACACACACACACACACACACACACACACACACACACACACACGCACGCACACACGCACGCACACACACACACGCACACACACACACACACACACGTTTGTTTTTGTGAAAAGTGGGTACATGACATAGGCTTCCATTCATTTTATACAGATCAAACCGTATATTATATTGCCCTCACCCCACCCTACCCCTAAACCCAACCATCACAGGAGACAGTGTACAGCTTTACTCCCTGAAAAAACTCATCCTGTGTGATTTAGAAGCTTTTTGAGAAGTGAGGACGTCACCAATGTCCTCATATTTCACCTGCTTTTTGTAATACCTGTGTCATACCCATGTCATTATACAGATTTGTGTCCTGATATGTCACAAAACACGTACACACACACACACACACACACACACACACCTGCGAATGTAACAAATACAAAATGTGAAAGAATAGACAATAGAAGGCAACAAGGTGGTGAAGTGGGTAGCGCTGTTGCCTCAAAGCAAGAAGGTGGCTGGTTCGAGCCCTAGCTGGGTCAGTTGGCATTTCTGTGTGGAGTTTGCATGTTCTCTCTGTGTTTGCATGGGTTTCCTCCGGGTGCTCCAGTTTCCCCCACAGTCAAAAGAAATGTGTTGTAAGTGAATTGTGTAAGCTAAATTGTCCGTAGTGTATGTGTAAATGCCCTGGTCCTCCAGAATGGGAGTTATGAGGTGGGTTATTAGCCCAAATCTCAAAAACTAGATGTTTTGAAAGACCAATATGGTGCGGCTAAATATCAATTTCGATATAAATGGCCCTGGGAGTAAGTAAGTAATGATGTAATAGTGTCACGAAACACTATTAATGTAATTGTATTAAGGGCGCCATCTCCATCTCAACCACTGCATTTTCTCTTCTCTCTGTAAGAAAACAAAGAATTACCATTTAAAGATGTGTCATAGCTATATGCTATATTTAGTGTTAATGTGCAAGAGATAAAGATAAAAGTCAAGCATTCTATCCCATCAATAACATTTATGTAATTTTTGCAATATTTCATCCTGATTGTTTTGAATAAAACTAAAGAGCATAATTCTGTACCCCTAAATGGATATTATGAATGTATACTAATATTGAGAATATATCCTATCAGACAGTCCCACAGCAAAATGAAGATATGATAGTGGACTCTTACTCATGAAGACCAAAGTAGCCTATAGTTCATTTTTACTGGGTAAATGAAGGTCCAAGTAGGCTACAGTAATGCCGAGTTCAGACTGCATGATTTTCAAAGTAGTCGTGTCACGGATGTTTCCACACTGCATGGCTATCTGGGCTATCGTTCTGTCAGTGCTGTGTTTACACTGAAGGATCTATTGGCGACAGGAGAGTTCATACTGCATGACTTTAAAATAGAAGGAATCACAGACAACTTTGTCCAAACTACGTATCACAGCCAAACAAACGCGAGAAGTGACATGGAAACAACGCGAGGTCACGTAATTTATCTTTCTTTATTAAATACATAATGGAAAAAAGAAGGCTTTAAGCTTTAGAAACTTGTGTTGCTCACCTAGCTTTTGAAGAGAATTAGCAATTTCTCCTCAACTTTTTTTTTTTACTTTTCAACCTGATTGTGATATTGATCAGATTTCTACTAGTTTTTCCCTCCATTTGTTGGGTCCAAATAAACTGAAAATGAGCGCTTTTAACTTCTCCCCCAGCTTCCCACTGGCCTGCAAGTACCCGTACTAGTGAATGCTGCTCTCTCATTAGGCTGTAGGTGATCGCAGATGTTATTTCCAGTCAGTCAGAACACATTTCACACGGCATGATTTGAATCACAGACAGCTCCAGATATTTAGCATGCCAAATATCTCACGGGTGTCGGCGACTCATCGGCGATTCTCTCATATCGCGTCCTTGATAGTTCACAGTGTTGTGTGATTGTCACTCACGTGAACGAGCACTGATCTGCCTGTGATTTCAGGCATTTGTCGGCGATTTCTCAAAACCTGTCGGCGAGTCAAAATCAGGGCTAAAATCATGCAGTCTGAACTCGACATAAGCTTGAGTCAGATTTCATCATCATGACTACAGTACAGTGTATACATCTGATCTCATGAAAAAACTTAAAATTTTATAGCAAAAAGAGTGACTATTTAAATGTGTACAAAAATGTTTTATTTTTGAAACGTGTGCCCCCTAACCCACATAACACTATAGGGTGAGTAAATAATACTAAAATGTGCAAATGAGATAATAATTTGTGATACAAATTAGCCACTGAAGCACTTCTCATATGCACTTTCAATTGTTTTTGCACTACTTAGTTTGTCCACAAGGTGTCAGCAATAAACCAATGATAATAAAGTAGGTAAAAACGAGTGAAAACAAGTGTAAATGAGTGAAGATAAAAATTAGCACTCATAACATTTCCAGAGAATGTAAAGCCACTACAATGAGGAATCTTTATAGTATTGTTCATACATTAAGCCTCCTGTGTGTACAAATGCTATCTAACAGAGTATATTTTTAAAGGATTTACACTTGAACCTGTCTGTACATTAAGATGTGAAAAAAAAGTAAACAATTTATGAGCCAATCACTGCAAATATGGCTACCAAGTGAACAGACTTTGCTTAAAGTGACTTTATTTGAAATTTAACTGTGAACTTCAAGCTTTATAATACTGAATTTTTTACAAACTTCAGCATTCAAACAGAAGTACAGTATTTCAGTGCATTAATTTAATCTGTTCATTTCAGATCTCAACTGTACACAGAGTCAAAAAACAAACAAAAAACATCAGTATGTTACTCACCATGTATTGTAACTCTGAATCCCTTGTGTTTAGTCTCTCGTATGCTGATGACCTGTAGTTTATAAACTCCAGAGTGTTCGGTTGTGCTGTTTGTGATGGTAAGAGATCCTGTTTGATCCAGAGTGATGTTCCCTTCAGCGCCATCTTGTGTACAGAAACGTTGTGCATTGATCTCTCCTTTAGCAATGAGGCGGTCTTCAGGTCCAAACATCCACATTATCAGATCGCCAACTTGCATTTCAGTTTCCGATGGTAGCGTGATCAAATCTCCCTCCTTCCCTGATATGGTCTTCTCTTTAATTTTGTCCCAATTAACAAAAAACAAAGAATAAAAATGGGAATGTTAAAACAGGTCACAATATGCCAACATCAAAACTAAGAATCTGTTTAGAAATGGTGAGGTTTTGTTCATTGGATCACACATAGACGTACATTTTAATTTTGGTCTTTCTCTTGTAAAAAGTTGACAATCTTATAATGTTTTAAACACTGCACTAGGGTTGTACAATTAATTGAAGGCAATTTTCATGCTCATTTTGACAGTAAAGCTGGTTTTGTAATCACAAGTAGCTCAGCAAGCATTTTTTGTTTTTAAAAGAAATCTAATAGATGTCTAATAGACATCATACAGTAGATGGCTTGGCTAAAACAAGGCTAAATTTGGGCTGCCAATCAACTAGTCATTAAATAAACTAATTAGACAGACTTCACGTCATTCATTCGTGTGTATTCAGACATCCCAAGTCTCCCGGAAGTTCCAGGAGTTTATTAGATTAGATTACTAACTACGTTGAATCAATAAAAGCAGTTCAATTTAGTGGTGGGCAGAGCGATCACAGTGACACCTAGCAGTCATTTTTATGTATTGTTCTGGCACAACTTCAGCAATGAAAGTTGCGTAAATCGGGAATTATTACCCCAAGCTGTAGAGTTGAGGTTTTAAAGTGATTTAGTGAAGTCGTAAGTGTTCCTAACTAGCACGCAAAGACAATAGGTTCAAATCCAGGCAGCTAGAGATGCTAGTTTTTAAATGCTCTGTTCTTGTAGCGTGTTTTGTTTTAACATTGGTCTGACATCCGAATGAACACTTTGTGAATATATATGCCTTGTTTGGTCATAGTTTTTTTTACAACATTAAAATACATTAAAGAGCCCCTATTATGGGTTTTTGAAAATGAGCTTCCACGCAGTGTGTAACACCTCTAAGTGAATGAAAACATCAAGCTGGGTTTAAATCTGAAAGTGCACTGTGTTTAAAACTGTTGATTCTTTAGCGAAATACTTGAATAAATGAATCGAGTTGGGTTCAGATCTTTTGTTTGATCGCATCAACGTCGATACGGTACATCACCAAATATGTACTTCCAGTTCCGGTAAAACGTGCACACGCTTTCTCTCCACACATTAGCGGAGGATTACGGGACTCATCATGACGCAAAGATGACGATCACTGACAGATGGAGATTTGGCTGCAGGGAATAAAGGGTTAAAGTTAATTTTCACAACAATACCACAGTATAGCCAACTGTGTGCTGTGATTGTTACTGTCATTTTTCTGATGATTGATACAATAACCTACGCTGCAATGAGGTTGCAATAACCTACGCTGCAATGCAATGCAATTACTTGGGGTTAGGTTTAAGAGTAGAGTAATATGCTGGTGTTTAACTGCATTGCTTTACTGCATTCCTGCATTGGGCTCATATACTTTGTGCTACTTCATACTGTAGCTGTGGTTGGCATTTCTCTGCTGACGTGCTGAATGCAGTCGACCAATAGCAATAAACTGGGTCATCAGTCCAATCAGCGCAGATTAGCTTGGCGCTAAGGAGAGGTTTGGGAACAAATTAATCGCTGAACGATTCATATGGGAGTCGCTGGGATAATTAAGTAAAAATAAACACATATTATAAGACAATGAAAGTGTTTTTGACCTTGAACACATATCAGCATGTTGTTGGAGACCCCTAAAACCAAAATATGACCTTTTTTAATGCAAAATAGGGGCTCTTTAATAATGTACTTTGACCCTCTCGATCAAATGCAGATTCATCAGGTCTCAGAATGCTTGTGAAGTTACCGATCCTTTGAATTACTTTAGTCATGCGACCTGGGTTTTTCGAAAAATTTTGGAGCAGTGTTTCAAAACATCTGCGGTTCGGGATCTCGACACCGTATCAAAACATCAGTTTTGTGTCAGCCATCCCTTCTTAAATCCTCTATTCATTTATTCATTCATTTTCTTTTCGGCTCAGTCCCTTTATTAATCAGGGGTCACCAAAATGGAATGAGGTCCCTTCCCGGATGTCCTTCCAGCTGCAACCCATCACTGGGAAACACCCATACACTCTCATTTACACACATACACTATGGTCAATTTAGTTTATTCAATTCACCTATAGCACATGTCTTTGGACTGTGGGGGAAACCGGAGCACCCGGAAAAAAACGACACCAACACGGGAAGAACTTGCAAACTCCACAAAGAAATGCCAACTGACCCAACCGAGGCTCGAACCAGTGACCTTCTTGCTGTGAGGCGACATCGCTACAAACTGCGCCGCTGCATCGCCATTAAATCCTGTGCTCTGTTTGATTTGCCATGTCTCCTATTTGTGGCATATTTGCAGTTTCCCCAAAAAAGCACCCTCTGGCCTTTGGAGGACACTTTGTGTGCTTTCACACCTGCCTCATTAGTTTGGTTGAATCTCACTTGAGTTCATTTTTCTGTTTGGTGTGGTTTGTTTGTACATGTTTGAATGCACCAATCACATTCGAGAATGCACACCAAAGGTGGACCAAACAAGCGTACCAAGCATACAGTGCTTTAGCAAGACCTCCATGGCAGCTCGTGGACACATTTCTGAAGTGACTTGTTATTCGCCTACATCATTTGCAGAGCATCAAAATATTTCAAACAGGATCTGTGCTTCATTCACTGCAAAAAAAAAAAAAGATTCTTTTTCTTAGATTTTTTGTCTTGTTTCTAGTCCAAATATCTACAATCTCTTAAATCAAGAAGAATATTGTCGTGTTTTAGGAACAAAGGAAAGGATAAACAAAATGATTTTGCTTTGCGAGTTCTGCTATTACAAGTGATTTGACTGTCACATGACTGCAACAGTTTCAGACCAGAGCAATCAGTATGGTGTGGAAAAAAAAAAAAAATTTTTTTCTTCAGTATTTGAAGAAAATAAGGGCGTACTCACACTATGCTATCCCAACCGTGCCCAGGCCCGTTTCCCGGATCGTTTGAGAAGTGTGAGTGCTCTGAATCGGGCTCAGGCACGGTTTACTTGGGCGACTCTGGCCCGGTTGAAAGAGGTGGGCCTAAGCGTGGTTCGCTTGGGCTCAGGCACGGTACGCTTGCATTGTGAGTGCAAGCGTGCCTGAGCCCGAAACTGAAAGCGAGACGTGACTTTTAAGGGACTGTTTGATATGGATTAATTAATCATTCTTACTGTTTAATGAACGCAAACTGTCATAGTTTATTAAAGACGCAAACCCCTCACTAGGGTTGTGCTGATAGACTATAGTATCGTGTATCGACGATAGGCAAAGATATCGCAGAGAGCTGAGACTTATGATGATTTTAAAAACGATATTTAGCTCGTTTCGCATTAATGTAGACCCATTACATGTTTTACTTACATTACTGAATAAAATGAATAGTATTATTATTTTTAATCTTCATCATTAATAATAAATGAACCACAAATAATTTGACAGCTTCAGGTGTTTGCATCAACATCACTTGACCAACTCTCTGGCGCTCTCTCACTCTCTCTCTCTCAGCAGCAGCTGAAGCGCGCGCTGCACGTGAGGGCACTACACAGCCACATCTCACAGCAAATTAATTTGCAACGTTGCATAAAAATAATAAGCTAAATAACAAAACGGGATTTAATTAACAAATAAGTTAAATAAAATTATTTGTAAAAACGAAAAAGAAAATGAAAGAACTAAGAGCTGAAACCAGCTCAAATGTTCTGGAATAAAAAGTGTTGCGGTAATACACAATCATTGGTCATTTAAGACAGCACTCCTGCAAGATTCTCTCTTGCTTTCAGCAAAAAGTTATTTATCTTTCATTTATATCCGTTATTAAAAGCCTACTTAAGTTTTAAGTTGGCCTATAGCCTATTTTTTTCAGTGCATGAATTGACTGCTTCTTTAAATACACGGAATATATGTGCCTTATTTGTGTTCAATTTGATGGAATGATAAACACGAACATGCGCATTTGTTTAGAAAATAGCCTATTTATTTAATTAAAAAATGTAAGGCCTATATTTATTTATAGGCTATGAATCTATATTTTATTTGTTTATTTAAACTAGCCTATATATATTAAATTAAATTACAACCTGCATTTTACCATTCGTTTTGGCTTTAACTAATTATTGAACAGATAATTAACAACTTATCAAAGAACATTTTACTGAGCTCAGTAAAAAGTTTCATGTAGGCCTAAACAATGAAATGAAACTACTTTTTTATCAGAAAACAACAAACACATATCCCAAAGCGCAACATTGTGTTAGATTTTACCAAATACAAGTGTGACAGTTTGATGACTACTTTTGTGATGATGATCAGACCTGACGCCGCGTCGCACTCAACTGAACAAAAACATGAAGAAAACGCCTTCACCGCACAGAAAGTCACCCGCGGTCGGTGAGTCCTCCCACCTGAAATGACCTTAATGCGTCTTTTGTTTCTTCTGTGCGTAGATAAATACCATTTCATTTGCTTTCATTTATTTATATTATATCCATTTTGCGGCAATCCCGCGATAACGGCATGGACAAGAAGTCACCATCAAATCTTGTCCTGCGCCGCACTGTTGCACTGTCTTGTTTGAAATAATTTCGCCTATTTAGCTGTAAGAGCACAGTATTTTGCATTGGTTTGAATTATTTTCCAAGATAAAACGTAATGCAAATGAATTAGATTATTAAATAAGTAAAAAAAAACAGCCAAAAGGTAAATACGTTTAGAAATGGTTAAATAAATGAACAAATAAGTGAACATAATACAATTGCGCCCCCATGCGATAGTATCGTGTATCGGCGATCTCACAGGGGGACGATATGGCAATCTGAAAATTTCGTATATCGCCCAACACTACCCCTCACTGCACGACAGCTGCACCTTCAGCAAACCTCCTAATTCCTGCAGCATGAGGACTTTATGATTGTTTAGGAGCGTCAAAAGTGGCTGATCTGTTTGGCAAAATATTTGACTGCGTGTCACTGCATATCAAACGACTAAAACAATATAACTAGAACTAGAAATCTCCACTGTGCTGAGCGAGAGCGCATACTGAACAGCGCATCATCGATGATATAAGCGTGCCCAGGCCCGAATGTAATGTAACTGCGGGCCGTCGAGGAAGACGGGAGGGGGGGGAAAAAAAAAAAAAATCGCAGCATTTTCCAAATTGTGATTTCAATTTAATTCCAAATAATTGTGTAGCTCTACACTGTGAATATGTGTATTCAGAATCATCAACGTGTGGCTGGATTCCAAAATGAAGTGTTGGGTAAAAACATATTGTGGCCATAAATAGTATGTATGCCTGCCTTTATCTACTAGCAATCTGTGTATAGCACTGAATTCAAAAATACCCAGTACTCACCATGAACAATAACCATGAACCTCCTGCGTGTGATGTTTTTGCCGCTGGTGATTTCCAGTATATAAATGTCTGAATGTGCTCGGCTGATGTTCCTGATGGTCAGATCTCCAGTTCGCTGGTTTATCTGCAGTCGGTCTCTGAATCTCCCATCAGGACCGTCATATAATTTGGGGTGATTGGTGGCTCGGCTGAGCTCAGCGATGAAAGTGCATTTATCGCTAAACTTCCACAGTATCCGATCATCATTATTCAGCTCAGTGACACCAGTTTGCAAGGTGACAAAATCTCCAACCGTATAGTTCAGCGTATTCACTGCCACAGCTAGAGAAACATAGAAGACATACATGAATGTGTGCGCATTAACAAGCTCAGGGAAATCATTACTCTCTGAAGCTACTCACGCCAAGCAAGAATGTTGAATTTCTTGTACGAAACTTTATTGCTGCTATTTATCTTTAGCTGATAGACTCCAGAGTCGCTGCTGTTGGTGTTTGTGATGGTGAGATCTCCGGTTTTATCATTCAGCTGCAGTCTGCCTTTAAATGCCTCGTTTTCAGGATAGTAGGAGGTGGTCTGTTTCCTTTGATCTTCTGTTCTATTGATCTTGGCTATGAGAGCATTTTTAGGTTCAAACGTCCATAATATTTGATCTTCTTTCAGTAGTTTGGTAAGACCGGTGTGAAGATAGACAGACTCTCCTTCCGTGAATTTCAATGTGGCCACTTAATTTGATAAAACACAAGACAATGGTTATAGTATTGCAGGTCATGCAGTAAGATTCTCCAAAGTAAAAAATTACCGGCCGTTAAGTTACTAGAACCTTAGGTGTGTGTTTTTTTTTTTATTAATAATTCAATGGACCAAAGTCAATTATCCCACTTATACTATAGTTCACATAGCTAAATCCACTGTTTAGATGTTGCATTTAAGATATTTGTCAGGTTTTTGTCCTCAAACTGCTCCAGAGTGTAGTTTGATGTAATTTTTGACTGTTTAAGCTCTGAAATAACTGAAATCATTCAGCGTAGTGATATGAGGGGGTGGGGTATTGCAGGCATGCAGCTGCGGTCTGTGAAGGAACCAGGTTCCATTGGCATATTAATTGCCTGGAACTGTTGGCAGTGTATCTCACTCTGCACCGTTTTTTTAGTGGTGCTAGGGTGAAAACACGTGCTGGTCAGGACGAACAGCATGGCGACGACTGCGTATATTATATCAACCGCACGGGGGTATTCGCTCTCGCCGCATGTCACAGCTCGCTTGCCGTCTGTTCTTCTGGAGTCATACGTGACAGAAATGCCTGCATACCATTCTTATCCCCCGCTCAACAGTGCAGCCGATGCACTCTCATGGCAGTTCATGCCAAGGAGAATAGAGCACGCTCTACGAGGCATGCCTATGCTCTGAAGTAAAGTCTATTTGCTGTGTGGTGTTCTTCTCTCCGTGAGGGACCCCGGACATGCCAGATCAGTATGATACTTCAGCTGGCTGGAGCTAACGCCGTCCCCTCCGCACTGAGGGGTTGGCGTTGCGATCATCCCCGCTCTGAAGATGCGGGGATGTTGGCACTCTGGGAAAGCATCGCCTCATCATCCAATTCCCAGAGAACGAGACGCTGGATACTAAATTAAATCTTGTCCCCTTCTCATACCCGCTTGGAGAGCTCTCTTAGGCGAGGTCTGCTTGATCCATTTGACTCAGTATCTTTAAGATTTCTATCCAGGTAGACAGCTTTGCTGGTCTCGTTGGCATTGGTCAAGACCACTTAGGTGCCCGAGGTTCCTACATTGCTTTCTTTTTTAGACTACTACATAGTGAACCTGCAAGTGCTACCCACGGAGGAGGCAGACCCAGCTTCTTTGGGTAATGATCGGCAGATGGGAAGTGCCATATCCATACTGAGGTTGGCCCACTGGATAGTGGATGTCATCTCACTTACTTTTGAGTGCCAGGGTGAGCCGTGTCCTCCGGGAGTGAGACCGCACTCAACTAAGAGTTCACCTCCTCTTGAGCATAAGCACGCAGCTCCTCTCTAACAGACATCTGTAGAGCTGCGGGCTGGGCGACACCTAATACATCCGTAAGAGTCTATAATCTTTGAGTGGAGTCAATTTTCCTCATGTGTGCTGGATAATGCCAGTGAATGAGGAAATTCGGTACAGTGTTGAAACACGCTTGCTGCACCTTTCTCTTAAACACAGACATGCACGCGCTTGTCTTACTCTGCTCAGTTGAGTTCCCCATTTGACGAACCCTACAGAGTTCCTCCGGGGCCCCCAGCACCTGACTCAGCGGAGGAGTCGGGTGCCTGGCTCATTACGTTATTGGTATGCCAGTTTGGTCAGCCAGCGTTCTGGGTATAGGTGCCTGCTATGCGCGATCCCCACTGGCGATCCCATATGCTTCACTCTGCCACGGTATAGTTACCCCCACTCTCCAGGCGGGCCTGTGTCTTCCCTCCCCGCTAACCATCTGTCATATGGACTAACCCTGAGAAGGTGTAGAACACATATGTCTTCTTGCCACCAGGTCTCCCCATTTGGGCAGTAAGTGGCCTCCGCAGGGTCCTGCCCATTCGGGACTTGCACACTTTCCCAATGTACTGTTGTATTTTAAAATTCCTTAACTAAAACTTAACTAGGTATATTTTTATGATTCCCCAAAAAATATAAATAAGCCTTTAGGCGCTTCACAGGTAAGTAAGGTAAGTTAGGGCCAGGGGACATATTGGAGGGCTGCATCTCTAGTGATGATGGTGCGCTCACGCTGGAGCCTGGCAAACCTCTCACCAAAGACGTGTTCAGGTTTAATTGCTGTGGCGTTTTCCATACATTTCCCCATAGTGGAAGTTTTTCCACATAGCATTGAAGTTCCCCTACCACTGGAGAATGAAACGATTACTACATAACCCTCGTTTCCCGAGGGGAGGAACGGAAATGCTATGCTCCTTCGCCACAATGATTGCGCCTTAGCTGATAGCTGTAGTTTGGCTCTTCAACTAGAAAAAGATACTTAATGTTGCATGGCCGGCATCTTTACAGCTGCATACGGTGACGCTGCCAATTCATTGGCATTTCATTCGACCATTTTATTACTATTTCAGATGATTGGCTTTCTGATAAAATCCCCATAGTGGAAGTTTTTCCACATAGCATTTCCATTTCCCCACTTGGGGAACGAGGGTTTAGTAGTAACCGTTTCGTTCTCTATATATTATTTCTTAAACAATATCTTGTCTCAAACAACTAAAATTATAATAAAAGTCACTCTGTTAAACTGCAGAGTTGAATTTTCAAAATCAAAAGTCAGCAGAGCAGAGATCCGTAAATACTCGCAAAATACTCGCAAACCACAAAATACAGAAACTGTTAATTACCAGATATTTTTTACAGTGTATATATGTGTGTGTGTGTGTATATATGTATATATATATATATATATATATATATATATATATATATATATATATATATATATATATATATATATATATATAATTTGGGGTCGCCACAGAGGAATGAACCGCCAACCTATCCAACATATGTTTTACGTAGCGGATGCCTTTCCAGCTGCAACCCATCACTGGAAAACATTCATTCACACTCCGGTCCATACACTTCGGACAATTTAGCCTACCCAATTCACCTATACCACATGTCTTTGGACTTGTGGGGGAAACCGGAGCACCGGAAGCAACCCCACACCAACACGGGGAGAACATGCAAACTCCACACAGAAACGGCAACTGACCCAGCCGAGGCTCGAACCAGTGACCTTCTTGCTGTAAGGCGATATATATACACACTGTAAAAAAAGGTATATATATACACTATATATATACATGAATGTATATATACTATAGTGCTCATTATGAGTAATGAGTACACCCCTCTTTGAAATACAATATTTTTAACCATTTCTCTAAAAAAACCACACACACATCAGTCTGACTACTTATTTTTTTTTCCACATATGTAATCCAAAAAGCACATTAAATGTAAAAGATTTGAATGCTACTTCATTTCTATGCATGTAGTATAATATAAATGTTTTTCCTCAAAAATATTTACTCAAAATTCGGGCCAAATTATCCACCCAATACATTTAAAACAAGCATTGGTTCATATATTTTAAAAGTATGATATGTTGTCATGATAACAGTGAAAACTAATTTTAGTTTATTTGCAGAAAAAGCATAGTTAATAATAATGAGCTAGTAAAATCGCTGCCAATAATTCTGAGAATATGTGAAGCTAAAAGCACACCTTTCTCAAAAACAGAAACAGTGAAAACAATAAAAATTTAAAAATTTTCTCTTGCTTGATCAACTGCAATACTTACCCACATGTTTCTGTAGTTTAGAGATCTTGCAGCGGTGATAAAGAAAACCCAATCCAGCTACAACTGCAAACACAACAATAGTTCCTGCTACAGCAGCTGAAGACAGATCTGAACCTATAACGATAAACACTACAAACACTATAAACATCAGCATTAATAAACCTGATGAAGATCTGAAACTGTAATAATAAAGCCAATCAAACAATATAAACATAACCATCAACAGAGCGGCGGTCATTTTGGTGTGAACGTGCCAACAGGACAACAGCACAGATATGCAGAAAATGACAGAATAACAACGAAAGAGAAGCCAAAGTTATAAAGAATTATTTTATCCTCACTTACTGAGTAAATGTAAATGTATTATAATGTAGTCATCAGTGAATATTTGACACATACAGTAAATTTTGTATTGTCTTATATAATATATATTATCAAACGTGGAATTCAACTATTAAGCACACATTTGAGGTGTTTTATCATACTTTGAGTATTAAATTTTTATGCAACTACACATTTACTATTACTTTTATTAGTTATTACTCCTCTAGGTTTGAAATATGTATATTGTACATGTTGATCACCACATCAATGAACAATTGTAATAACTGAATAATAAAACAATTTAGGACACAGTGGCTATTAACTTATCTGACAGACTTTCTTTAACGGACAATAGTATACAAAATTTTGCAAAAACTGTTGACTGTCAGGTCCTGTTATATTTAACATTTTTATATTTGTCCAATATCATTTTAATTCATGTTCTTGACTTAATTTAATATAACATATTTGATATTATTGTTTAATAATGCTAATGGCTGAACTATCAACTGAAACAGACATGGTTTCAGGAGAGCCAAAATTTTGTAAAAGCACACACACACACACACACACACACACACACACACACACACACACACACACACACACACACACACACACACACACACACACACACACACACACACACACACACACACACACACAGCTCTGTTTTAAAGATCTAAGCACATGGTGTAGGGCTACCACCAGTGATAAATTTAACCACAGTAAGTTAAATGGCTCTATTTTAACGATCTAGGCGCAAAGTCCAAAGCGCAAGGCGCAAAAGCATTAATGGCGTGTCAGAGTCCACTTTTGCTATTTTAAGGACGGAAAATTCCACTTTGCGCCGCGGCGCATGGTCTAACAGGGTTGAGCTTATTCTCTTAATGAGTTGTAGGTGTGTTTTGAGAATAAACCAATCAGAGTCTCCCAATCTCCCATTCCCTTTAAGAGTCAGTTGCATTGCGCCATAGCGCATTTGCTATTTACATGGCAGACTTTGTAAGTGGAATAACTGAGCGCTTCACTAGTGAGAAAACAGTTAAACAGACCAGCTGCAGCGCAAGAATGAGAGTATAAGCCTCCTCATTCTTTACTTTCACTCTCGTGGATAAGGAAAAGTGTTGTACGCACAGACATCCATTAGCCTACATAATTAATTTTGATTGTTAAGCGCAAAGATTTGTTTCAAAACTATTTCTAAATTCAGTTCTAATTTCCAGCAAACGAATAAATGAACAATAATAACGAAGTGTGGTCAAAAAACTGAGTTATATCCAAATACACATGCTGTGCCCCATATGGTCTAAAAGCTGACAGGTGAGCAAATTTAAGCTTGTTTTAATAAAACAAATATAAATATGCATATAATAAATAATACTGCTAATAATGGTAACATTATACAAAAGCAATTTGTCATGAATTAACTGAAAAAGATCCCCCAGATAAAGCCATGAAGGCAGTAGTTTTTATATTTATGTAGAAAGTAATACTTTTTTTACTATTTTAATCCATTAATTATTTTTTATTTGTAAAGATATTTGCATATTGCCGTACATCCAGTGTGTATTAAGCAATGTTTAAGCGAGGCGCACAACTAACGTGCTCTGCGCTGAACTTTAGACCTTCTCTTAGCTGGTCTATTAAACAGTCTATTCTAGTTTCTCAAAATAACAATGCGCCTTAACACGCCTCCTTTTTTAGACCAGAACGCCTATGGGTGCACATACGAATGAGCGCAAATGCATTTGCTATTTAAACAGCGTGGTGAAAAACGTCAAAATGACTCTTGCGTCGAGCTGAAACTAGCAAACAACAATTTCGTCGCGCCTTGCGCCACATTGCGCCGGGTGTATGATAGGGCCCATATACTTTTCATTAGGATCCGAAAGAATTACAACAACTTGTGTAAAATGGGCTTCCAAGGTCACTGTTAAGAAATTTGATAACTTGTCTTTAAACTCATGTTTGAATGTAGGAGAATTCTCAGCACTCAGACAAAAATGGCACTTTGAGAATTTTGATAAACATAGACCCAGGTCAACTCAGTTATTTACAGAGGGCTGATAAACAATCAAGACTTTAAAACCCTCAAGTTACTCACCATTAAAATTAACAGGGAATTCCTTGTATGTTATCCGTTTGTTGCTGCTGATCCTCACTGTATAAAGACCAGCGTCTGTTTCTTTCATCTTCTTAATGGTCAGTGATCCAGTCTGGTCATTTAGCTCCAGTTCTCCTTTAGTATCATTTAATTGTAAACTCTTGCTCTCTTTATCTTGTTTAGCCAGGAGTTTTCCTTCATCTCCATATCTCCACACTATCAGCTCATCTCCGTGAAATTCAGTAACATCAGTCTCTAGAATGAGAGGATATCCCTCCATCACTGAAAAGCACTTTCTTTCAGCTTTATGAGCTTTAATAACAGGTGGAACCTCTGCAAGAGAAACATTCACAGACAGAGGTTAAACATATTGAATAGTACTGGAAAATTAACTGCACTACACCGTGATGCTTTACTATTAAGTTGTCAAGTTGTCCTGCTTGTGCTAATGGCATAAGACATGCAAATTAATAAAAAGGTTACATTTTTACATATACAACAATATCCAATCTGTCACTTTACCATATTTTCTATGATTATTTATGTGTGCATGTATACATGCAATTACATGTATTAATATTTAATGCCATTCCAGAATCATTTAAACAGTGCATCTATAACAGATACAATAAACCAGCAAACAAGGTATATTAAACAAGATTTTGACCTTAACAGATGTTAAAAAAGTCAAAAGAATTTTGTGGAAAAATTATAATAAATATTACTTCAAATGAGTTTTACCTCATAAAACTGCTCACTACATACGTAGATTAAGCAGGACAGTCCAAAACAATTAGCTTGACAGAAATAAGAATATTGCAAAGTATACATTGAGTAGTGTTGGAAATATGAGAACCTAGTTCAGGAGACTTGTCCACTGTATTACATGTTTTAGAAGGGGGCAGATTTTATAGGTGGAGGCAAAGAGCATGTAAATGACGTAGATGGGTTGAAGAACGTGCCCAGCCACCGACAAGACAAGTTTCGCCTGCCCAAATCTAATCAACAAAAAGACTTTTTTCGGCCTGAATGGATTCACAAAGACCAAGGCACAGTCACCGAGACCCTGCCCGTAATCAGGAAGCGCATAAAGACAACAGGTTAAATGTCTCCAATACTTGGGCAGCTACAGATTTAGAATGAAATGAGACAACTGAAAACCGAAGATTATAATTTTTTAGCTATACAACTAGATTATATAAATATATATTCCAACAGTAGGTCTTCAGCTTTTAAGTAAAAATGCATGAGTCTTGTGTGACCTATGAGACATCTGCAAACACCATTTGATTAAATTTAGCTTTTAAAGAGATTAAAAATTTGTTGGAAATTTCCAGATGGATTTTGCATTGTTTATTGTACATGTATGCTACATTTAACACTTTTCACTGTATTATTGCAGATGTGAAGGACTAATTGCACCTCTTCAACCTACAAAACAATGAATTATTTATTGGTCGGTTTAGAAGTATTGTAATTGGTAGAATGAAACTAAACAAAATAACTTCTCATCTTGTCTGTGTGTGTGTGTGTGTGTGTGTGTGTGTGTGTGTGTGTGTGTGTGTGTGTGTGTGTGTGTGTGTGTGTGTGTGTGTCAGTTAATCTACATATCTCTCTAGTACTGCTGTGTAAATGCAGTATCAGTCTCAGTTACGCTGTTATTCTAGATGTACTTGCAAGACTGCATATAACTAACATTAACTGAATTTCAGGTTAATTTCCTGTAAATTAATAATTCCTCACCACTGACAGTAACAGCTATTTTTTTGCTTTCGGTCCCAGTATTATGGTCAATCTGAAGTGTGTAAAGTCCAGAGTGTTTGGTTCTAGTGTTGTTGATGGTCAGAGATCCAGTCTGATTATCCATCTCCCATCTGTCTTTCAGTATCTCCACATTCTTAATGTTTTCAGCAGTGGTGGATCCCTTTTTTTGAAAAAGCCACTTCATGTGATTTATTCCTTGTATTTGAGTAAGTTTAGGATTTAAAGTGACAGACTCTCCCTCCATCACTGACATCTCTTTAACTTCATCAGTACTAAACACACCTGTAGAACAAACAGAAATTGTTAGTCAGATATTACACTCCACTGCTGGTAGTTAATAAAAAAATGTAATGGATGTAATGTGACAATAGTGTGATTTAGTGTTGGGTGATGTACAAAATGTTCTGATCGACATATTGTCAGCAGCATATCGTCATATCGCAAAAACATGATACTATCATGTGTGGTCACGCCAGTGTTATGTTTAGTGTTACAGTATTTATTAATAATCTATCAACTTATTTTTTTTTTTTTACTCATGTACATCATTTGCGTTACGCTGTATCTTGGAAATGAACTAAAATCTATGCAAATCACTGCACTCTTCCAGCTAAATTAGGTGTTGAGACTTCAATTATTTTAAACATTACAAGATTCGATGCACCCAAGGTGATAGGTGACTACAGGAGGACTGTCATCCACAAGTCACAAAATGGACACACAGCTGAAGTCAGAATTATTAGCCCTAGGGCTGGGCGATTTGGTCTAAAATCAAAATCTCGATTAATTGAACGTTTTAACTCGATAACGATTAATGAACGATAGTTTTATTTTTATGAACATATATATTTTGCCTTCAAAGTTCACTGACAGGTTTTGTACAGTCAATATGTTCAAATATTACAAGTCAAAGATTTCAGAATGAATAATTGAAGGAAACACACACTATACAGTGAGGGAAAAAAACTATTTGAACCCCAGCTGATTTTATAACTTTGCCCACTATCAAAGAAATGATCAGTCTATAATTTCAATGGTAGGTTTATTTGAACAGTGAGAGACAACAATGACAAAAAATTCCAAAAATATGCGTTTCAAATGCAACAGTCTAAACATAATAGTTCTAAACATAATAACTCTTCTCTAATAACTGATTTCTTTTCTCTTTGCCATGATGACTGTACATAATATTTACTAGATATATTTCAAGACACTAGTATTCAGTTTCAGTGACATTTAAAGGCTTAAGGCTAGGTTAATTAGGCAAGTTAAGATAATTAGAAAAGTCATTGTATAATGATGGTTTGTTCTGCAGACAATCAAAACAAATATTGCTTAAGGGGGCTAATAAAAAAATAATTAAAATTGTTTTCAGAAAAAATTTTATCTGTTCAAATTTTAGCCAAAATAAAACAAATAAGACTTTCTCCAGAAGAAAAATTATTATGGGACATTCTGTGAAAAACTCCTTTTTCTGTTAAACATAATTTAAAAAAATATTGAAGAAAAAAAAAATCACGGGAATATGTATTTAGATTATAAGGCTGAACGTGACATGAAATGCCATCCTTCTACAAAAATACCTCTCTACAGTATTACAGTCTATTACAGTCTACAGTATTTCTCAGTTGCAATCGGGATATCACAATAATTAACCCCCCAAAAAAAGCAGTGCAATAACTACCAGATTGGTGTTGTGTTTGCGAGAAGGAAAAACGCCAAACACATGCAACCATTTCTTTTTCCTTTCTGTCAACACAACACACATTCCTGATATGCGAGTCCCATCTCACACTCAATACACTACAATTATATGGTATAAATACAGCACTACAACATACAAAAGAGGTGAAGAGGCTGGTCGAGTGCTGTTACTGGCAGAATATTGTACGGGTATCAGCCAATCAGATTCAAGAACCAGACGAAACTGTTATATTATATTATTATTATTATTATTATTATTATAACCTTTATTTTACCAGTAGAGACACAATGAGATAAAAAAATCTCTTTACAAGAGCGTCCTGGCCAAGATTAGGCAGTACACGTCACATGGGTCTAACAGACAACAAACAAAAAAACAGCAACTGACAGTTAATATGAATCACACTGACAAACTATTCAAAACATCTACAAGCCTGTGTTTCAATTTCTAAATCATTTACACTCTTTCTAAATCATTTCTACTCTTTTTAAAAGCATTTACTGAAATCAACTCTTCAAACTGCAACTTTGTTTGTAGATTATTCCATGCAAAAGGTGCTGCGTATTTAAAAGCCTTTTTCCCCATCTTAGTCCCAACTTTAGGAACAGACAGTAAATAAATATCTGTGACCAAAGGCCATAGTTAAGAACAGGCTTTTTACAAACGCAATTCTATAGATATGATGGGAGTAAACCCAGTATAGATTTGTAAACACGGATGCCAATGCTTGAGCCTGTGAATGGACAAAGCAGACCAACCTACCATAGTATACATCACACAATGATGACTAAGGGATTTAAATTAGTTATAAATCTTAGTGCACCGTGGTAAACAGTATCCAATGCATGCAGACTCTGAGACGAAGTATGCATATAGATAACATTACCAAAAGGCAGTTCTTAAATCTAAAATAGAAGCCAAAAATCACTTTCAATTTGTTCACCAGTTGCTGAATTTGAGAACTAAAAGAAAGTGTATCATCAATTAAAATTCCAAAATATTTGTACTGGGACACCAATTCAATCTCTGCACCATGAGTAGTAGTGATTAGGCATGGGGCGATAAATGTTTTTAAGCTATACCGCGGTTTGGAAAGGTCAAGGTTTAATTTTCGGTAATACCGTTCCTAAGGTATGTGTTAAATTTTTATTTACATTTTTTTGTTTGTTTTTTAGGACAACAGTATCTCCAGCAGAAAAAAAATATATCCAAAGATGCTGTTTTAAATTGAAAAGAAATCTGTGTTTTTGAAAATAGTGAAGACAGCAGAAGTCAATGATTAATTTGAATTATTTAGCCTGACATGTTTACTGCTGCAAAATAATATAAATCTTTCAAAAAATAAAATATTATGTTTTTAAAGGGGAAAAGTTTTTGCTTTTTACCCAGGTATTTAAAAAGAATATATTTTAGAGTAGTAATCACAATACTGTGAAACCGTGATATTTTTATCCAAGGTTATTATAGTGTCAGAATCTTACACCGGCTTATGCCTAGTAGTGATAGAACCTAGCTTTTGCTTAGTTTGTTTTGAATTTAAAAAAAGCTTTGAAGTTTTGTTTTATCAGCATTTAAAACTAGTTTTAACTCACATAAATTATGTTGAAGTACATTAAAAGTGATCTGTAGTTAAGAAAGGGCCAGATTGGGTGTAGATGCAGCTGTGTATATCATTAATATTAGATTTAGGTTTATTTTATATGTAACAAGTCTCAAAGTTTACGTCTTTTAATATAGACAAACTTATTGCTGTATGCTGTATAATTAGTTAATGTATTTACTAACATGCACAAACAATGAACAATATATTTATTACAGTTTTTATTCATCTTTGTTAACGTTAGTAAATGGTAACAAAGTTAATTAATCAATTTAACTCACTGAGCATTAACAACAAGCATGACTTTGGAGTTTAACAATACATTAGTAGCCTAAATGTTAGACTGAGATTAATTTATGATGTACTAGCATTGTTCATACTTTCATATAAACCAATAAAACTTTACTGTAAAGTGTGACAGTTGAATGTATGTTGTTATATCTGTTATATTTTATAAAGAAATAGTTATTGCTACCGTGACACTGACATTGATTAGTCAGTTAGATAAATGCTTTAACTTGTTGGATAAATTTAAATCCCGAAATAACAAGGATTTTTAGAACTTTTGCTGATACAAGAACTGAAATCACTTTGTTTTTCACAATCACGTTAGAACCTATGCGCTACTCACCTACGGTGAAGTGAAACCGAAAGTGCAATGAAAGCTTTACTTACCGCATATAACGAATGTAAAGATAACTGTTCTTAAAACATACTCCATAATGTTGTGGGTCTCAGGAAATGTTGTTGTTCTTCTTCTGGAGTTTTATATGGCGGTTGGCAAACCAACTTTAAGGTGCATTTTTTTATTATTAACTAAACTAAAACACACACACATACATAAGGGAAACCTTTTATATCCTATCCATTAAATCTATGTCTCTCAAATATCTAAAAATTTCATTATTTATCTTTTTGTCTCTTGCTTCTAGAATAAGGAAATGTTTTTGTTCTTCTTCTACTTGTTTTATGGCGGGTGGCATTCAACTGTACGGTGCATTACCGCCACCTGGAGTGTGAACCAGAATGACTATGAGACTCATATTATATATTTTCTATATATTAGCCCTGTTTCCCTCAAAAATGAAAATAAACAATTATAGTTCTCTGATTGGCTGAGTATTTCATTTGCTTTTGTATTGTCATGAATATTTCCCTTCATTGTTATATTTCTGGCATTGACTAAATATATGATACAGAACTAGGATCACCAAACATTTTCCTGGAGGGCCGGTGTCCTGCAGATTTGAGCTCCAACCCTAATCAAACACACCTGAACAAGCTAATCAATGTCTTACTAGATATACTTGAAACACCCAGGCAGGTGTGTTGAGGCAAGTTGGAGCTAAACCCTGCAGGGCACCGGACCTCAAGGAACGAGATGTGACCCCTGATCCAGGAGGACACTTCTACTAGACAATAATCACATAACTCAGTAGGATGTTTCCCATTGATGTGTAAAGTTTTATTTAATAGTGTGCCCTAGGGTTAATCTAGATATTATACTATCCTCGAATGCACTTCTTCCTACTTTGTTTTGAATGTTAATAGATGTCTTCCAGTATTTGCATTGTTTCATTTATTTTGCCATTTAATACTGATTTTATCTTTAATTATTGCTTACATTCTCCTGCCTTATTGCATCCTTTGCCAGTGAATCAGACATTTTGTTATTCCTTTAATTCCCTTATGAGCTGGAACCCACATAAAGGTAATCACTATGTTAATCTTATAAAGCCTGTACTTCATATATTTCGATGATTAGGTCTCGTCTGCTTTGAGATGAAAACGATTAAATTGACAGTAATGCTGCACTGGAATCGGAACACAGAATGATTTTATTTCTTGGTTTCATTTGCTCTACCCAAAGCAATGCTGTATAATGCAGTACAATACGGCTGTGGGAACAATAACTCCTTTGGATCCCTCGTTCACCGTACAGAGGCTTAAATCAACATGCAACATTCAATAAATACACGCTGGATGGTCTGAAATATGACAATTTCACCGAGCACGCAGCTACTTCTGCTCACCGCAAGTCAAATGTACATTCTACGTACATATGAAACACACAGCACCACCTTGTGGCCACTTACAGAAATTCAGTTTTCACTTTCTTTTTACTTCAAATATCATAAACATTAAATAACAGTGAATTGGGAATTTTCACGATGCAAAGGGGGAAAAAATATTTTCTATGTACCACCCGGTTACTTATAAAGAAAAACTCATAAAGAAAACTCGCAACAGAATTTTCTTATTTTGGGGTGAACTACAATACTTTAATAATTAAGTACTAATGCGGCTTCCGGCAAGATGGCGCACTGAGAAGCAACAATTGTCACGAGCTCTCACTTTAGTCCCAAGTTTGTTTAATTTGACAAGTTAAAGTTCACTCTCACCTGATATATTTGTCAGTCAATTGTACCCAAATCCATTTAGAAAATGCTTGAAGAGGAGGAACACTGCTAAGCGATGGATATAACTGCAGGTTCGAGCAAAAGGGAGCGAGGTATTGATTCTGATCCTCCAACACCATGTAAACCGCAGAAAGGCAAAAAACCAAAAACGCCAACAGAGAACGAGCAAAGTGAAGTGTCCAATTCGGCTATTCTCGAGGCTATCAAATCACTCGGAAACAAAGTAGAGGATCAACACGAGGAACTAAGCATGCAAATGAAACAACACAGTGCGATGATTGCTAGCGTTGCAAAATCCGTCCAAATAAATGCACAGGACCTAAAAGAATGTAAAGACAAAATCAAGGTGATGGAAAAACAAATCGAAACACTCACGGAAGTCAACAACGACTTGAAGGCGCGTGTGTTGGAAGAGGAAAGGTACAAAAGAAGGTGGTGTCTTCGAATAAAAGGTCTCAAAGAAAATACCACTGAACGTATAAGAGAGGACGTGATTCAACTTCTTAGCAAAATAACACCCGAGTATGCTGGTTCTATGACAGAGGCTGTGGATGTTGTGCATCGGGTGGGAAGGAAGGAGCCCAACCGTCCCAGGGAGGTGATCATTCTTTTCACCCGCAGGATGGTCCGAGATGAAGTATGGAAAAGAACCAAGATGTCTGAGGTATGCAGAGAAGCAAGCATTCGCTTCGCGGAGGATTTAACTAAAGAAGACAGACTTTTAAGACGTGAACTGTGGCCAAAAATCGAACAAGCTAGAAAGGAAGGCAAAGCAGCGGGGTTTAGAGGCCCTTACGGATACATAGAGGGTAAACGCATTTGCTGAAAGGGTACTGAACGATGCGTGTTAAAAAAAAAAACAAGGTGAGGTGGACTGATAAAGAAACGGGACTTTTTTTTCTATCACCAGCTTTAAACCTAAGTTGGTGTTGCAGAGACTGATCACTTATTTTGTTAGTTTCTAATTTAATTTTAATTTATTTAGTTATTGTTGTTTAACTGTTCATGTTCTTGTTAAATTCTAACATTTCGTTTTCATCTTTGAATTGTAGGGGGTTAAAAGACTCTGTTAAAAGGAAGGCAATTTTTTTATTTTGCAAAAGTCAAAAATCTCACTGTTTATTTTTACAAGAAACGCATTCTGAAGCGATAGATACTGCTTTCTGGAAGAAACAATGGGGGGACGACATGTTATTTAGTCACGGGTCAAATAGGTCTGCAGGGGTCGCTATATGCATGAATAAATGCCCAGGAAAAATTATCACGCACAAAGCTGATGTGGATGGCCATTGGCTCGCAGTAGTCTTACATTTAGACGAGATATTTTTCATTTTAGTCAATGTTTATGGATATAATGTACGTACCCAGAATAAGTATCTGCTGGATTCAATAACAGATGTTATAAATGACCTCAAAATTAGATATCCTACAGAATATGTTTTAATTGGTGGTGATTTTAATTCAACACCAGATGAATATATGGATAGATATCCTTCTAAGTTTTGTGGTCCTCATATTAACTGTATTATTCAAGACTTTTGTTTAACAAATTCACTAACTGATATATGGAGGAAACTTAATCCTATGTCTAGACACTTTTCATGGTTTAAGCCAAATGCTACTTCAAAATCTAGAATAGACTATTGGCTAGGATCAGATACTCTTTTAAATTATGTAACCAAATGTAACATTTCTGGTGCCCCCTTAACAGATCATAGTGTGATAAGCTTACTTTTAGAACAAAATAAGAAATCTTCTAATAATAAAAGTTATTGGAAATTCAATGCTGATTTGCTTAATAATAATGACTTTTGTGTTTATATAAAAAAAATAATAGCTGAAGTTAAAAGTAAAAAAATGCAAAGTGGTTCTAAATGGGAATATTTAAAACATAAAATGAGAGAGTTTTCAATTACATTTAGTAAAAATCTAATAAAAAAGAAACGTGAAAAAGAATTAGAATTAATTCAAGAGATTAATAAATGTTGTAATCAAAATATGTCAAAAGAGGAGGGACAAAAATTTATTAAGCTTCATTCCATGCTAGATGATTTATATATTAAAAAGGCCAAAGGAGCATATGTGAGATCCAGGGCAAAGTGGCTGGAGGAGGGGGAAAAAAATAGTTCATATTTTATTAATTTAGAAAAAAGGAGACAAGAAAAGAATTCAATTAAAAGTTTAATTGTGAATGACGTTGAACATTCAAATCATAACGAAATAGCAAATGAGGTATTTAAATTCTATTCAAAATTATATACATCTTCATTTTCCCCTAGTATTTCGAATTCTTTTTTTCAGGTTATAAAAGATAATATTCCTTCAATTGATAGTGTATTTAAGGAAGTTTGTGAATCAGACATATCTTTACAAGAGCTTGATTCAGCCATTAAACACAGTAATCCTGGTAAATCACCAGGTCCAGATGGCTTAACAATAGATTTTTATAAATTTTTTTGGGACGACCTAAAATATCTATTGTTTGAAGCCTTACATGAATGTATACAAAAGAATGAGCTTTTACCAACCATGAAACAAGGCCTAATAATTCTGTTACCAAAACCAAATAAGGATAAAAGATTGTTAGACAATTTACGCCCCATAACACTTTTAAATACAGATTATAAGATATTCACTAAAATGTTGGCTTTTAGACTAAAAACTGGTATATCACAAATCATTAGTGAGACGCAATCAGGTTTTTTAAAACATAGGTCAATCCACAATAATATTAGGCTAATCCTAGATTTCATTGAATATGGACATCTAATTAAAGAAGATGGATTTGTTTTATTTTTGGATTTTTATAAGGCGTTTGACATGGTGGAACACTCATTTATCTTTCAGACTCTTAATCATTTTGGTTTTGGTCCCAAATTTATAAACATTGTTAGAATGATTTATAAAGATATAAACAGCTCTGTATCTCTTACACAAGGTACAAGTCCACGGTTCCAGGTAAAAAGAGGTATTAGGCAAGGATGTGGCTGTTCACCGTTGCTCTTTATCATGGTTGCAGAAATGTTATCTATTTTGATTAAAATGGGAAATGTATCCGGTATTAATTTAGAAGGGAAACAGTTTATTATCAGTCAATTTGCTGATGATACGACACTTTTTTTAGAAAATGAAAAGCAAATTCCCTTAGCACTCAAGTGTATAAGAAACTTCTCAGAAGCTTCAGGTTTATGGTTAAATATGTCAAAATGCGAGCTAATGGCCGTCCATGATCACACCAACACATCATTGTACAATATTCCAGTTAAAAATGAAGTTAAATATTTAGGTATTTGGCTATCTAAAAAAACAGGAAATTTAGAAAGTTTAAATTTTGACAAAAATTTTGAAAAATGTAAATTAATATTGACCAGCTGGTTACAGAGAGACATAACAATCTTTGGTAGAATCTTATTAACGAAAATAGAAAGCCTCTCTAGATTCATTTATCCATGTTTTTCCTTAGCAGTGTCAGCTAAAAAGATAAAAGCCGTAAATAAGTTGAACTTTGATTTTATTTGGAAAATGAAAAATCACTACATACGGAAGAGTGATATGATTAAAGATTATGAGGAGGGAGGTCTTAAAACAATAGACTTTGATATAATGAATGGGGCCATTAAACTTAAATGGCTACAATCCTTCATTAAAAATGAATCTTCTTTTTGGTTTGAGATTCCAACAGTTATATTTAAGAGATGTGGTGGTATTAGTTTTTTGTTACAGAATGATTTTGAATTGTCTAAACTTCCCATAAAACTTTCTGCTTTTCATCAACAAGTACTATTATATTGGAAACTGATATTTAAACATAATTTTAGCCCACATAACATATCTATTTGGAATAACAGGTGTATTTTGGTGAATAGAAAGTCCTTGTTTATTGATGAATGGTGGAAGAATGGCATATGGTCAATCACACATGTTATGGATAATTTAGGAAATATGTTGAGTCATGATGCTTTTTGTAGAAAATACCAAATAAGTTGTTCTCCTAAAAGATATGATAAAATCATTAAGAATATACCATTGCAAATGATTAACCTAGTAAAGGAACAAATAAAATATTCAACGATAAATCCCAAAATAATTGATCTTAAGATAGAAAATGTTAACTTTACAGATAGAAAATGCTCAAACAAATTTTTGAGAGATTGTCTAACACAGTGTTGTTTTCCAGGACCTGTTAAGAGAGCTTATATTTTGTCTCATTGTGATAAGAAAAATGTGTATGATATTAGAAAAAGATTTCTTTCATATCCTGTTAATCCCAAATCTAAAGAAGTGCACTTTAAAATTATGAACCACATTTATCCTGCAAAAGAATTTCTAAGGTTAAAATTCAATATTGGTGACTCAAATGTATGCCAGTTTTGTAAGTTAGATATTGAAACAACTGAACACTTGTTTTTCCAATGTAATGTGGTACAAACATTTTGGGACGAAGTATTACTTTGGATACAACAGAAAATATCTATAAGACTTGTCCTCTCATGGGAAATTATTAAGTTTGGCCTAATTCTTAAGGATAAAAAGTTATCTTTTATAATAAATAGCTTGATGTTATTATTAAAATTCTTTATTCATAAATGTAAATTTTTCAAAATCCCCCCAAGACTAGTAGTGTTTAAAGAAGAATTTGTGATATATTTGAAGACATTAAGAGAGATGAAAAGCCAAAAAGCAAGATATTTATATTCATCATTAGAGGATTTTGGTTTCATATTTTGAGAACTTTAACTCCCCTGCCACTTAATTTTCTGTAGCATTTTTTTTTTTTTGTTAAGTTTTGTTATTTTATTTATTTATTTATATATGTTGTATTATTAATGAGGATGGAAAGATTGTGAATATATGCAAATTGTTTGTTATCTCAGCCTTTTGTGTAATTTAAAAAGTATTGATGCCTTTCTGTTACTGTTCAAGCATTGTTAATAAAAAAAAAAAAAAAAAAAAAAAAAAAAAAAAAAGTACTAATGCTGTGCTGCCATCTGCTGTTTGCATGGAGCAGAGACAATAAATTAATGCAGTCAGGGATTTCCAATAGTCAAAAATACAGCTTTGTTTAATATCAGCAGTGTCTTATTGTATAGTGTCATGTCTCCCTGCCTTGCATTACTCTGTTATTATGATATTTGTTTTATATTCAGTTTATATCCAATTTAGATATTTTATCCATGACAAGGACATCTGGATTCCAATCACGCTCTCTGAAACCTCTCCCAAATCAGCCCCTCTTGTATAAGTAGCAATCCTTGTGTATATTAGATGTTTTCTTCTTTGGATTAAAGCATTGTCAAGTCCACTTTTCATACAGCACACTATATCTTGACTACCAGCAGTTCAAACGTGTCCTTTTTAGAGGACCTTTGTAAATGTAAATATCTCCTATCTACTCTATGTTACAGATTTAACAAAAAAAAAAAAAATAGGACGTTTAAATGATACCAAATTTATAGGCTGGGGTTTTGAGAACTTCCCTTTCCTTCTCAAAAAAAATGGTGTTCAACTACACAAGGACTAGTGGACATCTGTGGTTATTACCATCATTTTGTTCTTAATTTTAAACAAATCAATGGGAAGAGGACCACTGTCAGATGAAAAAATAATTTTAACGTGCACTTTTTTTGAAGACTGCCAGCTATTGCTTTTTAAAAATATCATCAGAAATAGGGTCTAAAATAATTTTAAAACTGCAAAATTTCCGTGATGCATACATTAATAATAACATGATAGCGTCAGTCACAATTTCAAGTTGACTTTAGTATTTTCTTTGGAATTCTAATAATTTTAAGTATCTTATTATTGTTCCATTTCACATGTACTGCATTCTGATGTCCACTGTAGTCTACACATGATATCTTTAAAATAAAATCTTTTGTTTCTCTCTTAAAAATGTTTGAATATGATTATTGTCTTTCAAGCAATTGGGAAAATTATGGAAAAAAGTAATTGGAAAACATTTATTTTCCTGGTAGTCAGGAGGTTAAACATGTAGGTCACGAGTAAACACTTGTCAGTCTCTGAAGTGTGACGCCCACTAGAGGGGTTTATTGTCACTGACTGCAGAGCTTCAATGAACCGAATACAGACCAGCAGCTCGCAAGCTGTTCTGTTAGTTTCTAGCAAGGCATTTTTTACAATTAACTGTTCAGTGAAATCCTCAAGAAAATGTTGGACGTGTTTATTTTCTTCTATTTGTGCTCATGGACTCTGGCTGGTAAGTTTATTTTGATCATTATAGGCTTATTTTGGTGTACAGCATAATATAATTTGTCCACCAGCATTATTCTTCATTATTTGCATTTATTTTACTTAGGCCTACACTAATTCTAATCTGACTAATATACTCATTCATTTGTGTTCATTTTGCTGTTTTGAGCATATGAAAAGTTTTTTAATAATGTTAAAGATGGTTTTACAAGGTTTTACAATAAATCAAACCCCGCATTAGATACAACTTACTCCAGACAGGTTAGGGAAGAAAAATATTAATCATAAAAAAATAAAAATAAAATGAATAAAAAATTTAATTAAAATAAACAAACAAACAAAAAAAAAAAAAAAAATCTAATCAAACACTATTTCACATTCCACAACTTCAGACTTCCAAAGCTGCTTCAATATCTCCATTTTTCACAAAGTTCAGAAACACTTTCCAGATATTACAAAATTCAGAGGATTTTTTCCTATTGCATATGTGGGCTTTTCAGGAGCCAAACATTAGAACTAAAGATCTTTGCCCGAACCTGAAGGAACCCGACGGGTTCATTTTCTATCATTGTGATGCATTTCGATCAGTGCGAGAAAGTGTGAGAAAGTAATCAAATCTTTTGTTAAAACATTAAAACCTATCCCTGCAAAGGTGAAACAAAGGATGACGGAGAAGTCAAAAAGAGCTAATTTGCAGAGTGGGAAAATGTACAGCAAGCTGACAGGGAAAATCACGAGGTCACTTGCTACATTGAAACCGCTGTCATGGAAAATGAAATAGATGTTCTTGGCTGGTGGAAGATGAAAAAAACAATCCTTTCCCAAACAACAACTTAACTCACGGCTGAACTATCATAGTACGATGCATAGTTTGGGAAAAGAACGATGTAGTGACGAGTGTTTCCCAAAACCCCTAGTTTCTCTGTCGCAGATCCATCATTTGAACCACATTAGTTATAACGTAAAACGCCTATAACGATGCTCTAAATGGGATGGTAACAACTTATTTAGAGAACAACCCCATAATTTCTTTGTGCAAATAATATTGTTTTATATGCACATGCATTTAAAAAAAAAATCTAATATTAGTTAAGGTAAAAACATGCACTCGCTTTCCATATTCATTGAAATGTATGTCAATGGCACATAGGACCAATGTTTCCTTTACAAATATTATTGGGAATATTCCATATTCTATTCTAAAACATAAAATCACTTACAAAAGCTAACACTATTCTAATATCATATATAAATCATATAAATAAATAAATCACAGAAAGCACATCATCATCATCATCATCATCATCATCATCATCATCATCATCATCATCATAAGGCTATTTATTAAGAAATTAAATTAAATATTTATTATTTCTTAGGAAATTAAAAAATTCTACTTTTCTGTAATAATAATATCAGTTGGCGTTTTTGTGCGGGGTTTGCATGTTCTCCCCGTGTTGGCGTGGGTTTCCTCCGGGTGCTCCGGTTTCCCCACAAGTCCAAAGACATGTGGTAAAGGTGAATTGGATAAGCTAAACTGGCCGTAGCGCATGTGTGTGAATGAATGTATATGGATGTTTCCCAGTGATGGGTTACAGCTGGAAGGGCATCCGCTGTGTAAAACACAAGCTGGATAAGTTGGCGGTTCATTGCGCTGTGGCGACCCCAAATTAATAAAGGGGCCAAAAAGAAAATTAATGAATGAATAATGATGATGATGGTAATGATGATGATATATCATTATTATTAAGTAGGATATTTTTTGTTTATTTATTTATTTGAAAAGTCTACTTTTACAATTTGACACATGTAAACCACTGCAGAAATGTTCTAACCAACAGGTCCATGTCATATACAGTACAGATACTTAATAAATAACCTACTATAAATTAAAAGCATTAACATATGCTAAGTTTTTTGTTTTCACAAGCTTTGGAGAAGAAACGTAAATTCCGCTTTTAAATAATAGGTCACCTATAGCTTTCATCATGAGCCACGGCTGCGTTCAAAATGACATCAATGTTTTCAAAGTGCACTGCGAAGGGAGTGCAATTGTAAACATGAAGATCGCCAAAACTGAACTTTAAAAATGCTTTGAAAGCAAATTACACCTAAGAGAGATTAACTTAATACTTTTTAAAAAAAAACATTCCAAGTGTAAATGTTAGAATGTTCTAAACGAATAGCTCATAGGGGGGATAAGTGGGAATAGAACACAGCCAGGAACTAGCTCCAGAGGTGTAGTTGCAAGCATAGAAGTTTGCGCATGTTCGTTGAAACGACGGATTTGGGAAACGCCAAATCAACGAACTACGTTTGTAACGACGCAACTTGCGACCTTAGTTGGCTAACGATGGTTTTCGCAAACACACCCCAGGATAGGGTAATTAGGCAAGTTATTGTATAACGATGGTTTGTTCTGTAGACTATCAAATGAAAAATACAGCTTAAAGGGGCTAATAATTTTGTCCTTAAAATGGTTTTTAAAAAATTAAAAACTGCTTTTATTCTAGCCAAAATAAAACAAATAAGACTTTCTCCAGAAGAAAAAATATTATCAGACATACTGTGAAAATTTCCTTGCTCTGTTAAACATAATTTAGGGAATATTTAAAAAAGAGAAAAAAATTAAAAGGGGGGCTAATAATTGTGACTTCAACTATAAACAACTCATTTTAAAATAAGGCAAAAGAGGTGTGTGCATGTGCACATTTGAATAATGTCGGGCTGTAAATGGGTTCAGGCTTTTAAAAAGCTGTCAATCAAATTGTACTTGTTGGGCTCGGGCCGAATTCTGTCGGGCTTGGGCCCTGTTAGGCCTAACTTTTAAGGCCCGATTACAGCTTTACCAAACATGTTAATAGGTTTCTCAACCAAAGTCCAAAGTCCTCCGGTGATTAACAATTTTTCAACATAAAGCAATACAACATCTTGCTTGTATTAAACATAAATCAATCAATTTAGCTCTATTAAATTCTTTAAATGTCAAAAAATAAAACTTAAAACTTATATTTTGAACTTGAAAATAAAAAGTGTTATTGAGGTATATAAAATTTTGCTAAATTTTAAAATGACATTAATATATTGACTTAATACAAATCTTTTAATCTTAGTATGCCCTTATTTATCCATAATTAAACCCCATATGATTTTTAGCAGGACTGAAATTATTATTTCCCCAAATAAAGGAAACGCAAGAAAGCACTGGGAGGTCTTCAAGATATTTATGGGCATTGTACTAAATTACAATAGTATTTTTTAGAAATGGATTATCTGTCTTTTGTTTTAGTTTTTAAGGGTTGCTGAATATAAAAAAACTGCCAAGAGTCAGGCCTTTTGCTGCCAACTTTTCAACATGCAACCTAGCAGCTTCACTAGAGAACCTGTACAATGCAGCTCTTTACTGAGCAGCCCAATACCAGTCAAAATTTGGTAATTGGAGCCCTCCCGTTTCATAGGGTAGATACAGTAAAGAAAGTCTTTGTCTTGGCTTCCTGTTATTCCAAGTGAAATTAGAAAGAAGTTTTCTTATTCTTGAAAATAATGTAGGGGGAGGGAAAGAGGTAATAATCTGAAAATATATTAAAATTTAGGTAATATACTCAAATTAATCACGTTTATTCTTCCCATTAAAGAAAGAGGCAGTGTCATCTATCTAGTCGTTTTTTTTTCAGTTAATTTGGCTACAAGAGGTTCATAATTTGCTGAACTAAGGTGGTTTAATTTAGGGGTTATTTTGATTCCTAGATAATCAAAACAATTTAAAATGGGTTTATAAATGGGTGAATCATTTTAGGATTTAATCTCTCTTGTTCATTGAGAAACATAATTGAAGACTTATTTTTGTTTACTTTAAATCCAGAAATGCATCATCAGCATATAATGCAATGCGATGTTCTAAATCCCTTGTAAAAATACCATGAGTAGTTGATAGTGATCTTAATGCTATTTCCAGAGGCTCCATAACTAGTACAAAAAGTAGAGGTGAAATTGGTGAGCCCTGTCTAGTGCCACGACTAAGACTAAATGAAGACGATATTAGGTTGTTAGTGAAAACTTTTGAAGAGTCAACTAAAATAATTTCCATCCATCTCCAAAAGTATTCACCAAATCCAAATCTTACTAACGCCTCCATTAAGTACGGCCCTTCTAGTCTGTCAAATACCTTTTCGGCACTGAGTGACAGAATGGCCATACTTAATGGAGGAGTTCGTAAGATTTGGATTTGGTGAATACTTTCGGAGATGAATGGAGATAGATGGAAATATTGGGGGCTTCATCTCCTGCATGCACTAGATTAAGTACTCTCCTTACAATATGGAACCCTTGATGATTTTTAATAAAGCCATTTTGGTCTATATGTATCAATTGAGGTAAAACCTTCTCAAGCCTCATTGCCAGTGCCTTAGCAATTATTTTGGTCTCATTATTTTGGTTACATCTGTGTCTAAAAGTGAGATTGGCCTGAATAAACCACATTCCACAGGTGATTTTACCGGCTTCATAATAAGAGTGATAAGGGCATTTCTCAATGAAGTAGGGAGAGAACTTTGATGAAAAGCTTCCATTTACATATCTAGTAAAAGATGTTTTATATTCCATTTAAATTCATTTCCTAAATAAAAGCCCACTAGGACCCGACTGTACCACTCCTCATACTAGGAACAGCTTTAGAAAGCTCTTCTAATTCTAGTTTCCTATCTAGTTTCTCCAGTAAGATAAGGAATATCCAATCCTTCAAAAAAGTTATTCTGATTAGTAGAGTTGGATGGAATTCTGATTGATATAGAGATTTATAAAATGTAACAAGTGTCATTAATCTCACCTGGATCTGTTGTGATTACCCCTTTTTCATTCCTAATTTCATTAATGGATCTCTCTGATGTTAATTTCTTAAAGAGCCCCTATTACACATTAAAAAGGGTCATATTTTGGTTTTAAGGGTCTCCAACAACAGGCTGATATGCATGCAAGGTCAAAAAATACTTCTAATATGCATTTATTTTTATCTAATTATCCCAGCGACTCCCATATGATTCGTTCGGCAATTCATTCGTTCCCAAACCCCTCCTTAGCGCGAAGCTAATCTGCGCTGATTGGACCGATGACAGCCTGTTGCGATTGGTTGGCAGCGTTCAGCTCGAGACAGAGTAAAATGCCCACCACGGCTTATCAACAATATTGAAGTAGTCAGAGTGCATAGTGTATGTGTAAGCATACCTGCCAACACTCCTGTTTTTCCCTGTTTTTCATCCACCCATTTTGTTATTATTCCAGAAAACTCCCATAATTTCAACTCTGACAAAGTCCCATAAATCAATAGTCTTTTCTGATCCTTCCTTTAACAAACGGCCGACAAATGCCCCGTTGTAGGTGTGTAGATTGCTGAAGCACTCGGTCAGAAAAAATGATGGAAACGGCATAAGGCTGGACTATAATGCTGAGGTATTCTTGCAAAAATAAACCTCAACCGCTGACTCTTCACAGTTTCATCTTTGGGTAAAGAAAATAACACTAACTTTCTCCTCACACTTCCAGTAATATCCAGCTGAGGACAGCGTCTTCATGACTTGTTTCAACCGGGATCTGCTGAAGTTTTGTGGGCGGGGCTGCAGGTTTCAATTTTGGCCGGGGCTTAAGCTTCGTATCGACGTCACACTAAAACGGCTAAAAATTCGTTATCAAGACCATTAATTTGAAGCACTATGAGTCAACTCTTTCATAAATGAATCAATAGTTTTAAACACTGTGCACTTTCAGATTGAAGCCTTAGCTGGATATTTCACTTCACTTAAGGCCGGCTCACACTGTGAGATTTCAGCCGCGATTTTGTCATCTGAGACAAATTTAGGAAATCCTAAAAGATTCCTGAAACCCTGAGCTAAAATCTGTGGTCTTTGATCGTTGGTTTGACATGTTCACAGACAGCCGCTTTGTGCCCATTGCGATCAGATTTTCTCTCTGATGAAGTTCTGGCAGTGTCAAAAGATTTCATACACTTTCCTGCAGTGTGACAACAGCTGAGATGAGCGTCAATCCAAGAACCAATAGGAGCTCCGAATTTGATGACGCGATTCATGCGACAATTCAAATGACCGCGGGGAAATGTCAAAACAGTTTTTTTTTTCTCCCTGGTTTTATTATTGAGACACGCTGTGTGCAAAATTGCCGCTACAGATTGTTTACGTTTGCTGTGAGGAATCATTTCAGAACGCGGGATAGTGAAAGTGTCACGGGTGGATGACATCAAACTCCGGGGGTGTTTTCTTCCATGTTTGGCACGTTTTTACTGACGTTCAGTCTGAGTTTATGACGGCTGAGATTATACAGTGTGATATGAGAGCCATGTTTGTGCAGTCTGACATGCTACAATCGTTCAGGATTATAAAAAATCTCACAGTGTGAGCTGGCCTTTAGAGCTGTGTTACACACTACATGGAAGGTTATTTTCAAAAACCCATAATAGGCGCTCTTTAATCTACCAGGCTAATGTGGATAGTTCTTCATACTCTGCTTTTACGGCTAATAATTTCTGTTTAGTATGTTTGGATTTATCTATAGGTATTACTTTCTCTAAATCTCTGATTTCAGTATCCAAATTGATCATCTTTTGTTTAAATATGGAAATTGTTTAAATTAGAGCTCATATAACCAATGATTTGGTATCTAATATAACCATATGAAAAGTTTAATTGAACTGATGCACTGTTATTTTTTTTTTTTTTTTGAACAGTTGCGAGTCTTTGGCTGAGAAAGTTTGTGTGTTTATCTGTTTATCAGGTGTGTTTGGTGTTGAAGTGAAGTCTGTGTGGGCGGTTGAGGGAGATTCTGTCTCTCTACACATCAATGTTACAGAAGAACAGAGAACTGATGAGATCGAGTGGCGATTTGGAAATAGTATTCTGATAGCTAAATTCAACAGAATTAATAATATGAGCACATTCTTTAATAATGCTGCTGACGGGAGATTCAGAGGGCGACTGAAGCTGAACAATCAGACTGGATCTCTGACCATCACAAACAGCAGAAGCACAGACTCTGGACTTTATAAAGTGACCAACATAAACAGCAACACGGTCTTCACATTCACCTGTAATGTCTATGGTAAAATTACTTGCAATTTCATATTTATAAATCTGTTGACATCATTCTCTGTCATAACTACTGAGAATAATACAAAATGATAGAAGATTTCATTCACTTCACTGGTATTATGAAATAGATCTCTTTAAAATCAACTTTATTTATTATCTAATTAATTTTGTAATATTTTTCAGCCCCTTTGCCTGACACTATAATCAGCAGAGACTCTTCAAACAATAAACAATCATCAGCAAGTCATGATTGTTCAGTGTTGTGTTCAGTGGTGAATGTGAGCGTTGTGAGACTCTCCTGGTACAAAGGAAACAGTTTGTGGTCCAGCATCAGTGTGTCTGATCTCAACAAGAGCATCTCTTTGCATCTGGAGTGTCTGGATGATTCCTACAGCTGTGAAGTGAAGAATCCCATCAGCAACCAGACCCAACAGCTCAACAACACTGATCTCTGTCAACCATGTGCAGGTACAACAGCAGTGAACTGGTTACTAGTGTTTTGTTCAACCATTGAATAACCTTTTTTTCTCTTTCTGTCCACAGAACGAGTCCACTGCTGTGGTTTTACTGAAATGTTGATGCGATTGGTTCTCTCTGCTCTGGTGGGTGTGGCTACGGTCACTTTGCTGATTTATGACTTCAGATCCAGACGTCTTTGAAATGACTGATTAATCATATACGAAAACTATTAAATCTCATGATTTTTTAGGCAATTAAAAGAATCTAGAATGTTTCAAATTATTTTAAAACAAGGTTTAAGATTTCCGGGGATTTAAACCAAACCCTAAAGGACCAGACATTTAAACATGCACAAAATGCATGGTAATGCTTATGTTTCATTGCCTGTAGTTCTAATCAGCGAGAACGATTTCAAGTAACAACAGCATGTAGATAAGTGTAAGGGTCCAGTATTCAAAATGCATCCCACTTTTTCATCCAAATGCTGCCTACGCGCATATAGCGCTAGTACTTTGGCGAAGTCTCATTCAGCGAGCTCCCGATCAGCGCATGGATCGGTCTCCAAAGCTCACCTTCGAGCCTCTCTATCAAGTAAACTATCAGAATAGTTTTGTGGTCTTCATACTGTCTTGGAAGATGAAAGGCGATGAATGGACGCAGAAACATGGATCAAACAGCCTGCAATAGTCGCTAATCGAGCCATGGATCCAGAATATTACAGTAATATGTTTTGAAAATAGTTAAAATGTGTAGTTTCTGTAAGTTTATACTTAAGAAAAGGCTTTTATTTTAATTTACAAAAAGTCCAGGTGTTTTTTTGGAGACTCCAAATGGACACCAAATGAGGAAATGCCACAAATGTTGATCTGAAATACTTTTTTCTAGCGTGGTTTTGCAGGCAGAACAGTTTTGAACAGATATGCATATATGCATTATGTAATTGTAATGACTCATTTGGTTACCAGGTGTCCATTTGGAGTTTCGAAATGGCTTTTTAAAAAGGACGCCTAGACTTTTTAAAATTAAAGCTTGTAGAACCTACATTTTTGGGAGTATCATCATGAAATTTAAATCAAAACATAGTCAGACATTCAGCTGTATCTTTCTGATGTTTCCATGCAATTATCCTGATAGTCACATCCTTTTTTCCTCTAATGAATTTTATTGAAACTAATCGCAATTCACTTTCACCTATATTTTACCATGTTTTACTCTGTTTCTTTACTACTTTGAGTACTACTTTACTATTTTGACCATTTGGTACCAAACTAGCTAATGTCTAGTTTCAAATGAAACCAGACTTGTGAACATAGACCACAGGGTTCAAGAGCTACAGACATTTTCTGTAAAGACAAGTCATTTTCTGGAAAATGCTCAAAAATGGGGCGTTGTTTAAAGGTTAAATATGCACAAATATAAACAATGATGCTTGCTGGTTTAAGTCCTGGCTGGAAGTGCATTCACTGCATAAAACATATGCCAGAGTAATTGGCGGTTCATTCCTCTGTGGTATCTTCATGCTGCAGATTGTCTGTTTAAGTGTTGTCTTATGGTGAAGCATTCAGTTTTTCCATTTACAAAGTCTGCTATATAAATAGCAAATGCGCCGTGGTGTGACGCAACTGACTCTTAATAAAGCCTTATTTTTATCTTACTTGAAGTTGTTTATTTTTTGTTCATACCTAGATTGCCTAATCATGCCAACTTTACTACATGCTCTGTGGAGAATTGTATTTTAAAAAGGTTATTTCATATAACCCTGAAATGAACTGTCTTTGAACTAATAAACACTACTTGACCCAAATATGTCAAGTAAAACTGTATAGCTTATCTAAATATTAGAAATAATTACAACTAATCATGATTAATTATTAATATTTCTCCCCTGAGCTAGATCACAACAACTGTCCTGGGAAATATCCAACCAATAGTCAAAATTTGTAATAACCAGTGCAGGGAACTTGCAGTACAACCCCAAATCAGAAAAGGTTGGGACAGTATGGAAAATGCAAATGAAAAAAGAAAGTATTGATTTCCAAATTTACTTTGACATGTATTTAATTGAAGATATGATCACAAATTATTTATTCTTTTGTCTGGTCAACTTCATTTCATTTGTAAATATACATCCTTTCCTGTCATGCAGACCTGCAACACATTACAAAAAAAAGTTGGGACATGAGCAGTTTAGGGCTGGTAATCAGGTAAATTGATTAAATAATGATGTGATTTTAAAACAGATGATGTCAACAGGTGATTGTAATTACAATTTGGTACAAAAGCAGCATCCAAGAAAGGTCTAGTACTTTAGGAGCAAAGATGGGCCGAGGATCTTTGTGCTGTGTTCACACAAGACATGGAACACGCAGATAAATCATGCTATTTGTGTGTAAATATGCGTGTGAACATTTTGAGTTCACTTGCTTCATTTGCGCGTCAAAATCCGCTTCATTCGTGGGTCAAATCCGCTTCATTTGCGCATCAAATTCACATTAGAACAGACGTGAATTCGCGTCATAGGCAGGGCTTCTGTCTGCCCGGTGACTGTAGCTTCGTTGCTAATTGGCTAACATGGATTTTATTGAGAAAATAACTATGTTTATGTGCTTTATGAAGGCTGAAAAACAGCGTTGATTCATTTGGAGCAGTGTCTGAGTCCACTAGATCCTTTCAGAGGTGCACCCAGCTCTGTGAGCTCATAAACTCCTCCAGAAACTGAACCTGGATGATGGAAGCATCAGATTTTCGAACTCGAGCGATTCGCTCAATAAGCACGTTGAACGCACAAAACACTTCATTCGCGCCGTGACATTCACACGTATCGTGCCACGAGATGTCTATTTGCGACTTAACGTGTAAATCACTTGCGATTGCCGCTTCTTCCATGTCTGGTGTGAACGCAGCATTAGTTTGCCAACAAACACGTCAGAAAATTATTAAAATGTTTAAAAACAATATTCCTCAAAGAAAGATATGAAGACATTTGGATATTTCACCTTCAGTGCAAAACATAATTAAAAAAATCAAGGAATTTCAGTGCATAAAGGACAAGGGTGCAAGCCTAAGCTGAACAACTGTGATCTCCGGACCCTAAGGTGGCACTGCATTAAGAATCGTTATACATCTATAAGTGATATCATCACATGGGCTCAGGACTACTTTGACAAACCCACAATACGTTTGTCAAGTACCACAATACGTAGTTACATCCACAAATGCCAGTTAAAACTACACTCTGCCAAAAGGAAGCCCCATGTTAACAGTGTCCAAAAGCGCCGTTGACTTCTCTGGGCTTGGAGGAATCTGGGATGTACCATCACACAGTGGAAATGTGTACTGTGAGCAGATGAATCTGTATTTTTGGGAGAAATGGACACCGTGTGCTCCAGACCAAAGAAGAAAAGGATCATCAAGACTGTTATGAGCAACAAGTCTAAAACCAACTTATAAAAATACCAACATCATCAGCGTTCTCAGTTTATTAAAAAATAAATAAAACTAATTAAATGTCCACCTCAACTCTTCTGTTTCCACCAAAACTGTACACATAACAATACACATTAACAAGACTCGCTGGCAATGGGGCTTTCTGCTCACAAAATGGCTGCCACCAGTCCACCAAAGCACAAGATGTCTGCCACCAGTTCTCCAGACCACAATATGGCTGCCTCCAGTCTACCAGCTCACAAAATGGATGCAACCAGACTCACCAGCTCATACGATGGTCACCGCCAATCTGCCGCTAGCTCAGAAGATGGTTTCCTGTTTTCATTATTATTTCCATACTTTTATATAGTTTTATGTACAGCACTTATGGTCGGTCTTCCACTTTGGTCAGGCGGTTTTCAAATGTGCTTTATGAATAAATGAACTTTAACTCATGTCTGATTTGCTGCTGAGGCATGGGTAAAGAGTAGAATAGTAGGTGAAGAGACCTTTTTTCTGCACTCCCTTGCCTTTTCCAATGGCTGTGTGTATGGGTACTGGGAGATATCAGATCAAATCTAACATTTATTGGCTTTTTCAAATGTATGTTGTTAATATTTAAACACTGTCTATAGAAAGAATTAGCTTTCCCTTTGTTAGAAAGTAGACCAAGCAGTCTAGGTAGCAGAAAGTAGACACACAGTCTCTGAAGGGTGACACCCACTAGAGGAGTTTATTGTCACTGACTGTAGAGCTTTACTTTATTATCACAAGCGCCAGCAGACCAGCTGCTCTCAAGCTCCTCTGTTAGTTCATTAAAAAAAATACTCTGCTGCATTTCTCTTAATTGTGACCTTTTTACAATTAAAAACTGAAGTTCTTGGAAATAATTCAGTGAAATCCTCAGGAAAATGTTGGACTTGTTTATGTTTTTCGGTTTGTGCTCATGGAGTCTGGCTGGTAAGTTTTATTATTTTATTATTAGGCTTAGTACAATATATTTATACAAACTTTATTGTCAGATATATATCAGATTTTTTTTTTCTTGCATAACAGCATGTTACATTCTCCTTACAAAGAGACAAAATCATAATATATGTTTATTATCATATGTCTACATGCACCATATTCTTCATTATTTCCATTGTTTGTTTTACTTACACTGTTATGCTTATACCCAGACAAGTAAACTCATTCATTGGTGTGCATTTTGCTGTTTCAAGCATGAAAAGTTCAATTCATCACACATTTCTGTAATTTAGCCTGTTGAAATCTGCAAAGTTGAACCGACACACTTTTATATAGTGGTATTTTACAATAACAGTACACGAATAATGTTGTATTAATATGTTAATTAAATGTTCCTTTATTATGGACTAATGATGAGCAAAGGCTAGAAATGACAAACTAACATGTCACTTCTGTGTTTTAACGAATTGGTCATACTGTGTTTACACTAAAAAATAATAGAAAAGTGTTCTGTCTACCCCTGCTGAAAAATCCAGCTTAAACCAGCCTAAGCTGGTTGGCTGGTTTTAGCTGGTCGACCAGCCTGGTTTTAGAGGGGTTTTTGCCATTTCCAGGCTGGTTTCCAGCCATTTCCAGCCTGGTCTTAGCTGGTCAGGCTGGAAAATGACCAACTTAAACCAGCTAAAACCAGCTTGACCAGCCAAAACCAGCTATGTCCAGCTTAAACCAGGCTGGTCAAGCTGGTTTTAGCTGGTTTAGGCTGGTCATTTTCCAGCCTGACCAGCTAAGACCAGGCTGGAAGTGGCTGGAAACCAGCCTGGAAATGGCCAAAACCCCTCTAAAACCAGCCTGGTCGACCAGCTAAAACCAGCCAACCATCTTAGGCTGGTTTAAGCTGGATTTTTCAGCAGGGACATCAAAACAAACAGTTTAAACAGTTCACGAGTAGTTAAGAATGAGTACACGATAATGTGCCTTCCTAGTAAAGTGATGACATTAAAATACATTAACAAGTCATGAGTTCATGTTGGTTACATATAGCTAAAATAATACAATAATAATATAGCTAAACCATTCATTAACAAACATGAACTAACAAGTAATGAGGTAGCCATTGTTCACACATGAACTCATGTGACTCATTCATTTTCTTTTCGGCTTAGTCCCTTTTTTAATCTGGGGTCACCACAGCGGAATGAACCACCAACTTATCCAGCACATTTTTTACGCAGCGGATTCCCTTCCAGCCGCAACCCATCACTGGGAAACTCATGTAACTCATGTTGTAGCTAAAGTTAGTTCATTATTAGCAAATGCCTTTACTCATCATTCGTTCATAATAATGTTCAGTTTACATATTATACATCATTTAAGTACTGTTATAATTTTAAAACAATTACAGTTGCGAGTTTTTGGCTGAGAAAGTTTGTGTGTGTGTGTGTGTGTTTATCTGTTTATCAGGTGTGTTTGGTGTTGAAGTGAAGTCTGTGTCGGTGACCGAAGGAGATTCTGTCTCTCTACACATCAGTGTTACAGAAGAACAGAGAAATGATGAGATCGAGTGGCGATCTGGAAATAATATTCTGATAGCTAAATTCAGCAAAATTAATAATAAAAGCACATTCTTTAATAATGCTGCTGGCGGGAGATTCAGAGGGCGACTGAAGCTGGACAATCAGACTGGATCTCTGACCATCACAAACAGCAGAACCACAGACTCTGGACTTTATAATGTGACCAACACAAACAGCAACATGCTCTTCACATTCACCTGCACTGTCTATGGTGAGTAAAGTATCAGTTGCAATGTTTGCAAGGTATTGGTGTTTCTTCAGTTATAGTCAGTGTTATTTCCACAACACATATTAGCCTAAATAATCTTGTGAAATATAATTTTCTAAATTTGGGATGTTAGTGAAAATCTAATGGAAATCTAAGAATAGCCCAAAACTAGACTAGTCATTAAATGTGTAGTTATTCATTCATGTGTATTTGATGACAAGTTTAGGGCTTTTATTCATTTATTCATTTTTCTTTTCGGCTTATTCCCTTATTACAGTTTTTCTCAGTGGCTTTGGTGCATTCCTCACAACACGATTTACATTTGCACAACAGTTAATGCATTTCTCAAAACAATTAGTGCAAACTGCAAAACCTAGTGGATAACCTGCAAAAGCGTGTCACTTGCTCAAAATGGAGAGCTCACTCCTCAAAAGCAAGTATTCATGTCAATGAAAGTGTCAGTGTCATCAAGATAAAAAGTCCTGACACCATTGATTATGAACAGGATAGTCAAATGGCTTTGTCATGTATTCATGATGACAGTTTACTCTCTACATTTTTTCCAATGCAAAAAAAGTCAGCTGTTGGTGACACTTCCTGAAAATGCTCAAGACAGCACTATATACTATTTGCACAGCCATTTGAAAACTACAGTAAAGTTAGACATCACTGCATTTACAGTTTTTCTCAGTGGCTTTGGTGCATTTCTCACAACACTATTTACATTTGCACAACAGTTAATGCATTTCTCAAAACAATTAGTAACTGCAAAACCTAGTGGATAACCTGCAAAAGCGTGTCACTTGCTCAAAATGGAAAGCTTATTCCTCAAAAGCAAGTATTCATGTCAATGAAAGTGTCAGTGTCATCAAGATGAAAAGCCCTGCCACCATTGTTTATGAACAAGATAGTCAAATGGATTAGTCATGTTTTCATTATGACACTTTACTCTCTACATTTTTTCCCATGCAAAAAAGTCAGATTTTGGTGACATTTCCTGAAAATGCTCAAGACAGCACTATATACTATTTGCACAGCCATTTGAAAACTACAGTAAAGTTAGACATCACTGCATTTACAGTTTTTCTCAGTGGCTTTGGTGCATTTCTCACAACACTATTTACATTTGCACAACAGTTAATGCATTTCTCAAAACAATTAGTAACTGCAAAACCTAGTGGATAACCTGCAAAAGCGTGTCACTTGCTCAAAATGGAAAGCTTATTCCTCAAAAGCAAGTATTCATGTCAATGAAAGTGTCAGTGTCATCAAGATGAAAAGCCCTGCCACCATTGTTTATGAACAAGATAGTCAAATGGATTAGTCATGTTTTCATTATGACACTTTACTCTCTACATTTTTTCCCATGCAAAAAAGTCAGATTTTGTTGACACTTCCTGAAAATGCTCAAGACAGCACTATATACTATTTGCACAGCCATTTGAAAACTACAGTAAAGTTAGACATCACCGCATTTAGTGAGATATCTGAGTACAAGACACTGAATATGTATGTTTCACATTTTTACTGCATTTGCTCTTTACAATTCTAATTTATTCACAGCATTGTGCGAAAGAATAAATACAGCCTTATTTACAACAAACATAAACTTCCTTTGGGTAGAGCTGTGCACAACTGTAAACAATACTGCAGTACATATTGGAACTGAACCTACAACATACACAGGTCTGTAAATCATTCATAAAATTGTACAATTTAAAGACATTTTCAGGGAAAAAAAAAAGATTTAAATCTTTTTTTTTTTTTGACAACTAGTTCAACATTTTTGTATGTAATGACTCAAGTAATGAAATGAGGACTATTAGTTTTATTTGGAATGACTATTCAGCATTCACAAGTTTAGTTAATTTTGACTGACATGACATAAGCAAATGATAATGTTATAAACAGCAGAGAGTTGTATGAAAGCAATTGATGCACGTCCAAAAGCATTTGCAATTTGTTGAAAGGAATGAGAAACTGCTACGGTGATGTGCACAAATGACTAATTGTTTTGAGAAATGCATTAACTGTTGTGCAAATGTAAAAAGTATTGTGAGAAATGCACCAAAGCGACTGAGAAAAACTGTAGTGAGGTATCTGAGTACAAGACACTGAATATGTATGTTTCACATTTTTACTGCATTTGCTCTTTACAATTCTAATTTATTCACAGCATTGTGCAAAAGAATAAACACACCCGTATATACAACAAACAAAAACACCCTTTAGGTAGAGCTGTGCACAACTGTACACAATATTGCAGTACATATTGGAACTGAACCTACAACATACACAGGTCTGTAAATCATTCATCAAAGTGTTCAGTTTAGAAAACATTTTCACGGAAAAAAGATAAAAATTTTGTTTTTTAAATAAAATTAGCTTGACAGATTTTGACAACTAGTTCAACATTTTTGTATGTAATGACTCCAGTAATGAAATGAGGACTATTAGTTTAATATGGAATGACTATTCAGCATTCACAAGTTTATTTCATTTTGACTGACATGACATAAGCAAATGATAATGTTACAAACAGCAGAGAGTTGTATGAAAGCAATTGATGCATGTCCAAAAGCATTTGTAATTTGTTGGAAGGAATGAGAAACTGCTACTACTATGTGCACAAATGACTAATTGTTTTGAGGAATGCATTAACTGTTGTGCAAATGTAAATAGTGTTGTGAGAAATGCACCAAAGCCACTGAGAAAAACTGTAATCTGGGGTCACCACAGTGGAACTGCCAACTTATCCAGCATATGTTTTACGCAGCAGATGCCCTTCCAGCTGCAACCCATCACTGGGAAACACCCATACACTCTCATTCACACATATACACTACAGATAATTTAGCTTACGCAATTCACCTGTACCGTATGTCTTTGGACTTGTGGAGGAAACCGGAACACCCAGAGGAAACCCACGCGATCACGGGGGGAACATGTAAACTCCACACAGAAATGCCAACTGACCCAGCCGAGGCTCGAACCAGCAACCTTCTTGCTGTGAGGTTAGAGAGCTACCCACTGTGCCACCGTGCTGCCCCTTTGGGGTTTTTTTTTAGATATCTCTTCGATTTTCACTGACAGCCCAAATTTAGCCTTGTTTTAGCCAAGCTGTCTCTGTTTAGACATATTTTAAACACACACAAATAAAATGCTTGTTGGGCAAGTTTCTTAATCCTGTGGCATATGGTGTAATTGGCTATTTAAAGGAATTTTGCATTTAATTGCAAAAAGAATTGTCTCGTGCACTGAATTACATCACCAATATAATAGCTGTTTCATGTGTGACTCCTGCAAATTATATAGTTATTCCTTCACAAGTAAATCTCTTAATGAAAATTTTGGGATTATTATCATGCACTGTCAGAAATGGCACTAAAGCTGGGTGGTACCTTTTTAAAATATGTGTTTGTATCTAAAAGGTTCATATTGGTTTATAAATAATTAAAATTATTACTACCTTAAGAGCAGTCTCATGTACCCAGACCTCAAACTGACTGATTTGCAAGGTCAAGGATTGCCCACTATATGTTATTTGACTGACAGGTTCACCAACAAATCACATTTCCTCATAATATCAGTCCGAGGTGCAACTGCATCCTTTCAAGAACGTCTTTAAAGGTTTACAACAACACCACACCAATATTCTTAATGATCTCTCAGCAAAAACACAGAGTAAAACGCCAAGACATGTATGTAGACTTTATTCTGAGATTCATTCATTATTTTGGTGATGCATTTCTACTTATAGTTCAGGCAGACTGAGATGACAGATGACTGATTCAGAGGGCCCTATCATACATCCGGCGCAATAAGGCACAAGATGTGTTTGGTGCAATTTGTTGCTATTTTCATAGAAAAGGAGGTGCGTTAAAGGGTCACGAAACACCAAAGCACATTTTTTGAGCTGTTGACATTCATATATGTGTCCAACGCTGCTATAAACACTATTAGGACACTTATATTGCACTAAAAAGTGAAAATTGCTTGTTTTTGCGCTATTTTGAGCAAGTTCGTTCTTCCGGTTTGAAACGAATTTTGAAGCTGCGTCACGGTCATTAGATACTTGCGTGTATTCCAGCGTGGAGAGTGGATGTCTGTACCTGCGAGTACATCGTGACGTCTCTGAGTGTGCGGCATTAATTCATGAGAAAGACTTTGTTCAAACCAATCAGCGCGCTCTATTGTGTATGCGGTGCAACTTCATTAATATGCATGATAGCTTCAAGACTGTTTTACCAGTGTTCAGACGACAGAGAGACGCCACGTTGTGTTGCCAAAACAAGTGAAAGAGCGAGAATTTGGAGACACGGGTTGTCAGGGTTGCATTTTATTGTGCTGTGTTTATTATTTATTTATAATGTTTAATAATATTTATTTGACTTTTGGAAATCACCAAGCGAAATGTATGCACACCTTGGCATTTCTATCAATCATTGTTTTATGCACATAGGAACATAGGAGCATAGGAACAGATGGATGAAAACATTGTAAATTGCTATTGTAAAGAGCCTCAGTCTTCGCCATCTTGAGTGTCAAGTAGTTGTTTTTCTCTAATATCTCTCAGCTCGTCTACCTGTTCCTGACATCCTCTTCAGCTCTTCTCAATGTTCTTCATCCTCATCTTCATCAGTGCAGCATTGTTCAGTGGTGTGTTCAGCGGTGAATGTGAGTGCTGTGAGTCTCTCCTGGTACAAAGGAAACAGTGTATTGTCCAGCATCAGTGTGTCTGATCTCAGCATCAGTCTCTCTCTACCTCTGGAGGTGGAATATCAGGATAGCGACACCTACAGCTGTGTGCTCAACAACACCATCAGCAACCAGACCACACATCTGGACATCAACACACTCTGTCAACCATGTTTAGGTACATCTCTGATTTTAAATATACATATCACCACGTCGCTTTATTAGGTACACCTGTCCAACTGCTCATTAACGCAAATTTCTAATCCGCCAATGACATAGCAGAAACTCAATGCATTTAGGCATGTAGACATGGTCAAGACGATTTACTGCAGTTCAAACTGAGCATCAGAATGGGGAAGAAAGGTGATTTAAGTGACTTTGAAAGTGGCATGGTTGTTGGTGCCAGACGGGCTGGTCTGAGTATTTCTGAAACTGTTCATCTACTGGGATTTTCATGCACAACCATCTTGAGGGTTTACAGAGAATGGACTGAGAAAAAGAAAATGTCCAGTGAGCGGCAGTTCTGTTGGCGCAAATACCTTGTTGATGCCAGAGGTCAGATGAGAATGGCCAGACTGGTTTCAGCTGATAGAAAGGCAACAGTAACTCAAATAACCACTTGCTACAACCGAGGTCTGCAGAAGAGCATCTCTGAACACACAACGTGTCAAACCTTGAGGCAGATGGGCTACAGCAGCAGAAGACCACACCAGAAGCTGCTCTTGTCAGTTGAAAACAGGAAACTGAGGCTACAATTCACACAGGCTCACCAAAACTGGACAATAGAATGATTGGAGAAAACGTTTCCTGGTCTGATGAGTCTCGATTTCTGCTGCCACATTTGGATGGTAGGGTCAGAATCTGGCGTCAACAACATGAAAGCATGGATCCATCCTGCCTTGTATAAACGGTTCAGGCTGGTGCTGTATTTTGTGAGGGATATTTTCTTGGCACACTTTGGGCTCATTAGTACCAATTAAGCATTGCGTCAACACCACAGCCTACTGAGTATTATTGCTGACCATGTCTATTCCTTTATGACCACAGTGTACCCATCTTCTGATGGCTACTACCAGCAGGATAACGCGCCACGTCATAAAGCGTGAATCATCTCAGACTGGTTGTTGAACATGACAATGAGTTCACTGTACTCAAATGGCCTCCACAGTAAGCAGATTTCAATCCAATAAAGCTCCTTTGGGAGGGGCAGGAGATTCGCATCATGGATGTGCAGCCGACAAATTTGCAGCAGCTGTGGGATGCTATCATGTCAATATGAGGCAAAATCTATGAAGAATATTTCCAGTACCTTGTTGAATTTATGCCACGAAGGATTGGGCAAGTTCTAGGCAAAAGGGGATCCAGCCCGGTACTAGTAAGGTGTGCCTAATAAAGTGGCATATATATATATATATATATATATATATATATATATATATATATATATATATATATATATACATATATATTATGGCATATATATATATATATATTCCATGTATATTTTCGTCTACAGGCCCATTACAAGTGCTGCTCTCTGCTGCTGCTGGATGCTTGATTCTAGCTCTGCTCGTGATCTTTTACATCTGCATGAAGCAAAAAAAAACTGCCCCAAAAGGCAAGTTTTACCAAATACTGACTTCATGTTATTAACATTGCAGAAAAGTGAAATCACCTCTATAATTAAGTAGACATAAAGATGTCATTATTGTTTCAACAGATGAGACTCATGCAGAAGAGATCACATATGCTGATCCCACATTCCACAGAAGAAAAGCACCGAAAAATCACCCAGGAGAGATCACATATGCCGATACGGCATTCTACAAAAGAAAAGCACAGAAATCGGTGAGATCAAAAATGTAAACAGGCAAAAATCTATCTGGCTCACCTCTGGACCATAATTTGGCTTAGGTTCTGGCTTACTTTACACCTGGATCCTCAGCCAAAAACCGACACGCACACTTGAAACCGACACATACATTTAGATCAGGTTGAGATCTGTCCCACTCCCTGTTAAAATAATGCATGGTTTTATGTGGCCCAAGTCTGGCGCAGACACTATGGGGCTGTTTACACCTGGGTTGTGGAAACGTTTCCATTTACACATGACCACATAAATGCGTCTGAATGCGTTAAACCTATATGAATGATATGATGAATTTAACTAAGTTTCATCAAATACAGCGTCATATACACTGCATTTTATTTAATCAACATTATTATTTACAGAAACATAAGCATTACATTACTGGGGAGTGTGCCTAATCAAACACTTGACACCAATCACAATTCAACTGCCAAACTGTCTTTATTTATTTGTTTATTTATTTGTGGTATGGGATTCTTAATTCTGACAGTGGTCGTCTATAAAAGTAAAAGTATGAATTTGGACCTAAGGTACATACACACAACTACACCAAGAGCAGACCCGCTATGCATAAAACAGCTTTAAGCTGAGACCAGCCCAAAGAGAAAAACGTGTCAGTCAGCTAGAAGGGTTTTGTAGTGTTGGCACAATTCTCAAGGATGCTGAGTGTCACATTTTAGCCAGAATCGACTCAAAAGTGCTTTCTATCTGGGGTTTGTTTGTATGCAGATTGACACATTACACATTATATGCTTTTAATAATCTCTATGCATGTGTGTTTGTTTTGTTTTAGAGTGTTCAAGAGGAGCCTGAAGTGGAGTATGCAGGGGTCGCTGTGAGACATTGATCAAACCTTTGATCAAACCTGTGAATGATTTTAAGGGCTGTCAATTTCTAGATCACAACCTACTTAAAAAGGAATTACTATATTAGTGTGGTTGTTTTTAACGTGTATATAGGTATTGTTTTAAATATGTAACACATTTGACCTTGTGAGCATTTGGAGTGTAAATGCAATATGACTGAATGTATTTCTAACTACATCTGGAAGTGCCCGAAAGTATGGAGTCTAAGGATGATAATTCACACAAAAAACATGATGTACACATGGGTAGCCAAATTCACATGCATGAAACCAAATTTACAAAAACATTTCATGTGCACAAAATAAAAATATATGTTCATAAATTTAAAAAAAATAAGAATTTTTAAAATTTACCAGATCATCAGAACTGTGAAAGTGGACTGTAACAAATTTGGTTTCATGCATATGAATTTGAATACACTGTTTTTTTTTCTTTTTTGGCGTGGATTATTATTGAGACTCCATTGAAAGTGGACAGGATTATATTTCCTCCTGTATTTAGTGTTGTCCGCTTGTGATCTGATCTGCAAAAATGCATCTTATATTGACAGTTCACCCACATATGACAATTCTGTCAACATTTACTCACCTTTTACTTGTTCCAAACCTTTATGAGTTTCTTTCTTTAAAAAAGTTGATGTGTAAAAATTGATTATGCATACATTTGTAATATTAATGCATACTTTTATAATATTACCATTTATCCCTAGCCTTGTTATACTGGTTGATTTAATATTATATTTACATCTGTAAATATACTTTAGCATTTAACATTTCATTTGTTTATATAAAGTTATTTATAATCATGAAACTGTGAAACTCTCACTGTGATAAAATTTCTTCTTTTATTTCTTGTGCCTAAATGCCTATTTTTAAGCAGTGCATCCCAATCACATTCCACCAACAATTAGCAGTAATGATAATTTTTTGAATAAGCTTCTTAGTCTCTCAGATCATTCTGGAGGAGTTTTGGGGATTTCTTCAAGGGGTTTTTAGTTAGGATGAACTCTCGACTTTTACATTTTTGTGTTTTCTTCAGCTGTTCTTTTGTAGATCTGATCTCGTTCACGAGTTAATGTTGGCTCAGCTTAATGGCCCGTTTCTACTGACTGGTACAGTACGGTTCAGTTCGGTACGCTTTCATGTTCGTTTCCACTGTCAAAAAGTATGTAAAAGCTAACCGTACCGCACTACTTTTTGGGTACCCTTGCAAAGGGTACCTAGCACAATAAAAGGATACCAAAAGGCAGAGCAAGACTATTGGTTTACAGAGATACGTCACTCGCTCGCGCAATAAGCCAGAAGAATGAATACAAAGAAACCGCAAATTTTAAATACAGAGCTGAGACATTACACCGTAATAATATATACATAAAAATAACGAGCCATGGGCGACCAGAGCTCAAACAAACCTTGTCGTCATCTTGATGGACAGCCACAAAGCTAAGAAGTGCAGAATCTACTCTGTGCCCCATAGATGTTTACAAGGCAGTCTGAAGCGCGAGCGAATTCGCTTTCTCGCTTGCGTTATAAGAAATAAAGATTTTTTTGAGCTGATGATAATAACGTGTGCGTGATTACTGAAGCAATTCTGACATCTGATCCTTTCAGAAACGGACAAACGCGAGAGTGATGCGCGAAAAAAAAACAGGTCTGTGGATGATGCAGTCAATATGGGACTTCATTATGTTCTGCAACACCTAGACAGACCAGGTACCTATGTGAGGATCCTGTTTGTTGACTTCAGCTCGGCTTTTAACACTATCATCCAAAAACTTCTCCTGCCCAAATTAACTCAGCTCTCCATCCCCACCTCTGTCTGTCAGTGGATTAACAGCTTCTTAACAGACAGGCAGCAGCTGGTGAAGCTGGGAAAATTAGTGAAGAAAACTGAAATCATCAATATTATTTTAAAGATCCATGAAAATAAAATACAATTTTATAATATAAATGCAGGAACATTAATTATTATATTATAATCTTAGTGTTATTATGTCTTAACATTAAATTTATAAAAATTTTGTGACATGATTTTCTGTATAACTGTGATCATTTATGCATTTTAGCTCATGGTGTGTGTTGTTTGCTCTCTTCTCTTCTCCTCATATATGGCCTGTTTGCTCCTGCTGTTGGATTTTGTAACACTTAAAACACTTATCTAGAAAAACAAGACATTCTCTTTCTTTGAAGACCTATTCTTGGTTAAATATGTAATTTAATCATATAAAAATAATTACAAGCAACATGAAATTGCAAATGCGGGACCTTCAACCACAAAACCAGCCATAAGTGTATTTTCTTTTTTTTTCATTTATACATAACCTGAAAGCTGCATTATTTCTTATTTAATTTTTAACTACATTATTAATAGGCCGTATTGTGTTGCTTCATTAACGAACGTCCAAAAATAAACAGGTACATTTGTACGGATATTTTAGCATAATTCTTTGGTCTTTGGTATTTCTTATGTTTACATAAAATTTATATAGCACCGACAAGAACAAGCTCTAAAATTGTTAAGTCTAAAGAGAGAGGAGTTATGTTATTAATATTAGTAGTTAATATTAATAATCACAAACGCGAACTGCGTTCGTATGATAAATGCAGTCACGATGTCGTGTCTTCGATCTTTTCTTGTTGAAAAACAGATAATCCATGTTATTTCCCCAGCCAGGTTTTCATCCACAGTTTCCGCTTTAGTTTTTTCTCGCTACAAACAATAAAGTATGGCTATAGCAGGCCCAGCGCCAGGATGTCATAACTGAGGGGGCATTTTAATTCCATAGGAGGGCATGGTGACTGATTTTGGTTCCTCTTGTTCCTATCATTTAGGCTATTTACTTATTTATTACTTTGCATTACTGACTTAAAGCAGTACTATACTTTTTTTATAGTAATAATAATTTGCAGTTTCGCTATTACTGATTTTATTGATGAAGGTTATGCAATGATAGTTTACATTAACGCAGACGAATGGCTTCAGCGCCAAAAGGAGTGGTTTCAATCATATTTTTTTCTACTTAGTTCATTCTGTTTGTTTCAAAAGTATAAGGTAAGTATAAGTATAAAGGTAAAGCTGTCAAACTATGCCAACACATGCAAGCTAACCCACCATCGCATAACCAGTAAATAAATATAATGAAATCAGCATAACCGCTTCATTACCCAACCAATATCAGTGTTAGGAAAAAGTTAAATGTTACAATCTAATGTCATATAAAAAAAGTAGCTAAATGTTTTACTTAGTTACATTTTAAGGCATTAGTGTAGCAAAACAGAGAGCCTGTTTACCTACCTCAAAAGAAAAAGAAAAAAAGAAATTCAGTTATTACCATGAATTTATTTATTTTTTGTCACGGATAACATGCAACTCAATAGGCTATATCACTTTTATCATAATTTTGAGGGTAAAAACAAAGATTTATATTAGGCTATCATAAGTGGGTGTTTTTTCGTGAAAAAAAAAAACGCCACCATAAACCATTTGGCTATAAGGCCTACCCGTGATTTCATTTATTTATTTAGTCTATTTTAATAACTTGTTTTCAGGTTACACTTTCATTTTAGGGCCATGACCTTACAAGTCAAAACAAAATTGTTATGCTAACTGTATTTCAGCCATTAAAATAGGCCTACAATATATTTTCTGGTGTTTAATTTTGCATAAGCAAATAGCAGTATAGCCTATATTGCATATTTATTTTCTAAAGATTATTATTCAGCCTACCTGCAGCACATATGAGAGGTTGATCCACTTACGCACGATATACCTATTTCATTTAGAACACTTGACTTCGCAGGCCGATCATCTTTAAACTCAAAAGGCCTTTAAGTGTCCTAACTTGAGACTGCTGATGCATAATGGGATGTTTCTTTTCACAACTGTAAAAGTGCACTTTAGCGAATCGAAAATAAAAGCAAACATTCAAAAGTGTTCTGCTTTTTGTCAATTTTTTAGCTTAATTTTAATAATATTACGAATAATGAATATAATAAAATATAATATTAATTACAGTGTGGACTGCTAACTAAACATTTTATTAGGCTACTCTAATATCAACCCCTAACTTAAAAACTTCTGCATTTTTTTCCATTTAGAGCTCAAGAGAATTGTATTTAAAGAATTAGGAAACAAAAACATGAAATGAAATAGGCTGCTCGCCTTCATATCATCCACTAGTCCAGTTTTCTCCAATGTGAATTTAGATTGCGCCTCCGCCGCCGCATGTGCGTTTTAAAGGCTCTATATGGGCACACCCTGACCTGACGCTGGGACCAGATCTCTGGATCTGCATTATCCAATTTATAATTCACCAATCAGACGACTCCTAAGCCACTATAAATACCCTCAGTTCCATATAACAGCCATCTTCGTCTTGAAGAATTCCCCCTTCCACTCCTACTCCTCCTCTTTTCCTAGATGAGTAGCACGGTGGCCCAGTGGCTCTGCACTGTTGCCTCACAGCAAGAACGCCACTGGTTCTAGTCTTTACCAAGCCAGCCGACATTTCTGTGCGGAGGTTACACGTTCTCCCCTTGCTCTTGTGGGTTTCCCCCAGGTTCCCCGGTTTCCTCCCACTGTCGAAAAACATGCAACTTAAGTCAATTGACTAATCCAAATTGGCACCATAGACATGCTCCTAGTAAGTAGTTATCTCCTAAGAGCAATCATTATCTGCACATAAGCGACTACAGCAGGGGAGTTCTCGAGATCTACCTGAGCTCAAACTCCCCTCTTGCCTTGCAAATAGGAGGGAGCCCCGGGCTCGAGGACCTTATGAGCTCAGGGCTCTCTCCCGGGACAGCATGCCAAACAAGCTTTATAATCAATCAACAGCTAAGTGTGAACTCTTGAATGAGTGAACTTCAGTCACAAATTATTTTAACAGCATGATTGAACCAACCACCCACCACCACTGCAACACTGGCGGTTGTTGGTGATTTCCCACTGCGGTAAAAAATTGTCACTGTCACAGCGCTAACTAACGCATAATATTACACTGACAATCACATCGGCTGTTATCAAACCAACTTCTGCATTTACAATCTTTGTTCTGATTATTAGTATTGAAAATACAAAAAAGGTCTAATAAAATGTGTCAAACATTAATCTCATCATGCCTTTAGTTGAAAACACATGGTTAACAGTTCTAGGAAGTTGTTGACCACAAGAGTGAGAAAAAAAATTGTGTGAAAATATGCATATGGACTCTGTGGTAAAATAAAGGTGCATTTCTGCACTCTGCTCTTAGTTTGATCTTTATCTCTTGTATATTGAAAAAAACAAAAACATTTTAAGCACATTGTTGATTGTGTGACTATTAACCCTCTGGCACATTGATAAATGTCTGGCCTGATCAAGTGTCTCCCCTGTCCATCAGAGGTAAAAAAAAAATCTCAACTCAGCTGTACAAATCAGATAATTTTGGACCCGTTCATTTTTAATCTTATTTCTAATCTCATTTCTAATCTCGGTTGTTGAGTAGCTGATGAACTGAATCCAGTGTGCTTGAATCCTGCAGGAGTCTATTTCCAACGCCGCTCCCACAGGAGCCTCTCTTTTTCCTAATCTTTCTCAATATTATATCCAGCAGCCAGATATAGTATTGTTCTATCTGCATTTTGGTAGGGTTTCTTCAATACGCAGCTACTGTCCCAAGCTAATAAAGACATTTTAGGGAGTTTAAGATCTACCTGAGCTCAAACTTCCCTCTCGCCCTGCAACGGGAGGGAGCCCTGGGCTCTCTCCTGGGACAGCATGCCAAATACGCTTTATAATCAATCATCAGCTAAGTGTGAACTCTTGAAGTGAAGTTTATTTATAAACTAATTTCGAGAGGATCATGTGCTTATGATTGAACACAGCTGTTCCTGCATTAGCCAATTTATGATTCACCAATCAGACGATTCCTAAGTCACCATAAATAACCTAAGTTCCATACCAAAGCCATCTTCGTTTTGAAGAATCCTCCCTTCCACCCTACTCCTCCTCCTTTCTCATCGATGGGTGGCACGGTGGCCCAGTGGTTAGCACCATAGCCGGCCCTCCCTATAAGCGAACTAAGCGGCTGCTTAGGGCCCCGCCGCCACTAGGGGGCACCCTCAACCCGCTGGTGGTGCAAGCCGTTTCCTTGCTGAAAACGTTTTTATTTGCATTTTACAAATTATCTTCATTGACAGTGATTTAGTATTTAAATATTTATAAATTTTCACTAAAAAGAAAAAAAAATCACAATTTTATTAAAGTTGAATTTGTTTTCGAGTGAAGGTCATGTGATCAACAGGAAGCTCGCACCATCTCATTTCTCATATGCGTTCTGTGTTCTCGCAGTTCGAGTTTGTTCTTCCGAGGTAACCTGCAACACAAGAACGCAAATCCATGTACAGACACAAGCATGGCCTTTGCTTCATTGCCTGCCCCGTTATATACATGATTTATTTTGGAAATTGGGCCGCGAAAATGAAACGAAACTAACGTTATCCTTCAGGCGTAGAAAAACTGAGGGGATAAATTGGAAACATTTAATCGAAAATAGGCAATTACAGATTAATAAACATAGTCTACTTATATATAATATTTTGTTTTTTCCTGGTTTTACAGACCCGTTTTTTTATTTTTATTTGTTATTTGTTATTATTCATTCATTCATTTATTTTCTTTTTGGCTTAGTACCTTTATCAATCCAGGATCGCCACAGGGGAATGAACCGCTAACCTATCCAGCACATGTTTTACGCAGCGATGCCCTTCCAGCTGCAACCTTTCTCTGGGAAACATCCATACACACTCATTCACACTCGTACACTACGGACAATTTAGCCTACTCAATTCACCTGTACCGCATGTCTTTGGACTGTGGGGGAAACCGGAGCACCCGGAGGAAACCCACGCGAACGCAGGGAGAACATGCAAAGGCCACACAGAAACGCCAACTGACCCAGCCGAGGCTCGAACCAGCAACCTTCTTGCTGTGAGGCGACAGCATTACCTACTGTGCCACTGCGTCACCTATTTGTTATTATATTATTTATATTAATATTTTTTATATTTTACTTTATATTATTTTTTTATTGATTTTATTATTTATGGATACATTTTTTAATTAATGTTAATTTTTTTTTGTTTTTAATGAGTTCAGAATGTATATTTTATTATTATAAAGAAATTTGGGACCGTCCAACACCCCCTGGCAATACTCCACTATTTAGAGCAAGGTAGGGCCCCAAAATGATTCTGCTTAGGGCCCCCAAATGTACAAGGCCGGCCCTGGTTAGCACTGTTGCCTCACAGCAAGAACACCACTGGTTCTAGTCCTTACCAAGCCAGTCGACGTTTCTGTGAGGAGTTTACATGTTCTCCCCGTGTTCACATGGGTTTCCCCCGGTTTCCTCCCACAATTCAATGACATGCAAGTTAAGTTAATTGACTAATACAAATCGGCACCATAGACATGCTCCTAGTAAGTAGTTACCTCTTCATAGCAATCCCTATCTGTTCATTAGCTACTACAGCAGGGGAGTTCTCGAGATCTACTTGAGCTCAAACTCCGCTCTCGCCCTGCAATGGGAGGGAGCCCTGGGTTTGAGGATCTTATAAGCTCAGGGCTCTCTCCCGATACAGCATGCCAAACATGCTTTATAATCAATCATCAGCTAAGTGTGAACTCTTGAAACAAACAAAAACTCCACAGGAAAATATAGTGTTTTTTAACCATACTGACACCTCCAATAGAGATAGAGATGTTGCGCAATCAGCTAAAATGTTGCTAGAATTGGTTTTTATGTATGGGCGATATATATTGCATCACCAGAATTATTGTGATTATTGTGAGAGGCCTACACACTAGTACCTAGTATGTGTACTTTTTGAAAACTTACCACCCCGGTGACAGCATTTATACCTTTATTACTCAGATTGTAGTAAAACCTTCATTCTCATTGGTTTCTTTAATAATAAGGTTACCGCCATTTTTTTACTTTCATTCTTGATTTGTAAAAATAATGAGTAAGGTGCTCTTTCCTTCTAGCTAACTTTATTGTATCCTCTACATATCTGAAACTATTGATGATTTTTCAACTGGTTGAATTACCTCACCAGCACATTTTAATGATATCTCTATTTCATGATGTAAAATAGTTCTTCTAAATCTTCTTCGCTTTACTCAATTAGAAAGCACATTTATCCACAAAATAGCACAGACGCTACTGGTCAATTTACTGCACTAAAAATGACATTGAGTGAGAAGTGCTTTAGCAAATATACATCTAAACGTTAAAATGTCTTGATAAAGGTGACAAACTTTAACCTCATCATGCCTCTGTTGACATCAAGGAAAATATTCACCACAAGAGTGAAAAAAAAAACCTGCGAGTGTGAAATGAGATGCTGAGAAGAAAAAAAAAACAAATAAGTGTGAACCTGTTTATATTCCATGCACTCTGCTCTTAGTTTGATCACAACTTTTTTATATTTTATTTTAGCAGATTGTTGCTTTAGTGTTGAACTCCATAGTATACAGATGTATATATCATGTGTTGTCTTTTAAAATCATTTTATGCTTAGCCTATAAACAGAACCAGACAGAATCTGCAGACTTTTTTTAGAATATCTGTGAAATTATGCAGAAAGAATCCGAGAGTATAGGAGCTGAAAACTAATAACAAATAAAATGTTAAAATAAGTTCTTAACATTTATCTAAGGTTTACAATATACCGTAAGCCCATTGTGTGAATTTAACATTGACTATTATTTCACTATACGTATACCTGTATATGCTTAAATTGCTAGAAAGTTCCACAGTTTGAAATATTATGGCTTTTACTTTCTATTGTTTATCTGTTAAGCTGCTTTAACATAATCTACCATGTTAAAAAGCACTATAGAAATAAAGATGAATTGAAATATCAAGGCTTTTCAGCAGTTAGTGTAATATTTATGCATATTTCACTGAACCAAATTCATATTTTTAAGTAAATTACATCACTATTGATAAACTTTTCAGGGGTTTTAGGCATAATGAACAAATTCTGACCTACTAATGGGCTATTTCAACAAAAAAAGAGATGACCTATTTTGGATATTAAATAAAAATGTACTCAAATATACTGACCAAGAGGCTGTCAGCCACCAAAAACGATGAGTTAATTTTCATTATTGGGCAAAACTATCCCTTTAAATGGCAAAATACTGAACATGATCTTTCCAGAGTGTCCATTTATCACATGAGGTGCCATCTTGTCACCAAGTTTGAATCCCAATCCCATCCCCTTTAGCACAATAAAGGCAAAAGGCACAAAAAGAGGTTGGTGGGACCTTGTGTACTTTACGGGGCCGTACACAAGTTGCGCAGTGCAAGTATATAATGTTTATATCATAGTGAAGGAGACTGAAGTCACTTCTTGTCAATATCTATACTTTTTTATCGTAATAAAGGAAAAAATGCCAAAAAAAAAATATCTTTAAAAATGACAAAAGTATATAGAAATTGTATATAAAATTAATATTTAACAATTTCTTCTGGTTAAAATTATTAATAATTATTTATGTTTATGTTCTATAATTTTATACTAACATGTGTTTTCAAACTTAACTGGACATAATGTTTAGGCTCATCAGTGAAAGAACATTAATACTGAACGTGTTGGTCAGCTTTTCACACTGTGGTTTAACCTGCTTCTGCATCAGTCACACGCGATTGAAGGTCTAAGGTGCTAAAGGTGTAAAAGAGCTGTGCACTTTGAACTCCGTGCAAAGGTGTGAGAGATATAACGTGTGAAAATTAGACAGGAAACTGGCCAGTGGAGTGGAAAGTTTGCTTTTATCACCTGTATGCACTTCTGTACAACATCTAAAAAAAAAAACATATTGGAAATATTGACTTTCCTGTGTAAATGTCAGCTCTGCTCTTGAAAAATAATGAGACCTGTACATCATCTAAACATCTCTGAAGAATGAATGAAGAGAATTATCTGCATGATTACAATTTTAAAACAATTTAATAATGTGTTCGTTGTGATTTTAAATGTCATTGTGTTATTAGGACTACAGGTCACACAGGGCCGGCCCTGTACATTCGGGGGCCCCCAAGCAGAATAATTTTGCCCTACCTTGCTCTAAATAGTGGAGTATTCCCATTGCTTATTAAAGTATTATATTGCTTATTAAATACAATCAATGAAACCGAAAAGTAAAGCATGATTTCTTCTACTGAATAACTGTCTGATTGATCTGGACATTTTAAAACAGCACTGTTTCTGTCAGCTAGCAGCTTCAAAAATGAAGAATCAAACAATCTTTAATAAAAGGACCAGTGACTCCTAATTTGCATCCTCCTGGAGTGTTGAAAACATTAATTTAGCAAACAGATGGAAGATCCTATAGCTAAAGATTCTAGGTTGTGTTTTTTTTTATAAAATCCAAAAGCAGAAACCCTGCATTCCTGCAATGAAATGACAGTGAACAATAATTAGCCAAAAGTGAAAATGCATTACTTTATCTTATAATTACTTTATAATAATAAAATTAACAAAACTATTAACATTCGTGCAAAGTTTGATCCATAAATAATAAAATCAATAAACAAATAATCTAAATATGAAAAATATTACTATAAAAAACATATAAGAAAAGTAAAGCAACAAATACTGGGTTAATGTTAATACCCAAACACAAACTTTATTATTCCCTTCAGTCTCCTTGCCTGTTCCATTACATTTCAGATGCAGGAGGGTACAGAGCTTATATTAAACTATGATTAATTCAATTAGGACATGTAACTTTTATAACATGTCTCAGGAAAAAAACACCTGAAGAATAGCATTAGTTTCGTTTCATTTTCGCTGTCCAATTTCCAAAATAAATCGGGTATATAAATGGGCTGGCAATGAAGCAAAGGCTGTGTCTGTGCACGGATCTGTGTTCTTGTGGTGACCGGTCGGTCTTGCAGGTTGCCTTGGAAGAACAAACTCAAACCGCAAGAACACAGAAGGCATATGAGAAATGAGATGCTGCGAGCTTCCTGTTGATCACATGACCTTCACACGAAAACAATTTCAACTTTAATAACTTTAACAACTTTAATTTTTTTATCTTTATTTTTTAAGTATTTAAGTACTAAAGCACTGTCAATGAAGGTAATTTGTGGGTTGTGGGGGCCCACTAGTGGCGGCGGGGCCCTAAGCAGCCGCTTAGTTCGCTTATAGGGAGGGCCGGCTATGAGGTCACACAAAGAGATGATCATCATGAGACTTAACTGTAAATAAGTTCTCAAACATCTTTTTTGTATTTATCTTTTACACTCAAATTCTGTGTATTGATATCTTGATATCTTTCTTGACATACTTATATCACTGTATTCATATTTTTACATAATATCTAATATTAGTTTTATTAGTGTTGTATTCATTTGATTACTTTAGCTGTATGTTTTTCTGTGCTATCATCATAGCATGCATTTACTTTTTATTAGGGCAGGCAGAGGTGTCCAAACTTGGTCCTGTAGGGCCGGTGTCCTACATAGTTTAGCTCCAACTTCCTTCAACACACTTGCATGGAGGTTTCTAGTATACCTAGTAAGAGACTGATTAGCTGGTTCAGGTGTGTTTAATTGGGGTTGGAACTAAAATATGCAGGACACTGGCCCTTCAGGACTGAATTTGGACACCCCTGTATTAGGGTTTCTTAAACCATTATATCTGCACACAAGTATACAGTAGTCAATATCTGAAGTGGATGAAAAAAGTTTGCCTTGTTCACCCTGTGGCCATTTCAATCCATTCATTTTTGATTCCTTCAAACTTGTTTCTGTGATAATTCCTATGTCCTATGTAGGCCTGTGTGTTTATTCATTCATTCATTTTATTCACTTAGTCCCTTTATTAATCTGGGGTAAGAATGAACCGCCAACTTATCCAGCATATGTTTTACGCAGGGCATGCCCTTCCAGCCGCAACCCATCACTGGGAAACATCCATACACTCATTCACACACACTCATACACTACGGCAAAGTCCCTTTAAGGCAAGTCATTTCACTCGGCAGCCATATTTGAAAAGTCTCTCGGGCAGTATGCTCGGGCATTCTGTTTAAATGGCTTAACATCAAATTCTCCAAAATGACTTGCCAAGATTACGATTACATTACATAATATGAATAACCAATAATAAAAAAAAAAAAACTAGTGTGTATTTAGTTTCATTTCTAAATGTTCGTATCACACATAATCTGCAGAAACTCACGTCTAGTCCAAGCCTCTCCTCGGAGAGTTGTCATTCTATATCGATAGCTGATTGGCTCCTGTACTAGAAGGCGGGCTTTATTCGCCATATATCGATCGCTGATTGGCTCCTGTACTAGAAGGCGGGGCTTCATTTGCCATTTCATTTGCGATCATGGAGAGAACATGCAAACTCCACAAAGAAATGCCAACTGACCCAGCCGAGGCTCGAACCAGCAACCTTCTTGCTTTGAGGCGAACATGCTACCCATTGCACCACCACGTGTGTGTTTAAAAAAAGTCTATTTGTGACAAAATGATCAAAGACCAAAAGACTGCATAGGGAGACGTGTTCAGGAGCATAACTTCTTATGTTGAGACAATGACACCTTCTCCAGGCCATTTTACAGTCTATGGAAAAAACGAGCCCCTGGACCAGATCGTGTGGTGGGTGGAGCAACTGTGTCAACAGTGCGCAAGCGCAGCAGTTTAACAGATAGACTACATCCTGTGATATCGCTGTAAATAAAACAAGTGTCATGTTTTTTTTTATTAAATACAGAAACAGTCCTGTATATCAGTGTTTCCCAACCCTGTTCACGGTGGCACACAAACAGTACATATTGTGGATGTCTCCCTTATCTGACCCATTCATTTCAGGTTTTGGAGTCTCTTCTTATGTTCTGCTGTGTTTATTCAGGTGTGTTTGATTAAGAAGAAGTTGAAAATGTGTACTGTTGCTGTGCCTTCAGGGAACACTGCTGTATATATTTTCCATAGACTGTAAAAGATATGGACGTAGTATCCGTGACGTCACCCATAGGTTTCTGAACACTTCAAAAGAAGCCACAAGTAGGCGCGGCCAACCGTCGCCATTTTGTTAGCGCGTCATCTAACCGAACGCGGCATACCAAATAAGGGCAAAGAGGCAGAGAGTGAGCGGAGCTACAGACACATGCTGGATTCTCAGCCTTTTGCTTAGACCTGGATTAAAACAGATATATTACTTTGGGAGAAGGCTTAATACTTCATTACCTGTGACTCGTTTGTGTTCTGACCACATGTGCTTGGTTGTACACTATGTCAATAAAGTGTTTAGACTTTTAAAAACACTGCTGTAACACATTGAGCCACTAAACATTGTTCTTATGACGTTTTTCGACAGGAGGAAAACGCGAATTACTATCAAACACTTCAGATATAGTCTGTGTTAGTAAATGCAAGGCTGTTTATAAAATCCAGCATTAACACTGTATGACAACGCTTCAGATGACTGTTTTATAGCCTACAGCTAATCAATCTATCAGATTCTGGAGTGCAATACTGGTCTAAAGAACATTTAAATGATAAATGATCTTAAATAAAACAAATACATTTATAGAGATGGTATAGAAGTGTATCATTTCACTCACCTGTGAAATGGAGGCAACTTGAACGGTTTGTAAGCACAATTAAGTCCACACAGCATGCCATATCATCTGATAATTGCAGGAAATAATTCCAAAAGGCAAATGAAGGTGTAAAGAAACATTAAACAAAACAAAAACACGATTTATTTGCCGAGCTCAGCGGCTAATTAGCCAGAATCAGCTGAGGTGACGAGACAGCGAGCAGCGAGGGCTAGCTGTCACTCAAGTGGCCACGCCCTTAATTATGCAAACTTAATATAACCTAATAAAAACGAAACGGATGAGTTATAAAAAAATTCACCCCCCTCAGAGTTGTCATGAAGGGTAATCATAGCTATATGCATCAAAGCCATCGTTTGTACCAGGCTGTAAACATGTTTTTATCAGCTGTAAAAATGGCCAATTTACCAATGCAGAAAGAAAGCCCTTGGACTTCATGGAGCCAGCCCCCCAAGGCGAGTCGATGAATTGCAGTTTTAGTTACTTCCGTATTGGCTTCCCGAGGGAGAGCGGGAGGTTGCCGCTTGATATTTTCTTATTCTAAGCCTTCAACTATACACACTGATAAGTATAACATTACTGACCCCTAGCGGTTACTTCTAGCAATAGCATACACATCTACATAATATCACATCCTTTTGCTTTTAGATGTTAAGAACAATTTATTAATAGTAATTGAGTAAACTTGAAGATAGAAAAACAATTGAAATGGACAAAAGTTACAAACTTAACACAGCAATTATAGTGTCAGGAATTAACACTGAATATTATTAATCACCAGACAGCACTTACTCTTATTTCAGTGCTTATTTAAGCATTTATACAGATTAAATCTCTCGGGAGGCTTTGCACTGCGTTTAGATTTCTTACCACAGGTGAATTCTTCAGTCTTCAGCTGGTTCATTCCCATCCAGCACTGGAAGAGTTTCAGATGTTTTTGTGGATCCCTGTGTACAACCTCCTCCGATTTCTCCTCAAGATTTGACCATCCTGTCTGGATCTGGGGTTCAACACCTCCAGGACTGTGGCTCTTTTAGACCAGGTACTGCTGCAACCCTCCAGACACATGGTGTCACCTTTGGAAAGTCCTTCTAGTCTCTATGGATTCATGATTTGCCTTTTGTCTCCATTTCAAGCTCTGTTGTTTTTTTTATTTATTAGATTTTTTCTCCTTCTGGGTGTTGCTAGGCCAGTGTGCTCTGTACTCTACGTCCCCTCAGGATTTCTGCAGGGCGCATGCAATGTTCTAATGGTGAAGCATGGTCATTCAGCAGAGCTACAGGTAAATAGGGATCCGGTTTACTGTGTACTGCTTTTTTGAGTAGCAATATCACAATGTATACTCCTTTCTCTGCTTTTCCATTCAATTGTGGATAAAGCTGCAGTCACACTAGAGTTTAATAATGCGAAATTCTGTCGTGCGGCACTGCGAAAAGGGGCGGGATTAAACAAGATGATTAGAGATTTAAAAAAGCGAGCGATTGGTCCATGTTTTAAATTTCTGTCCAAGAGGTCATGTTTTGATCCTCGATTGGTCTCACGCAGTCAAGTGATGAAATTTCGCAGGTCAGAGTTCACCAAGCTTGAACTTTGCACCGCAGCTACCTGCTACTTGATGCATGACCTTGCGTTTCGGCACTGGAGCATTCGCGTGCGTATGAATGGAAGTCTATGGGGAGAAAAGTCTAGTGTGTGACCGCAGCTTAAATCAGCTGGATGAAACAGGTTAAAACTCAAACTCCTCAGCAAATTTCAGAAGTCTTTGCTACTGTAGCACGGCCCATTATCACTGCAGACCACACTCACATGCTGCGTCCGAAATCGCATACTTCCATACTATACTTTGATTGAAAAAAACAATGACAATTTCTTATATTGCTGTAGAATTGAGGATCATAAGATGATGAGGTAAACCGATCAGTGGCATCCCAAAACAAGTGACGGTCAGAACGTGTACAGTTATGGGTGGTGAATAAAAAGGAATTTTGGGCAGATTTTTTTTAAAGGGATAGCTCGCTCAAAAATAGTTTTTTACCTTAAGGAATAGTTTACCATAAATTAAACAAAAATTACTCACAATTCAGGGTGGCGAAGTGGGTAGCACTGTTGCCTCACAGCAAGAAGGTCACTGGTTCGAGCCTCGGCTGGGTAAAACAAAAACATTTGGGCATTTATTAGTTTGACTTTGCAACTTTATCTCTGCTAAAAAAAAAAAAAAAAAAAAAAGTAATTTTTTGATAATATTACCAATAAGTTATAAAAATGCCATTTCACACTGTCCTCTGAACATTCATTCATTTTCCTTTAGATTAGTAACTAATTTATCAGGGGTCGCCACAGCAGAATGAACCATCAATTCTTCTATGGTGCATGTCTTTGGACTGTGAGGAAATCCGGAGCAAACCCATGCCAACACGGAGAGAACATGCAAACCCCTACATAGAAATGCCAACTGGCCCAGCCGGGACTCAAACCAGCAACCTTCTTGCTGTGTGAGGCGACAGTGCTAACCACTGAGCCACCATGCTGCCCCGTCTGAATGTTTTTAAAACGTGAAAAAAATCATTAATGAAACATTCCATTTTAGAATTTAGCAAAAAAAATGGGAATATGTTCACTAAACATTCTAAAAAAAGAAGTAACATTGAAATAAATGTTAGTTGAGCATCCAAACTAAAACTTAGAATTGTGTTAAAAATTACATAGCAATATTTTAAGAATATTAAAAAAGAAAACTCTAACAAACAGATAACTTTGAATGACTCTATTAATGTTACAGCAAGAACGTGAGGTCTTCTCACAAATGTAATTTTACATGTCAAAGCTGCAACATTATTGCTCAAAAGTACAACATTTCCAGCTTCATTTTATAAATATACATTTTCCAAATAGCAAAGACTGAAACTCTGTTACTCACTGTTATGACTTTACCGTCTTGTGTCCTTCAGCTCATCTCCAGGTTCCTGTGATCACCAGACACTGTCCACAAAATGCTCCATCATCAGACTCAAGCTGTTCACTTCTGTGTTCGGTGGTGAATGCGAGTGCTGCGAGACTCTCCTGGTACAAAGGAAACAGTTTATTGTCCAGCATCAGTGTGTCTGATCTCAGCAGCAGTGTCACTTACAGCTGTGTGCTCCACCATCCCCTCAGCAACCAGACCAGACACTTGGATATCAACATACTCTGTCAGACACGTTCAGGTGAGACAAATGTGCTGTTAATGATATAAAGATTTTTTTTATTATGGGTTCAGCCCAAGCGGCAACCTCCCGCTCTTCCTCGGGAAGCCAATACGTAAGTAACTGAAACTGCAATTCATCGAAATTCCGCTAGTCCTGGCTCCATATGGAGCAAATCTCTATTGAGCCCACTGTTCAAAAGGCCAACTTTACAGCAGAATAAAAGGTGTTTACAGCCTGGTACAAAGAACGATTTTGGCTCATATAGCTAATATTACCCTTCATGACTACTGTGAGGGGGGTGAATTTTTTTATAACTCATCCGTTTCGTTTATATTAGGTTATATTAAGTTTGCATAATTAAGGGCATGGCCACTTGAGTGACAGCTAGCTCTCGCTGGTCGCTGTCACTTCACCTCAGCTGATCTTGGCATTTTTATCGTATTTTTGTGTTGTTTTATGTGGCTTTACACAGTCAGTTGCCTTTTGGGATTATTTCCTACAATTATCAGATAGTATGGCATGCTGTGTGCACTTAATTGTGCTCACAAACCGTTCACGTGGCCTCCGTTTCCCAGGTGAGTGAAATTATATAATTATATACCATCTCTATAAATGTATTTGCTTTATTTAAGATCATTTATCATTTATAATGTTCTTTAGAGCTGTTATGCACTCCAGAATCAGGCAGATTGATTAGCTGTAGGCTCTAGAACAGTCATCTGAAATGTTGTCACACAGTGTTATGCCTGGATTTTATAAACAGCCTTGCATTTACTAACACAGACTATATTTGAAGTGTTTGGCAGTAATTCATGTTTTCCTCCTGTAGAAAAACATCATAAGAACAATGTTTAGTGGCTCAATGTATTACAACAGTGTTTTTAAAAGGCTAAACACTTTATTGATATAGTGTACAACCAAACACTTGTGGTCAGAACACAAACGAGTCGCAGGTAATGAAGTATTAAGCGTTTCTCCCATAGGTAAGACAGCCTAAGCAAAATGCCAGCAGGTGTCTGTTGCTCCGCTCACGCTCCGCCTCTTTGCCCTTATTTGGTATCCCCCGGTTGGTGCAATGACGCGCGAACAAAATGGCGACGGTTGACCACGCCTACTGGTAGCTTTTTTTTTTTTTTTTTTTATTGAATACAAGAATAATAACATTACTACATTGAAGACAAAATACAATAACAAAAAAAAAAACAAAAAACAACAACAACAACAACAAAAACTACAAAGCCTCAATCATTAAGAAAAAAGATTATCATAAGCATTAAGAAACTTATTATTCTTCTTATTATTAATAAGCTTAAGAGATTTAATATTGAATGAAATTTCAGCAAGGAAAGTATTAAATCTAGGTTTTGCCTTTAGGAACTTATTTTTGTGTATAAAAAATTTACAGTGTAACACAAAAAAATTAACAATAAGATCGAGAGCATGATCATTACCTGAGAAATACAGAAATATATATTTTATAGACAAATTTAAATCATATTTAAATAGGGATGATAAATAAAAAATTATGTTATTCCAAAGAAGCTTAACGTGAGTGCAACTATAGAATAAGTGAAATAAAGTCTCTTCATGTATATTGCAGAAGGTACACAAATTAGATATATCAAAATAATTAGCAATTTGGGAATTTGTAGGATATACATTATGCAAAATTTTAAAATGTATCTCTCTAATTTTGTTGGACATGCTGAACCTTTCAGGCAATAACCATGCTCTGTTCCACTGAATGCTGTCAGAAAAATTGGTCCAGAAAAATTTACATCTTGGGGAGGTATAGACAGAGTAATGTAACAATTGTCTGACATGTCTGTTGTCACATTTTTTGTCAAAAAAAGACACTCCATCCAAAAAAAGTTTAGGCATAATTGTTTTCCTCTCATTAAAGTAAAGAAACATTTTAAACAAATGCACATAACTTGGTGACAAACTCTTTATAACACAATTGAAGGATTTTGCTGGCAGAGGGAAATTATACAATGTCATAAATTCTTCATATTCCAGAATATTTCCATCATTTTTAAATAAATCCAAAACAAAAACAATTCCTCTTTCAAACCACCTATCAATAAAAAGAGATTTCCCACGAATTAAGACATTAGAGTTATTCCAAAGAATTTCTTTGTGTGGGGAAAAATTGTGCACGTAACACAATTTCCAAGCAAGTAAAGCTTGTTTGTGAAAGTTAGAGAGGGAAATTGGCAATTTAGAAGGGATGAAATTACATTTTAAAAGAAAGTCTAAGCCACCTAATTTATCAAATATAACATTGGGAATATAGTACCAAATTGAGTTATTACTACGGAGACATCTTTGTAACCAATTAATTCTAAATGAGCTAATTAAATCTTTGAAATTCAAAACCTCCAATCCACCCTCTGAGCGCCTGTTAGATAAGACTGATTTCCTAATTTTATGTGATTTATTCTTCCATATGAAATTCAATAAGATTTTATTTACATCATCAGCAGTTTTGTCACTGACAAAAAGAGACATGGCAGGATAAACACAATGAGACAGCCCTTCAGCTTTGGATATAAGTACCCTGCCATAAATGGATAAGTCACGTTGAAGCCATGAATTAAAGATAATTCTAGTTTTTGAAATTTTAGGCGAAAAATTTAGATTTTGACGAGATGATTTGTCTTTAGTAAGGAAAATCCCCAGGTACTTCACACAATCTTAAACAGGTATGTGGTGTATAAGCGATTGCTCTGTATCATAGAGACAAAAAATTTCGCACTTTGTAAGATTTAAATATAAGCCTGAGGCTTCAGAAAAAGATTGAATAATACTAAGGCTTAAAGGAATTTGAGTTTGATCTTTAAGAAATAAAGTGGTATCGTCAGCAAGTTGAGAAATTTTAAATTCTTTGTCAAACAAAGTGAGACCTTTCACTGGTAGCTTCTTTTAGGTTCTTTACAAACCTATGGGTGACGTCACGGATACTACGTCCATATCTTTTACAGTCTATGGTTCAACCACCCCTTAAAAAAACTCCCCTCTTTTAAACTGAAAGTGAAAGGTGATACATAATTGAAATGTGTGCTCCATATTGGTCTTTTTGTAAGCAGCACCGGTTGCTTTCACTTTAACTATTATTTAAACAGGATATAGGATATTAACTTCCCATTTATGTGTGTTTTTTTTTTTTAAAGAAATGTTTTGTTAAATAAAATGTATAGTATACAGCTCTACGTATTTTGCTTGTTTTGACACATTATTGAAAATTTGTGGCTAAGAAATAATTATTTATTTCTTTTGAGTGTGGTTAGAGATAAATTTGGTAAATCCTTTGAGCTCTGAAAAGCAGTATTGTATTGCAGTATTGTGATGGTTGGGTTTAGGGTTGGGAGTAGACGTTAATAAAATACAATAAATGGGAAATTTAATATATAATATAAATAATTCTCATTAACTCCGGCCGCAAGCAAATCCGATCTAGCAACAACCCTGCATTTTTTTTCTTGTTATTCTTGTTATGTAATATGTTTATAAAGTCATGAGTTTTTGCATGGCTGAAAGGGTGTATTTGAAAAATTGTTAAAAAATGTTTATGATTGAACATGACAGACTCTCATAATGCAAAACTGGCAGAATTATTTTACCTTCAACAGTTAAACATCGGCAAGTAGATTAACAAGTATGGCAACAAAACACGACTGTATTTCTTGTCACAGTCAGTCTGATAGAAAAAGTCCAGATTAATCAATTTTCACTAGGCCAATATTGCTCAACTTTACTGCTAACAAGAACAGAAACGTTTATGTGTAGGCATTTAGAGAAGCAAAAATGAAAAGAAAAAAAAATTAGGTGATCAGTGTTCACATTATATTCAATAATATGCAGTATTATTGAAATTTCATTCAATTTCATTCTGGGACTGTTTGCTGCCGAGTGTGACGCTTTTGGTTCTGTATTGAACCTAAATGTCAGTCAGTGAATTTAGATGTTTGTTATCCGTCAAATGTCTTTGTGTTTTGCAGGTTCACATGTGACAGTTTGGTATGTTTGAACTTTGTTTTAATTATCTTTAAATTTTTGTATTTGTTCAGACATAACTCCATTACATTCAATAAAGTAATAGTTTAATAACCTTAATTAAATCACAAGAGTTTTATGCACAAATTATGACAAACCAATTAGGCTTTTGATGCAAAAGTATTTCTTATGAAAACTTTTCTACACGTCTGCTGCCATCTGGTGCTTAAAAAGCTGAACAAAACCTTTTTTTTTTTTTAGCAACACAAGTCTCTAGATTGATCATTTCTTACTGAAAATACTGACCAGGAAAACATTGATATTTACTGCAATTTCATAACTATTTTTAAATGATAAATTAAAATACGTACTTTTTTATCCTTTTTTTCCTCTCTCCTCGACTGTTTCTTGTCAGGTTGAATCTGTTGTAGGAAAATCAGTGTGATCCAACAATATACACTTCACTTTAATATGTTAGAGTAGGATAACAAATGAATACATTTTGAAGAGTTTTATGTAAAAACATTAGATAGAAAGTTTTACCACCTCCTTTTTTTAGTCTAGAGTGTCGGCTGGAGGTGTAACAAAGAAGAGTAAATAAAATAAAATTAGAATAAAAAAAATATATATTGTGGAGAACACACTTCAATCCTCAGCCTTAGAGTGAAGAGTCAGCTCTAATAAATAATGTTTTTAATATGCTAATTTTTATTACCAAAAATAAATAAATAAATAAACAGCAAAATTTATTCCATAAAAGGTATTAAGTTTAACAGGCATTTAACTGAGCAAGTATGGCCTAAAATAACATATAAAGGCATCTAATTAAGTTTTATAGGACCAGTTTACATAAAACTAAAATCAGTAATGAAAATTGACAACAGAATCTCCCCTGAGCTTTCTCTCTTAACTGTGAACAGGAGGAAAAAGTATACACATTATTTTACAAGAATTAAAACTGCCAAGTTAATACTAAAAGAAAAAAAAAATACAACACCTCTGAGTTACCCACACAAGGATGAACTCTTACACTGTGTCCCAACAACACGTGACAAGATTCCAGCAACAAGCAATTTGTCTGCACCAACTCCACCTGACCCACATGACACAACAGAAGCATTTAAATATCAGCCACTGCAATCCCAATGACATGGTAAAGGCTTTTAATCTAATTAATACATATTAAACCTCTTTAATAGTATTAGTATGCTTCTGAGTGACTGATGTTGTTGCTGAGTCAGTCAGACTTTTATTTTCAAACTTTCTGCTAGTTATTTTCAACATCTGAGGTAAACTTTCTGCTGCTGCTTTCAGTAGTATGGCAATAAATGTTACATAAAATGGTATTTAAACTCACATTGGTAACATTTAACACTGAATAAAGCCCATAATCAGTACCTGAGGTGATCATTGTCATATAGTATAATGCTGTTGTTCTGCTTTCCAAAAACGGAAACGTTGCTGTCACAAATAGTTAGGACAAAAACTCCTTTTAACATGAAAAATATACATTTTATAGCATCTCGCATGTTGCTAGGACACAGTGTAATAATTTAAGCACTTCAGTAAGAATACAGTCATTTGTATACAAAATTTTATTTGACATTTGACAAATCTGAGATTTTAGATTTAGTAAAAAACAGAACATGTCATTGAACAACATATTTAAGCATAATAAAAATAATCGTAAAAAAATAAGTTCAATAGGAGTAAATACAAATTATAATAACAGCATAATGTTAAAAATTCAATTGCAATGTAAAATACTGGAAATCAATGTTGGTCAATTTTACAATAAAAACATCAAATACAATGAAACGGACGATCAAAGATGTTTCTATACCAAAGCTGGAACTTAACAATACTAACACTGGTGTGAATGACAAAACAGCAGACACAACGATTGGAAAAACACTGCTGGGATTAGGACGGCATGATATTGGAAAAAACTGACATCGAAATATTTTTTTCTGCGATGTATAAATATTGCGATATTAAGGCAATTCTGGATGATTTATTATGAAAGAATGCATAATTTTACATCATGATAACTTTGTAGGCAGTGTGTTTGTTAAAAAGAATAATACAAGCACAATAAATGTATTAGAACACAGATAGATAAAGTGCTATATTGATTTGAGTATATTCTACCAGTATTGAGGTAAAACGTAAAATAACAATGTAAGATAATCAAACGATCTAATGAAATGTTGAATAACACTGTATAGTCTTTGTTAATTAATCTGTGTTAAAGCTACAAATTTGATAATTTCTTATTCCCAAATGGTTTAAATGAGCTTGAAATCTGACACAGTCGCATACCTTAATAATACATTATTTGTATTATATGTTTCTGTGGTCTTTCTGTAGTAGGGATAAACTTTGCTTGTGTTCTGAACTGTTTTCAGGTTAATTATAATCACAACAGATTCTGCAATTCGACTATTGCATATTCGCACATTGCAATACCGATGCTGTATACTGTGCAGCCCTAACTGGGATAAAACGTCTTATGAATGTCTTCAGTCACATAAAATCAAAGTTTAAAAAGTAACAGATAAAATAGGCAACATTAATAAATACATTTTTTAATTCAATTATCCTTATTTATATTATTCTTTTATCCTTTTAAAAATAATTATTTTACATGCGAGTTTAATGGCTGAACATGAACAAGCTCTTCTTTATGTTCAAAGGATGGCTTCTAGAAGATCAGAAACCAATAATATGATTTGTGCATAGCTGGAGGGTTAAATGTTGACATGTCACAGTGATAGTCACTGGTGTGCGTGTCTTCTCTCATTAAACTGAACTCGTCTCCTCATTCTCATTTACAACAGCCAGAACATCATGTAACAGTGGTGTTTCTTCATGTAACAGTGGTGTTTCTTTAATTGCTGAATTCTTCACTTGTTTTCTTTTGGAAACTGAAACAAAAAAAAGCAGCTATTAAAAGATCAGAACATCAAGTCTCATTTTTGAGAAGGCTAAACTAATGTCAACGTCTTATTAAATTAGTATTAGATGTGATCTTGATAGCACATTTGATAAGAACATTCTAGTTTGTGCAATCATTTCTGAACTGAAATAACATTTGTTGTATTTACTTACAAACACCACACAGTCTCAAGGTAAAGCTTATTATTTTGAGTCATTAAAACATTGAAAATATTTCTAAAGATTTAATCGCATTAATGTCTTACTAGCGGCTAATGTCAGAGTATACATTTTATTTTAATGATGAGAACTTACATGATGATAAGAAAAAAGCCACAAAATTAAATCTAACAATTTAATTTGATGTACAGCAACATGGCATAAGTGGATTTTAAAAGGATAATTTTAACCTGTTGAATAAATGCAGTTTTAAAAGAATCATTATCTAAGACTAAATAAATCTGGGGTAAGCTGTTTGTGAAAATCATGTAAAAATAAATACTTTAATATTTAGGTTACAACTACATTTCAGCAAACAACAATTGTGATAAATTATACTGTTATTTTCAATTTAAAACAACAGAATTTAGAAAAGAAAACAATTTAAAACAAATGAGTATTCACACTATTATATGCAAAAATGCATATAAATATCGGTCGTCTCTCTATATGTCCCCAAAATATGTATCAGTAGGATGCTATTTAAATGCTTGGATTAATGATCCCATTTCTAAAGATTTAAAAAACAATGTAATGCAATTCACTGATGATTTAAAAAATAATAATAATATTTTGATATTTGTCCATACTTTACTCTATATAAAATATGATAAAGTAAGCTTTACAGCAGGGTGTCAAACTCAGTTCCTGGAGGGCTGCAGCCCTGCAGAGTTTAGTTCCAGTTTCGTTAGAGTTTAGTCCCTGCTTCAACACACTTAAGCTGCAGTCACACTGGACTTTTTTCCCCATAGACTTCCATTCATACGCACGCGAATGCGTCAGACCGGAAACGCAGGGTCATGCGTCAAGTTTTGCATTTCGCTGCGGTGCAAAGTTCAAGCTTGGTGAATTCTGACCTGCAAAATCGCACCACTTGACTGCGTGAGACCAATCCAGGATCAAAACATGACCTCTCTGAACAGAAATTTAAAACATGGAGCAACCGCTCGCTTTTTTTATTGTCTGATCATCTTGTTTAATCCTGCCACTTTTCGCAGCGCCCTGCGACAGAATTTCGCAAGCTCAAACTCTAGTGTGACTGCAGCTTTACCTGTAGGTTTTAAACAAGACTGAAGGACTCAATTAGGGTGCTTTCACATCTGTGGTTCGGTTCATTTGGTCCGGACCAAGGGCAACAAATGACACATTGTAGCATTTTTCTGTCGTTTTAGGTCCAGTTCACACCACACTGATTGCTTTGGTCCGAACCAGTTGAAACAAACCAAAATGCAGTCATGTGACAAAATCCACATCACTCATTGGCCAGATGTTATTGAACGTATTTCCTAAACTGCTTTTATAATTGGTCAGAATTAACGTGGAACTCCCGCAAGTAAACAAACCGGCAGACACAAAATGTCGCTGCGCTGGCTGATTGTATCCCTGGACATAGTATACTATGTAGTTTGTGTACATCACTTTAGGCAAACTGTACATTTCGAGAATGAAGCGCGACTGCGGCTGGAAAACAATGTTTTAATGCATTGCAATCGGCGAAGGTGTTAGGAGGAAGTGTGAATTTTATTTAGCTAAACTACGACATGGTCATCTTCCGTAAATATTACCAACGATCCATCAGGTAATGTTTTTCCCTCTCTTTCTCTCTCTCTCTCGCTGTTTAAAACTGTTGGTAAAGCGCTGTCAACAAATATTTTTCCTTTAAACCCCATAAGATGGGACAGCGCATCGAACTACGGCAGCTGGATTAGTCCAAAAAGGCGCAGTACTTTAGCGGTTGGGTCTGTTTTAGTTTGGATCATGTTCTCACCACAAATGAACCGCTCCAGGGTTCGTTTGAAAGCGTACCGAGACCACCTCTTAAAGCAGGTCTCGGTGTGCTTTTTTGGTCCGCTTTTGGTGCGCACTCGAGTGCGATTGCTACATTCACACCTGCCCAAACGAACTGCACCAAGAGGGAAAACGAACTCTAGTGGGATTCAACCGAACTAAATAAGGCAGGTGTGAAAGCACCCTTAGTTTGATCAGGTGTGTTTAATTAGGGTTGGAACTCAACTGTGCAGAGCTGCGGCCCTCCAGAAACTGAGTTTGACACCTGTGTGTTACAGGGTTAAAGTTGAAGAGACCAACAAACACTTTGTAATTTAAAAGCCTTCTCACAATATTATTTTTCTGAAACTGTCTTAGTTTCAGTTTGCCAAACAATTCCAGCAAGAAGCAAATTGAGTCTGCAGTGGAAAATGATAACATTAACCTTTAAACTTTATGAAGACTGAAATGATTCGCCATTTAAAAGGAGTCTGTACATTTTCAGCTGATTTACCAGAAGAAGTTTTTGGAGCAGGACTTCTAATACTCACCCACGAAAGGAACAGTTAATCTTTTCTCCCGGACTGCTGAGTTGCCTTTCTTGACCTTTAGTAGATAAAACCCAGCATGTTCAGGTCTGACATTCCTGATGGTCAGAGATCCAGTCTTCTCGTCCAGATCCAGTGTGTCTCTGAATCTCCCACCTGGACCATCAGATGTAGAGATCTCTCCATCTTTGATTTCAGCTATGGGAGACCTCTTATATTCAAACCGCCATTCTACATGATCGTCGGTCTGTATTTCTGCAGCACTCTCTAAAACAGCTGTCCTTCCCTTCATGACTCTCACTTTCTCCTCTTCATGTCGCAGAAACAGAGAAAAATAGAAATACAGTCATTATGACAGGTGAGTAAAGTTTTATTGGACACAAAAAAAGAACAAACAGCAGAGGAAAATATGAGATGCTCATAACTCTACTATATTAGAACAAAAAGTAGGTAATTTCGTTTAAGACTCGCCTAAATTCTAAATAATCCGATATTCTGATAATTAGGCCCTGGACACATTGGAATGGCTGCGCCTTCTGTGGTGATCACACTTCCGCTTGGCATATATAACACCAAACGTGTAACAGATTCAGCTTCTCTGGTGCTTTACATATATTTTCCTTTGATCCCTGAAAGAGAAGTTATGCCTCATTGTCACAGTGGCTGAATGCTAAGCTGTGCTTGCTCCTCAGCGATAGCCTAATGTAAACTGTTGCAGGTGCTCCTTATATACTCTACCGATTGCACTATATTACCCTGATACAACTTCCCTGTTCTAGTAATGGGCGATATAAACGAAATGCGATATAAACGATACAAAATTGGCCTACGATAGAGATTCTAATTCTATTGCACTATCGCGATAATGCATGTTTGATGACGCAATCTACCCGCGAAATTAAGAGCAACGAGCTGCAGCCGGCTGCAACGCATCATCTTGAATAAACATGGGCAGGGCTCGACAGTGCGACCATTTCGCTCGCATTTGCGACAAAAAATAGACGTGTGCGAATTGGAAAATTTATTTAGTCGCACATGTGCAATGTTCTTTTTTAATAAGCTCGATTGATAGCTTAATTCACTCAGCCACGGTAAAACAACATGCTCTTCTCACTAACTTATGGTGTAGGCTATTACGTTGGAAATCTATTGTGACTGTAGCACATGCTGACGCTCTCAACAACAGCACTAAGCAACGCATGGCACAGAATGGCGACGTGTCGCACAACTTGCGAGACTCATGCATGGCATATCGTGGCTTGTCACACAGATTCCCACACAGCGCTTCGCACACAGATTTTACCTGGGCGGCCGATATATTATTGGGGCGGCCCGGTTCTGTGTTCGCGAGAAACTGAGACCCCTCTGCCACAGACTCACATGCTCTGCACGCAGACCCACAGAGACACGCTGGATACAGAACTGTTGTCCTGCCTTTATAGCAGCTTTGAGAAGAGCGCGAAGACTAAATAGACTGATCCAGCTCATTATTTGGGGTGACAATACATTCTCTTTTCCCTGGACATGTCCGAGAATCTGCTTTCGCTTTCGATATTAATTGTATTCATTTTTGCATTACTTTATAAGCAAACTTTGTTTGGTACGTCTCAATCTCTCAGCAGCATCAACGCTACAGCAGACAGAGAGAGGGAGAGAGAGAGAAAGAGCAGATCAAGACACCAGTTTTGATTTCATTAGGAGAACAAAATGTTTAAAACCAAATGCGTTACCTTAGGCTGCAGGTTAGAAATATGTTTTTATTTAAAGTATCTGCAATACACAATTTTATTTGACTAATTTAATACTGGAAGTATTTTCAGTACAGTGTAAGTTCCTTAACTAAACACCAGTTTTTTTGTTCTCTGCAACTTGGCATTTAGGAACCAAGGACTTAAAAGAAAAGTCTTTCTTTCTAAAAGGCACTACATTTAGTTTATTTATCTGCAACATTGTGTTGTTTAATTACAGTTTTGCTTTTGCACAATAAATGTTCTCAAAATGACATGCAACGTTTCTTTATTTCTTTAACAAAAAATAGCAGTTTGGCTTTCCTAAGGGTCTATGTAACCTGTTCTGAAATGGTTCTATTATAATTTATTTATCGCAATATATATCGTTATCGCAAGAGACTGCAATGTATATCGCAATATGGATTTTAGGCCATATCGCCCATCCCTACCCTGTTCCCTCATTCAGGGAACAAGGGATACATTCATAATTGAGACGTTATAACAGTATAATCAACTAGTTGCAAAAATAATCTAATAAATAATATAACATTATTTAAACGCACGAGAACTTCATAAAACAAAGACATCAAATACTCACCATTAACAAAAACTGTTAATGTTTTGACACTGACTGCTGAGCTGCTGTTCATGATCTTTAGTTGATAAATCCCAGCATGTTCACGTCTGATGTTCTTGATGGTCAAAAACCCAGTTTGCTCATCCAGCTCCAGTCTGTTTTTGAAAATCCCTTCAGGACCAGCATATGGAAAGATCTGTCCATCTTTGATTTCAGCTATGAGATTCTCATAGTTAAACATCCATTCAATCTGATCATGATTCTGTATTTCTGCAGCACTCTCTAACACAGCTGTCTCGCCCTCCGTGAATGTCACTATGTCCTCTTCATGTCACAGAAACAGAGAAGTACAGTCATTATGACAAGTGAGAAAAGATTACTGGACACAAAGATGTATATATATATAAATGTGAGAACAAGAACAAACTGTAGAGGTAAATATGAGATGCTCATAACTCTAATATATTAAAACAAAACAATGTGAACATAAAAGAACATGATAACATTATTCTTTAAATGTATGAGAATTCATAAAACAAAGACTTTAACTCACCATTGACACAAATATGGAATGTTTTGACATAGCCTGCTGAGCTGCGGTTCATGGTCTTTAGTTCATAAAACCCATCATGTTCACGTCTGATGTTCTCAGTGGTCGAAAATCCAGTTTCCTCTTTCAGCACCCTTCCAATACATCTGCGTTCCAATAACAATTCAGGACCAGGAAATGGAAAGATCTGTCCTGTTTCGTTTTCATCTATGGGAGACTCATCAGTGTTAAACCTCCATTCTATCAGTGGTGCATTTCCCAAACAACGACGTAACTCGTGGCTGAACTATTATAGATGCATCGCTTGGGAAAAGAACAATGTAGTGACGAGTGTTTCCCAAAACCCGTAGTTTCTCTGTCGCAGATCCAACATTTGAACCACGTTAGTTACAACGTAAAACGCCCATAATGATGCTCTAAACGGGGTGGAAACTACTTCTTTAGAGAAGAACCCCATCATTTCTTTCTGCAAATTATATTGTTTTACACGCACATGCATTAAAAATAAAATCCAATATTAGTTTTGGTAAAACTACTAAAACATGCACTTGTTTTCCATATTAATAGAAATATATGTAAATGGCACATATAGAGCCTGTGTTTCCTTTACTAATATGATTGAGAATATTACATAGTCTATTCTAAAACATAAAATCACTTACAAAAGCTAACACGTATTCTAATATCATATATAAATCATATAAATAAATAAATAAATAAATAATGAGCCTATTTATTAAGAAATTTAATTTAATATTTATTATTTATTAGGAAATTTTAAAAAAATCATACTTTAATAATGACATTAATAATATTAATGATGATGATCATGATTATTATTATTATTAAGTAGGATATTGTTTATTTATTGTTTATTTATTTGAAAAGTCTACTTTTACAATTCGACACATGCAAACCCCTGCAGAAATGTTCTAACCAACAGGTCCATGTCATATACAGTACAGATACTTAATAACTAACCCACTATAAATTAAAAGCATTAACGTATGCTTTGTTTTTTGTTTTCACAAGCTTTGGAGACGTAACATAAATTCCACTTTAAAATAATAGGTCACCTATAGGTTTAGTCATGAGCAATGGTTGTGTTCAAAATAACATCAATGTTTTCAAAGTGCACTGTGAAGGGAGCGCAATTGTAAATATGAAGATCGCTAAAACTGAACTATAAAAATGCTTTGAAAGCAAATTAAAACCAAGAGTGATGACTTTAAGGCTTTTGAAAAAACCATTCCAAGTTTAAATGTTACTAATCTAACACTAAAATTTCTTCCAAATAGGGCTATTCAGTTATTTTTGGTGAAGTTGTATTCATATTGCAATTTATAATCACAGAACAAAATTAATACTACAATCTCAATTTTTTTCCAGTCTTGTGCAGCCCTAATACAATTATATTTTATATTGACAATTTATTTACAGAAACATAGCATAAGTGAATATTAAATGGATACTGACACTTTAATCTGTTGAATAAAAGCAGTTTAAAAGAATAATAGAATCATTATCAGAGACTAAAAAAAGCCATAAAATGTGGAAAGCTGTCGGTGAAAACTTGTAAAGTTAAATTCATTAATGTTTAAGTTATAACTACATTTCAGAAAAAAAGGTTTCTGAGGAATTGAAAAATATAAATATTAAAATAACCATAAAATCAACACAACTTTGATAAGTAGTTTATTTGCAAAGATTTAAACTGTCTCAAGATGACTGTCCTGCATGACTGTACCCTTCTTCTGCAGGTGCCTCCACTGCCGTATGTATTAACTGTCTAATGTTGATACATTTGAAAGGAAGTAATGATATACAATTATATTGTAATCTACATTTCATCACAGCCTAAGTAACATTGAATCACTTTAATAGGCCTAATTAGCCATCACGTCTTTCTTCATTAAAGACCTCAAGACATAGTTCAACTTAAACATCCCATTACAGCTATATTTAACAACTGACTATCCAGTTCCTTAACATCCTGTGCTCTATTTTAACAATCTAAGCGCATTGTCATGGTGCATAAGCACTAACGGCATGTCTGAGTCAACTTTTGCTATGGCCGTTTCCACTAAGTGGTATGGTACGGTACCAAACCATTCCCCTTATTCGGCACCTTTTCGAAAGGGTACCAAACACGAGAATTGGTACCAAAAGGGTCCCAAAAGGCAGAGCTAGACGCGCAGCTGAACGCTATTGGTTTACAGAGATACGTCATTCGCCGCCATGTTTTCATACACAGCCGAGAGACTATATATACATATAATAACGAGCCCTGTTCGATTTGGGCTCAAACGAACCTTGTTGTCGTCTGGATGAACAGCCACAAAGCCAAAAAGAAGAGCAGATTTTACACTGTGCCCTGTAGTTTTTTTACGAGCCAGTCTGAAGCGCAAGCGGTTTTGCTTTCTTGCTTGCACTCGCCGCGCGTCTATATTTGAAATAACAAACTTCTTGATCTGATGATAATAACGTGCACTTGATTATTGACGTGCTTTTGAAACCTGATCCTGTCAGAAACTGACAAACGCGAAAGTGAAACGCAAAAAAACAAAAGGAGAAGCCAGAAAAAAAGAGCACATTATTTTTTCAGCAAACCTGAACAAACTGCCATGTTTACCTATTATCATCACCTTTTGGACTATTACAAACTCGGAATGATGGAATTACTTTCTAACAAGAGGCTACACGTGCTGCTGAAGATTAAAGACACATTTAATCATGAGAGGTTTGCACTGACTTCGTGTTGTTTTAAACCTAAATAAGGACTAAATGTATGCTGTGTGTTTTTCTGTAATTGATAACATATCGGAGACTGTAAGGGTCTGTATGTGTTTATATATGTTGCATTTATTTATTTATTTTATATAATTGCAGACGTTACAGTAGGCTATTTCACACTATCATTGATCTGCAGTTATAATCAACTTATGTTCATAAAAAAGTTAGTAATAAACATTTATACAGAAGTATTTAGGTGTGTAAAGCATCTGTTTTGTGAGAAGTGCTTCTCATATGATATGTGAGCGACCCGTACAGCTTTACTTTAGACATTTTCTCGAGCGAAAATGACGCCCACCAAAAGAGTACCATTGGTACCCTTTTGGCAGTGGAAAGGCAAGCCTGATAAAGGTGACCCGTACCGACCCGTACTGTACCAGTCAGTGGAAACGAGCCATTAAGGATGAAAAAAAAAACGGTCTGTGCACCAGCAGTCTAAAAGGGTTGAGCTTATTCTCTTAATAAGTTAGAAACGTTTTGAGCAATTAATGCATAAGCTGCAGCTGTGGCAGGAATGATTTTGGTGTGGTGACCCGCCATAGAAGAACGAATGTAGCAGAAATACTGTTTAATCTTTAATCTTAAAATGATGAAAACTGAAATGATTTGCAGTCTAACTGGAGTCTCTATATTTTGAGCTGAATTACCTGAAGAAGAAAAACTAGGCATGAGGAGGACTTCATAAAACCTAAAGACTTCAAATACTCACCAATGACTGCAACAGTGAATCTTTTCTCATGGGCTCCTGATCTGCTATTTGTGACCTTTAGATAATAATCCCCAGCATGCTCATGTCTGATGTTTTTGATTGTCAGAGATCCAGTCTCCTTGTCCAGATCCAGTGTGTCTTTGAAAATCCCATCATGAAATTCAGATGTAGAGATCTGTCCATCTTTGACTTCAGCTATGGGAGACTCGTGCGTGTTAAACCTCCATTCTACATCCTCATATCTCTGCATTTCTGCAGCAGTCTTTAAAACAGCTGTTTCTCCCTCCACGGCTCTCACTTTCTCCTCTTCATGTCAAAAAAAAGAGAGAAACAGAGAAATACAGCCATTATGACAAGCGAGTAAAGTTTTATAGGACACAAAGAGACAGAAATATTCTGTAAATTTGAGAACAAGAACAAACTGCAGAGGTAAATATGAGATGCTCATAACTCTAATATATTAGAAAAACAATGTGAACATAAGCAGAATATTTCTGTAAGTGTGCATTATTTATGATTAATCTGCATGGTAAATTCCTGTACTGCTATATTTCATCATTCATGTTCACTATAATATTGAATAAAGTGAGGAAAGCTCAAAATAAATGACAATTACATCAACAGGAGTAAACATGGCTGCAGGTGTGATTAATTTGATAAAATCTCACCCTCACTGAGGCTGTTTGAAGCATAGTATGGCATGTAAACTTCATTCACAGAGGCAGCTTACCTCTGTAACTCTTCGTTTAAATGAGTGTAAATCTGTGTTCATTTCAAAAGCACAAACAACTCACCTTTGATTTTAATACAGAACTTCTTTGTTTCAGTGATTCTTCTGCTGCTGCTGATCTTCACTTTAAAATCTCCACTGTGTTTAATAGTGATGTTCTGGATGGTCAGAGATCCAGTCTCCTCGTCCAGCTGCAGTCTGCCTCTGAATCTCTCAACATGATATGTTATCTCTCTGGTCTCTCCTGTCACTTTTCCCATTTTTGCGATCAGAACATTTTTATCTCCAAACGTCCACTGTACCTCATCATCGCTCTCCATTTCAGTGCCAGGCTCTAGAGTGACAGATTCTCCTCCCTCTACATACTTTGTCTCCTCTTCATTTGTGACCGGAAAAAAAAAAAAAAAAAAAAAAGATAAAGAAAATGTTGGCATTAGATCCAGTAGACAGGTTGCTGTGATTTGAAAGAAAAGAAATAAACATTTATGGACTGTGACAGAAAGTGGGTGTGCTTAATTGGATAAACCCTCACTGAGGCTGGCTGACTCAATGTGGAGTGGGGACTTCGGGTGCTTTCACAACTAGCGGTGTGTTTTGGAACCTGGCACGTTTGCCTCTTTAGCTTGGTTCGTTTGGGCATATGTGAAACCTGCAATCACGCTCGGATCAGTGTCAAAACAATTGGTTCAGTTGAAACTAACTCTGGAGTGCATCGATTGTAGTGAGAAAGAAATACGATCCAACGAACTAACAAACCAGGCTATATCACAGTGTATTATAGTTACGTAAAAGCTATATACACAGTTGCAATCAAAATTATTAAACCCCCTTTGATTTTTTTTTTTATATTTCCCAAATGATGTTTAACATAGCAAGGAAATTTTCACAGTATGTCTGATAATATTTTTTTTCTTCTGGAGAAAATCTTATTCATTTTATTTTGGCTAGAATAAAAGCAGTTTTTATTTTTTTAAAAAACATTTTAAGCTCCCAATTATTAGCCCCTTTAAGCTAAGCTAATAATCTAACCTGCCTAGTTTACCCAATTAACCTAGTTAAGCCTTTAAATGTCACTTTAAGCTGTATAGCAGTGTCTTGCAAAATATCTAGTCAAATATTATTTACTGTCATCATGGCAAAGATAAAATAAATCAGTTATTAGAAATTAGTTATTAAAAGTATTATGTTTAGAAATGTGTTGAGAAAAAACGCAAATATGTGGCCACAATAAGATAAAAAGCGGTAAGCGATTTAAGCTTATACGTTTGTGTTTTTTTTTTACCAGAACCTGCTTGTAACGTTAAAGACACTTGAACTGTTTTTTCTAGCTTTAAAGAACTAAAAAAATTAACGTAAAAAAGATATAAAAAGAAACAAGGGGGTTTTAAATATCAGAGGAAAAATAACAATTTGCATGCAAATGATCTGTGTTTTTCTAAGAGGGCTTCGACAGATAGAAAAACGTTAACTAGTAACTGTTACCCATATTTGGGAAATTTTTAATGATGTAGAATATGAATAGAGCACTTATAAGTTTTAAGAGAAAGTTCTTAAAGTGTGGTGACAGTCAAGAGATTAAAACAGATTAATGCATATAGCGAAGCGCGCAAAGTCCTATGGAAGTACCTGTTCTGTGAATATGAAGAAATGTGACGGCAGGAGGCAGGGGAAACTAGGCTGCTCAAGATGAGCAAGACACTCAAGAGGAGTGTAGGGTATTTATTTAATTATAAGTTTTTGTATTTATTTGTATTGGTCAAAAGCAAAAATAATCTATATGGTGTGCAGAAGCCCCCACCTTTGCTCTTGAGAGACTAGAGTAGAGGGGTGAGGTTCAGGTTACACAGTATAAAAGATAAACCGTCACCCTAGTCTGAGGTCAAGAGCACTCTGAAGCAGATTTTCATTCAGGATGTCTCTGTACATTGCTGCACTCATGTTTCCCTCTATTCTGAAAAACATCCCCACAGCATGATGCTGCCACCACCATGCTTCAATGTAGGGATGGTATTAGCCTGGTGATGAGCAGTGCCTGGTTTTCTCTAAACATAACACCTGACATTCACTCCAAAGAGTTCAATTTTAGCTCATCAGACCAGAGAATTTTGTTTCTTATGGTTTTTTTGAAAATTTTGTTTCTTATGGTCTGAGTGTCCTCTCTGGTCTCTTCTCTCCCCCCACTGAGCATCATGGACAGCATTGTGGCAGCAGTGGGGTCATTCAGGTTCCTGTGCACCACCATCTCTCAGGACCTGAAGTGGGACACTCACATTGACTCCATTGTCAAAAAAGCTCAACAGAGGCTGTACTTTCTTCGTCAGCTGAGGAAGTTCAACCTCCCAAAGGAGCTGCTGAAACAGTTCTACACCTCCATCATTGAATCAGTCATCTGCACATCAATAACTGTCTGGTTTAGCTCAGCTACCAAATCCGACCTCCGAAGACTACGTCGAATAGTTCGGACTGCTGAGTGAATCATTGGTACAACCCTCCCTACTCTCCAAGAACTGTACTTATCCAGAGCGAGCAGAAGGGCTGCCAAAATCACTCTGGACCCCTCACACCCAGCACACTGCCTGTTTGAACTGTTACCTTCTGGTCGACGCTACAGAGCACTGCGCACCAGAACAGCCCGACACAGAAACAGTTTCTTCCCTCAGGCAATCCATCTCATGAACACTTGATGATAATAATTGTGGAACCAACATCACTACCTGCTATACACTTTTTTTTTATACACACATACACTTATTTAACAACACACTTTACATGCCAATTTGCACATAACAGCTGCACATATTATGTTGTATATAGTAAAATAGCTGTACATACACTTGTCAATTTGCATATTTGCATTCACTATTTAAAATATATTTATTGTCTTTTTTTTAGTCCTGCCTGTAATTCTGTTGCACTGTAGAAGCTCTGTCACGAAAACAAATTCCTCGTATGTGTGAACATACCTGGCAATAAAGCTCTTTCTGATTCTGATGCCCTTTAGCAAATTCCAGGCAGGGAGTGGCTTTCCTCTGGCCACTCTACCATACAGGCCTGATTGGTGGGTTGCTGCAGAGGATGGTTGTCCTTGTGTAAGGTTCTCCTCTCTCCACAGAAGAACGCTGAAGCTCAGACAAAGTGACCATCGGGTTATTGATCACCTCCCTGACTAAGGCCCTTTTCCCACTATCACTCAGCTTAGATGGCCTGCCAGCTGTAGGAAGAGTCCTGGTGGTTCCGAACATCTTCCACTTACGGATGATGGAGGCCACTGTGCTCATTGGAACTTTCAGAGCAGCAGAAATGTATCTGTAAGCTTTCCCAGCCTTGTGCCTCGAGACAATTCTGTCTCAGAGGTCTACAGACAATTCCTTTTTGTTCGTGCTTAGACATGCACTATCAACCCTGGAACCTTATATAGACTGGTGTATGCCTTTCCAAATCATATCCAATCAACTGAATTTACCACAGGTGAACTCCAATTAAGCTGCTGAAACATCTCAAGACATCTCAACTTCATTGAGATGTCATGTTAACTTCATTCACAGAGGCAGGTTACCTCTGTAACTCTTCGTTTAAATGAGTGTAAATCTGTGTTCATTTCAAAAGCACAAACAACTCACCTTTGATTTTAATACAGAACTTTGTTTCTGTTATTCTTCTCCTGCTGCTGATCTTCACTTTAAAATCTCCACTGTGTTGAATAGTGGTGTTCTTGATGATCAGAGATCCAGTCTCCTCGTCCAGCTGCAGTCTGCCTCTGAATCTCTCATCAGGATATGTTATCTCTCTGGTCTCTTCTGTCATTTTTCCCATTTTAGCGATCAGAACATTTTTATCTCCAAACATCCACTGTACCTCATCATCTCTCTCTATTTCAGTGTAAGGGTCTATAGTGACAGATTCTCCTTGCTGCACACTCTTCGTCTCCACTTCATTTGTGAAAAAAAAAGAAAGAAAGAAAGAAAGAAAGAAAGAAAGAAAGAAAGAAAGAAAGAAAGAAAATGTTGGCATTAGATCCAGTAGACAGGTTATTGTGATTTGAATGAAAATAAATAAACATTTATAGACTGTGACTGAAAGTGGGTGTGCCCACTTGATAAACTGTCACTGGGGCTGGCTGAGCAATAATGTGGAGTGTTGCCTTCATTCACAGAAGCAGGTTACCTTTATAACTCTTCGTTTAAATGAGCGTAAATCTGTGTTTATTTTAAAGCACAAACAACTCACCTTTGATTTTAATACAGAAGATCTTTGTTTCTGTGATTCTTCTGTTACTGATCTTGAACTTAAAATCTCCAGTGTGTTCATTAGTGATGTAATGTATGATCAGAGATCCAGTCTCCTGGTCCAGCTGCAGCCTGTCTCTGAATCTCTCATCAGGATATGTTATCTCTCTGGTTTCTCCAGTCATTTTCCCCATTTTTGCAATCAGAACATCGTTATCTCCGAATGTCCACTGGATCTCATCATCTCTCTCCATTTCAGTGTCAGGCTCTAGAAGGACAGGTTCTCCATGCTGCACATACTTTGTCTCCACTTCATTGGCGACCACAAAAAAAAAAAAAAAAAAAAACAAAGAAATGTTGGCATTAGATCCAGGCTGCTGTGTTTTGAATGAAAAGAAATAAACATTTATAGACTGTGACTGAATGTGGGTGTGCTAATTTGATAAACCCTCACTGAGGTTGTTTGACTCATAATGTGTTGTGTTGACTTCATTCACTTAAGCAGGTTACCTTTGTAACTCTTTATTTAAATGAGTGTAAATGTGTTCATTTTAAAGCACAAACAGCTCACCATTGATCATAATAGAGAAGATCTTTGTTTCAGTGATTCTTCTCCAGCTGCTGATCTTCACTTTAAAATCTCCACCGTCTTTAATAGTAATGTTCTTGATAGTCAGAGATCCAGTCTCCTCGTCCAGACACAGTCTGTCTCTGAATCTCTTATCAGGATATGTTATCTCTCTGGTCTCTCCAGTCATTTTTCCCATTTTTGCGATCAGAACATTTTTATCTCCAAACATCCACTGTACCTCATCATCTCTCTCTATTTCAGTGTCAGGCTCTAGAGTGACAGATTCTCCTTGCTGCACAAGCTCTTCATATTTGACCACAAAAAAAAAAAAAAAAAAAGGAAAACAATGTTGGCATTAGATCAAGTAGATCAGGTTGCTGTGATTTGAATAAAAGAAATAAACATTTACTGTACAACCTGTGCTATTCACAGATCAATAAAAAGGTGATAAATTCACCATGAAACAACAATAACCAGAACTGACACACAATCATTTTTTCATAATAACCATTTTCTTTATGTAATACATTTGTTTCCCCGTATAAATTCAAACAATATTTTCTAACATCAAATGTCTATAAACTAGGGCTGCATGATATTGGAAAAATTTTACATTGCGATATTTAGTTTTTCTGCGAAAAATATTAGAATATATATACACAATTTTACCAGATGACTTGAAAACTGATATTTGGAAGGAAGTTAATAAACTAGATTGATTGGGATATTTCTGTAGGGCAAAAAGTTCAGTTTAATAGTGTTTTATGGTTTTCAGAGCAGTCTAATAGTATTCAGGCACAGAATTTGAATAATCAAATGCAAAATAACACTGCAAAAATGATTCAATAAAATAATTCTTATTACAAAGGGTCAAATTTCGTGTGCCTGAATACTCTGAACTGTCAGGCCTTAAAAACATGTGCAACTGAAAAACTTTCACTCCATTTGGTTAAACGTGAGACTATACAAATTTCATGTGCTCTGAACCGTTTCTCCTGGTCAACTATAAACTCAAAATTGCATATCCTGCGATGTGACTATTGTGAATGTGCACATTGCGATATCGATGCTGAAACGATATATTGTGCAGCACTACTATAAATTATGCCTTTTAAATGAAAACTTCGACCCTTAATGAGAGATCTCTTTGACGCCATTGGTTCAAAAGTTAATTTACTTGTAGAATCAAAATACCCTTGCTACCCTTGTTGTTCAGACAAAGAGAAAGTAAGTTTTTTTTAGGATTTTACTCCATGTGCTGGACTTTTACAATGCTAAGCGGTTTGAACCTCCAAACAATCGTAAAAATCAGTCAATTTATTTAACAGATTGTTTCACTGCGTCGAAAGAAAGAAAGAAAGAAAGAAAGAAAGAAAGAAAGGATCATCTGGAAGTAAACTAATCGACTGTGCCTATGCATCCTAAAGAGTGAAGCTCCTGGCTTTTTAATCGCCCCCTGGTGGCTGAATGCAGTACAGGTCAAATTAATTATGACATTCACAGTGCATTGACGATGCTTTCCATACAATTTTAGATTTTACTTCACAGGACAAGACCTCTTGTATTAAAATGTAGAATTTATAAATAGATTTATATATTATTTTATATATTTAATACAAGCAGTCAGATAAACGAATTGTACCTTTAATTGTACCTGCTCAAAGAAAATTTCTCTTTTTTTTAATGCATCAAACAAAACTCAAGTACATGAACAGAACAACATAAGCATTTAAAGCAAATAAACACATTTACTAACTCGCTTGCTGTTTGAGCATTGTTGAGTGAGTTCATTGTGTTCCCGCACCCAACAGAAAGGGCTGCGATTGACTCTAACAGTCAGTGCAGCTCTGTCGTTATTCAATGGATGAGTGACGCGGATACAGATAAATGGCCGCAATTAGTCTACACATAATATTAATGCGCGGTTGTCACAGCTTATTCGCAATAGACACGGTGGAGAAAATTTGCTCTGCAGGCACGCTCGTGTGTCTGGATCCACAAGTATAACTGCAACAGTCGAGAGAGGCAATAATATCCAGCTGCAGGCCCGCAGAACCACACACGTTTCAGGCACACACAATCCAGCACACAAGTTCTAGGCAAACCATATATGGTAACTAACTAACTCCTTAGGAGTGTTATCGCCACCTACTGTATTTCACAAGTATGGTGATCGAGAACGCCCGTGCTACGATTGCCATTCATTAGACTGTGAACAGTTTATGGTTTCCCATTTCAGTTATTATTTCATTATTATATCGTAACGATCACTTTAACATCGCTGCAGTTTCTGAACTCAAATTATGTAAATAAAAATAATTGGTTAAACACTTGTGGCTTTATTCACGTATCCACATACACAAAGAAAACATACCAGACCGTCTAATTGTATTAAGTGTAATAAACTAATTCAGGATCTTAATGTTGTCATACTTGGTTAAAATCGTTTTGTTGTAAAATATAAAAAACAAACAATAATGAGTCACATTAAAAATGAATTACTATAGATAATAATTTAAAATTAATATAGTTATAAACTGATTTAAACTACTATCTTTTACTAAACTGTAGCAACTGTTAGTAATATATATATATATATATATATATATATATATATATATATATATATATATATATATATTATCGGCGTTAACGTGCTGCGTTAACGCGAGACTCTTATCGCACGATAAAAAAAATATCGCCGTTAATCTATTCTCAAAGTTAGGTTGGGAGCTGGGTCTATTTTACCCAAGCTGTGATAACTTTCACCTATTAGCGCGGATGGATACCTGACCGGTGAGCCGTCTGCCCTTCTGAATCAAATCAGCAGGCTGCCTGACTCTAACTGCAGGTCGGCAGTTTCATTTTAACTCACGGATATTTCATTCATTCCTTCGTGAAAAAGTGGGGTATTAGACGCAAATACGGAGAGAATGTTATGGAATTTAATAACGCATGCCAAATGGTAAGAAAAAAAACTTCGGCATTTCGCGATGTGTGTGTGTGTGTATGTGTGTGTGTGTGCAGTCCTTTACTGACAGCCGCGTGTGGATCTTGTCGGAAAATATGGCGAAAGGTCCTAAAGACCGCCGTGTTTACTTCAATAATGCCACTAATATCTGCATACTCCACATCTTAATTCCATTTCTGTTTAGTTCAGTTATGACTTTAGATGGATTAAGGTAAGAAAAAAAAAAAAAAAAAAAAAAAAAAAAAAATCGCTGTTTGGAGCTTATGTAGCATTGATGTTTAACTGAATAAACAGTTAACACAAGTACATCTTATTGAACATCATTTATTTTCATCATCAATTATCATAGTAGAACAGTTTCTCAAGCAGTTTGTGATGTATTTTTGAAACAGGAGATGAGCCCCTTGTCTAATGCACCACCTGGCTTGAGAAACCTGTTCTCAAAGACTTATTATTTGGGTAACACACATATTTTGAATGCCTTCGGCAGAATTCAAATGAGCCATTTTAATCTAGATTAATCTAGATTAAAAAAATTAATCTATGCCCACCTATAATATATATATATATATATATATATATATATATATATATATATATATATATATATATATATATATATATATATATATATATATATATATAATTTAATTTCATTAATTATTAACAGTTAATTTGTGTGTATTGCTAAATTTGTTGCAACTATAATTACCACAAATTACCAGTACTTTATGGTTTAAAAACAATATATTACTTACTATAAATTACTATAGTATTTAATGTGAGAAATCATTAATAATAAAGTTATTAGAAAATTAAGCAAATAAATACTATTAAATCACTTGTGTAAAATATAGTGTTCACATTTATTAAATGTAAAAAATAAATTATTACTTATAAAGATGTTATTGCCTATTAACTTGCTATTATTTCCTTCATCCATTATATAAACTAAAACTGTCCAATTTAGATAGTTCAGCAAGGCCAGCAAATAAGTATCTGCAATATTGACTCTGTCAAATAATAATGACTGATCATCATCTATGATGACTGATAGAAAACTGATCAGTCTATTATATTAAATGGCGATCGGAAACAATGCTTCCCATTCGCCCGCCTCGATCGCAATATTTGTGAAACAGTAAACACTATTGTTTATTGTGTACAATATTTATTAACAATATATATATAAAAATATTGATGACGATGTCCGAGAAGACGTTAATAAGATTAACTTCCGTCGTAACCATATATGGTTTGCCTAGAACGTGTGTGCTGGATTGTGTGTGCCTGAAACGTGTGTGGTTCTGCGGGCCTGCAGCTGGATTTATCTCGAGAGAGGAGAGGAATCGTTACCTCACGCAAGCAGGTCAAAGGTCCAGAGAGAGAGAGTTTACAGTTTTCATTTGCATCAGCAGTGAAATAGGGGCTCATGGGTTCTTTGGTAACAGTTGTCTGCTTTTTAAGTGGTTGGAGTGTTTCAATTAGGCTACACGCGCTCGCCTCTCTCACCATAGTAGTAATCGAAATAATCACACCTTTTCAAAACGCCATTTCGGTTTTAAATCGATTAATCGTGCAGGCCTAGTGAAAACAATACAACTTTTTGAGTTTTACACTTTACTGTGCCACAAATAAAGTACTTTTACTCTTTCAGTATCAACTGTAATACTTACTCAGATGTTTCTGTAGTTCAGAGATCCTGCGGCGATGATAAAGAAAACACAATCCAGTTACAGCTGCAAACACCAGCAGCAGGCCAATAATACATCCTGCTACAGCAGCTGAAGACAATCCTGAACCTATGAGCCCTACAAACACTATAAACATCAGCACTCTACAACCTGATGAAGACCTGAAACTGTAATGATAAAGACAGCCATTATGAACAATTTGATCTATAAACACGATAAACATCAGCATCAGCAGAGCGGCGGTCATTCTGGTGTGAACATGCCAACAGGACAACAGCACAGATATGCAGAAAATGACAGAATAAAAACAAAAGAGAAATCAAAGTTATACAGAATTATTTTATCCTCAATAACTAAGTAAGTGTAAATGCACTTAAGACAAAAATGGCACTTTGAGAAGCTTGATAAACAATCAAGACATTAAGAGCTACTTACCAGTGGCAGCAACAGTGAATTTCCTGTATGTTGTCTGTTTGTTGCTGCTGATCTTCACTGTATAAAGTCCAGCGTCTGTGTTTGTCATGTGTTTGATGGTCAGAGATCCAGTCTGGTCATTCAGCTTCAGTCTGTCTCTGAATCTCTCATCACTAGCATAATATGGTGGACTCCTGATCTCTTTATCTACTTTAACGAGGAGTTTTCCTTCATCTCCAAACCTCCACACTATCAGCTCATCTCCATGTAGTGTAGTAACATTAGTCTCTAGAATGAATGATTCTTCCTTTTTCACTGACAAGCTCTTTGTATCAGCTTTATGAGCTTCAAAAGCAGAAGGAACCTCTGCAAGAGAAACATTCACAGACAGAGGTTAAACACACTGAATAGTACTGGTATATGAACTGCACTACACCGTGACACTTTGCTGTTCATCTGTTCTGCTTGTGTTAATGGGATAAGACACATGCAGATTAATAAAAAGGTTACATTTTTACATGTACAACAATATCCAGGCTGTCACTTTGCCATATTTCTTATGTTTATTTATGTGCATGTATAGAGGAGCGCGGGGGCACAAAGTAACGCGGGGTTAAATGTAACATGGAGTTTTAAGGTATTTGCTCAGGGTTAACCATGGCATGCCTCCGAGGTTTTCACCACAGTGTCGGCAGACGTCTTCCTGCCAATCATTGAAAAATTTTGGCGAAATTTGGATGAGATACACAGGAGAAACCATTTTTACAGCATAAAAGTATTTTTTATCATAGTCAATATTTAAAAAAATTCAATAAAAATAAAAAATGGTGAAAGTATGAACGTAAAATCTTATATTGTTGTGATCACCGTCTTCTAGGCTAAAAGATGAAACCATTTTGAAAGATGTAGAAAACACACAGAGACTGCTATCCAGTTTTGAGGAAAACATGACACAGCAGGGTTAGTTGTAACAGGGTGTTACAATTAAGCCACACACTGTTGGACACCAACTAAACTAACAAAATTATTTTTTGAATTTTGAGTGTAATGTTGAGAACTTTTTAAATAAAAATGTTTTTTAATAGAAAATATTGTTTTAATAGAATTTTTTTTTTATTGCCAATAATGCAAATAAATACATTGTATAATAATGGATAAATGGATAATAATGCAAATAAATTCAAATGTGTTTATCCAATAAACAAATAAGCATACTGTGCTATGTAGAATAAAAAAGAAATGAGCCAATTACTGAGGTAATATAGCTACTAATTAAAGTAAACTAAATGTAAATTAATTGTGTGATATCTGCCTTAAGCATGTGTTACAACTAACCCCCTGTCTGTTACAACTTGCCCCGCAGGTGGGGTAAATAGTAACATTTTTCCTCCTGGCACTTTTGGCAATACTGCACAGAAACCACAGGTCCGGCCATCATAGTTCCAGTGCTCATTTGTAGGAGAGGCTTGTGTGTTGTTGGTAAAAAAAATATGGTTTGTCTAACCCTATTAATTTGTTCATTATTTGACCAAAACCAAAAAGTGTTACTTTGTGCCCCGCTCTCCCCTACGTGAAAACATGTATATTTTTATCTAATGCCATGCCAGAATCCGTTAGACCAGTGGTTCTCAAACTTTTTTCACCAAGTACCACCTCAGACAAAAATTGTCTCTCCAAGTACCACCATAATGACCAGTATTGAAATACAGTAGCGTAGTAGGCCTAATTAAGCAGCTACAGCACTGCACAGTTAAAAAACGAGGCAGATTAATTCCTATTATTAAGAATATGTATTATTGTCAGCCACTTTAAACATTATAAATAGTTTAAACATTAACTGTACTTGCAGACCAAAACAAAAATTCATTTAAATTAGAATGTGTTTTTAAAAGTTAATTAAAAATGGCACTGTTCCTAAAAAGTAAAAAAGAAAACTGCTGTACTTGTAAAGTAATAATGTAGCTTATTCATCAAAACCTGGAAATGTAGCTTGGACCTGATAAATATGGGCTATATCATATATATATATTCAATTTTAATATATTTTATACATTTTGAAAGTTTTACAAGTTGCAATTTTGAAGTTGCATGTACATATGGCATATTTGTATATCTTTAAAATCTAAACTTGTATTTTAAATATATGATTTGGAATTACTTAAATTAGAAATTAGATCTGCTGCTCGTCATTTACAGTAGGCCTATGTGTGTCAGAAAGCGAGTGATTAAATGCATACAGTGCTTTACCAATTCATATGTGTGGTATTTCTGCGATCTGGTGCGAATAAGAACACATAAGTGAACCGTGAAGTTTGCATTAACCGCGCACCGACCACTGTTTTCTAACAGACTCGGGTACGGTTCGCGGTACCTCCGTCTGTGCACACTAAGAATAACTTTAATTATATTCTACCTCTAAGCTTTACAAAACAAATAACTGTATATATCGAAACACACATTAGTTTACACAACTACGAGCACACGTTTTAACACCTTTGTAATAATTATTTTACCAGTGATGCAGCATGGGGAAAATCCTGAGTTTGCAGCAACTGAATTGGCAACACAACAGCACCAGTCTGCTTCTCTAGCGCGTGTGTATCTGCTGTAAGTGCCGCGCGCATCTTCCTCTGGCTCTGCGCCAAGCGGACTGATTTTTCACATCTGATGACGCGATGCACTAAAGTAAACATTAAAAGCACTCTAGCATAATCGTACACTTCAGGGAACACCCGGTGCTATCTGATCACATGAGTCTCGGAGTTATTGTACACGTCAAAGGGTTAAAAGTGTGTTCATTTTATTCTTTTATTGTTCAGCGATTCTTCCACGTACCACTGGAAGGCCTCGTACCACAAGTGGTACGCGTACCACAGTTTGAGAACCACTGCGTTAGACAATGCATGCATAACAGATACAATAAAAAACAGTAAACAAGTTATATTAAACTTTTTTTTTTACCTTAACAGATGTTAAAAAGCCTAAAGCTTTTTGTGGCAAAATTATAATGAATATTACTCTAATTGAGTTTAGTTCATAAAACTGTTAACTAGAACTCTCACACTCCATTGCTGCAAGCCCCCAGTTAGCAACCATAAGTCAGCCAGCCTCACACCCATCTCTGAGCCTACCTCACCCTATACACCTAGGAGACGCCTCAGGTCTTTGCGACAGCGCCAGGTCTCAAAAAACACCTCATCTTCAGCTGGTGAACTTAAAAGCTGTCATTGATGTGTCTCGGGTGCCTGCTTAGATAACAGTGTCTTCATCAGATGTTTGCAAAACAAGCAGGAACCCAGTGTGCCTGTAGCTTTCTCTTCGCAGATATGTGTTGTATTACGTGACAGAAAACCGAGGATTTCCTCAAGCCGTATAGCAAATCATTCAAATCTGGTGTCTATTAAATGTAATTCTGAGACTACTGTAGGGAAAACAGCTAAAACTGTTAAGTTAGCACTTTTAAACATCCGATCACTTAACAATAAGTCACTTTTAGTCAATGATTTTATCAACACAAATTGCCTTGATTTTATGCTTTTAAATGAAACTTGGCTAGATGACAGTTGTAGCGCAGCAGTTCTGAATGAAACAGCTCCTTTAAACTTTGATTATTTGAGTGTTTGCAGAGCTAATAGGAGAGGTGGAGGCTTCGCTGCCCTGTTTAAAGATGTCTTTGAGTGTAAACAAGTGTCATTTGGTGACTATCTGTCCTTTGAATATCTGAGTATAGCACTAAAAGGTGCTCCACGCATTTTACTGATCATTATCTACAGACCTCCAAAATATTCTCCAACTTTTATTGATGATTTTACAGAGTTGTTATCAATAATAACCTCTGAGTTTGACTATTTTACTATTGCTGGGGATTTTAATATTCACATTGATAATCCAGAAATCAATGCTGTAAAAGAACTCATGACTGTTTTTAACACTTTTGATCTGACTCGGCATGTTCAAGGCCCCACACACAATCGTGGACACACTCTTGATCTACTTATAACTAAGGGTTTACACATTTCATCGACTGTTGTTAAGGATGTTGCACTATCTGATCATTTCTGTATTTTCTTTGATATATTGATCACTCCAGCCATTGAAGACAGATCTGTCTCTGTCAGAAAGAGATGCATAAATGAGAACACTAGTGAGCAGTTTATGAAGGCCATATCACTCGCACCAAGCATATCTGTAGACTCTGTTGACTCTCTTCTTGATTTGTTTAACTCTAAAGTTCAGAACGTCATAGATGACATTGCTGCTGTGAAAGTCAGGAAGAACACTGACAGACAGAAAGGACCTTGGTCAAGGTCAACATCGGTAAAGATGATGAAAAGACAGTGCAGAAAAGCTGAGCGTATGTGGAGGAAGACGAAACTAGTAGTCCACTATAATATCTATAAAGACAGTCTTCATGCTTTTAATGTGGAACTAAACACTGCTAGGCAGACTTTCTTTTCAACCCTTATAAACGGCAACTCAAATAATGCGCGTACACTCTTTGCTACGGTAGAAAGAAAGACTCACAAACCTCCCCCCCAGTAGGTTTCCCAGTGAACTACTCTCGGAAAGTAAATGTAATGAGTTCGCTCATTTCTTTACTGATAAGATCAATAATATCAGAAAGGCAATCAGCTCATCCAATCAGCCAAGTTGTGTTGACGTCAGACAAGCTCAACCACAACTTAAGAGATTAGACATTATGTCTGATTTCATGGCAATTAATGGTAAAATCTTAGAAGAGATTGTGCAAAATATGAAAACATCAACTTGCAGTCTTGACATGCTCCCCACATCATTCTTCAAAACGGTGTTTAACTGTTTAGAAATGGATCTTATAAAAGTGGTAAATGCTTCACTTCTCTCAGGGACTTTTTTTAAACTCACTTAAAACTGCAGTTGTTAAACCCTTCTTGAAAAAGAGCAACCTGAATAACACACTATTGAGCAGTTACAGGCCAATCTCAAATCTCCCTTTCATTGGAAAAATCATTGAAAAAGTTGTTTTCAACCAGGTTAACAAGTTCTTAAACTTCAAGGGGTGTTTAGACAATTTTCAATCTGGTTTCAGAGCACATCACAGTACAGAGAGCGCTCTAATAAAGATAATCAATGATATCCGCCTAAATACAGATTCAAGTAAACTAACAGTGCTGGTATTGCTGGATCTTAGTGCTGCATTTGACACTGTCGATCACAGCATACTTCTGGATAGGCTGGAAAATTGGGTTGGGCTGTCTGGGACGGTCCTCAAATGTTTCAGATCTTATCTTAAAGGGAGAGGTTACTATGTCAGTATAGGTGACCATAGGTCAAGGTGGACACCCATGACATGTGGAGTCCCTCAAGGCTCGGTTCTGGCACCTCTCCTGTTCAACCTTTATATGCTCCCTCTGAGCCAAATAATGAGAAAGAACCAAATCTCCTACCACAGCTATGCTGATGACAATCAGGCCCCGTTTACACTAATACGTTTTAGTTTAAAAACGCATAAGTTTTGCTACGGTTACGCTATCCGTCCACACTACACCGGAGTTTTCGAGCCCCGAAAACGGAGCGTTTTGGAAACGCTGGAGAGGCCGTTTTCATTCTAAAATGCTGCTGCTCCGTCTCAGTGTGGATGGGGGAAAACGGAGACATCTGAAAACGGAGGCGGGGCTGCAGACATTCGCCTATCTGATTGGGGCTTTTTCCTCAATATTAAGTAGCCAATACACAGTTCAGTCTTCATCCTCTCCGTGTAAGTTCAGACCTCGCAAGTTTGATATGGAAAACAAACTCCCGAGAGTGTACTTTATAAAGTCATTCACATCACCCTGGCTATGCCGTTTCACTATCTTGACAATAAAATGAAAACATGATGTGAGGAAGTGCCTAATTTTACTTTGATATTAGCAACTTAACAGATATCAGAAATGTTGAGGCGTCGTGTAGCTGCATGATATGAGCGTCATCTTCATGCATATTTATAACAAAACCTATAACATTACTGCCTCCTTTCATTTTCATTGAAAATACGAAACATACCCTCTTTTTCATTGAATATCCGTTTTAATGATCAATAATGGCCATTATAGGCCTAAAAGTAGAACGTACAATAAGTTTATACAATAGAGAAAATAAAGGCAAGCAATCAGTCAGGTGTGCAGAATCGGAGTCTGCGGTTACATTAATTAAGATATTAACCTCACTTATCTTTGCGCTCAAAACATGTTACCTGAGAACAAGTAATAGATTCAAAAGACCAAAGTCGGGAATATGTCATCAGATATAGACAGCAAGATGAATTAAATATCACGTTTAACAAATATAGTGAGATTAGATCCAGCGGTAGATCCGTGATGAACAGTCCGACTTGCGCAGCTCTCATGTAGGCATGGGACGATAACCGTTTTCAAGGTATACCGCAGTTTGGAAAAGTCAAGGATTTCATACCGCCAAAATTTTCTCTAATACCGTTCCTAAGGTATGTGTAAGATTTTTTTTTTATTTACATTTTTTTAACAACAGCATCTCCTGCAGAAAAGATACCCAAAGATGCCATTTTAAATTGTAAGTAAATCTGTGTTTTTGAAACTAATGAAGACAGCAGACGTCAATGATTCATTTTCATTATTTAGCCTGGCACGTTTACTGCTCCAAAATATTATAAATGTTTCTTAAAATAAAATATATTGTGTTCAAAGGGGAAAAAACTTTTAGTTTTTTGCCCAGACATTTAAAAAGAATATATTTTAGAGCAGTAATCACAATACCATGATACCGTGAAATTTTTATCCAAGGTTATTATACCGTCAGAATCTTATACCGGCCCATGCCTACTCTCATGTGGGTGTGTGTGTTCAAAGCACGCTGCAGTGCATGCCAGAGAGTGTGTGTGTCGTCACGTGATGTGCGTTTTCACCATTTTAATGTAGACGGAGAGCTGTTCAGAAACGCTGGGTGAAACGCTAGTGTGGACACGGATCGTTTTCATTCTAAAACGCCGTTTTAAAACTAAAACGTACTAGTGTAAACGGGGCCTCAGATCTACTTAGCCATATTGCCTAATGACTTCAGCCCCATTGACACCCTCTGCCAATGCATTGATGAAATGAACAGCTGGATGTGCCAAAACTTTCTTCAGTTAAACAAAGAGAAAACTGAAGTTATTGTGTTTGGGAACAGAGATGAGGTTCTCAAGGTCAATGCGTACCTTGGCTCTAAAGGTCAAACAACAAAAAATAAGGTCAAGAATCTTGGTGTAACTCTGGAGTCAGATCTGAGTTTCAGTAGTCATGTCAAAGCAGTTAGTAAATCAGCATACTATCATCTCAAAACAATGCAAGAATCAGATGCTTTGTTTCCAGTGAAGACTTAGAGAAACTTGTTCATGCTTTTATCAGCAGCAGGGTGGATTACTGTAACGGCCTCCTCACGGGCCTTCCCAAAAAGACAGTCAGACATTTACAGCTCATCCAGAACGCTGCGGTCAGGATTCTGACCAGAAGCAGAAAATCAGAGCACATCACACCTGTCCTCAGGTCTTTACACTGGCTCCCAGTTACATTCAGAATAGATTTAAAGTATTATTACTCATCTATAAATCACTAAATGGCCTAGGACCTCAATACATTACAGATATGCTGACTGAATACAAACCTAACAGAACACTCAGATCTTTAGGATCATATAAACTAGAAATTCCAAGAGTTCAGTCAAAGCAGGGTGAATTGGCCTTCAGCTACTACGCCCCTCGCTGCTGGAATCAGCTTCCAGAAATGATCAGATGTGCTCCGACATTAGGCACTTTTAAATCCAGACTGAAAACACATCTGTTTAGCTGTGCCTTTACTGAATGAGCACTGTGCTACGTCCGACAGATCGCACTATTGTTCTTTTTTTTCATTCTTTTATAACCTGTTTTAACACATTTTGATCTGGTTTTAATCATTCTTATTATTTGCTTTTTTATTTTTTTATACTTGTCTTTTTATTCTTGTTTATGTAAAGCACTTTGAATTGCCACTGTGTATGAAATGTGCTATATAAATAAACTTGCCTTGCCTAGATAAAGCAGGACAGTCCAATGCAATTAGCTTGACAGAAAGGGGAATATCGCAGAGTATACATTGAGTAGGGTCTTCAGGTAAGTAAAAACGCATGAGTCAGTCTTATGTGACATCTGCAAAATACATCTTGATCAAATCTAGCTTTGAAGGAGATTAAAAATTAGTTGGAAATTTCCAGAGTGATTTTGTGTGGTTTATTGTTTGTACATATATGATACATGTAACACTTTTCACTGAATTATTACAGATGTGAAAGACTAATTGCACTTCTTCAACCTACAAAACTATGAATTATTTATTTGTCAGTTTGGAAGTATTGTAATTAATTGGTGGAATGAAACTAAACAACATAACTGCTCATGTTGTCTGTGTGTTTGTTTGTGTCAGTTAATGTAGACATATTTTTAGTATTGATGTAAAAGCGGCATCAGTCTCAGTCACGCTATTATTCTGAATATCAATCACGTGACCACCAGTGATGATGAAATCAAAACAACTGCCTGATTGTGATATTGTGAAAATAAAACTGCAAGACTGAATATAACTAACGTTAACTGAATTCAGGTTCATTTCATGTAAATGAATAATTACTCACCACTGACTGTAACAGCAAATCTTATATCTCTGGTCCCAGTATTGTGGTCAATCTGAAGTATGTAAAGTCCAGAGTGTTTGGTTCTCATGTTGTTGATGGTCAGAGATGCAGTCTGATGATCCACTTTCCATCTGTCTTTCAGCATCTCCACATATTGAATGTTTTCAGCAGTGGTGGATCCCTTTTTTTGAAAACGCCACGTTATATCATTTATCCCTTGTATTTGAGTAAGGTCATGATTTAAGGTGATAGACTCTCCCTCCATCACTGACTTCACTTCACCTTCATCAGCACTAAACACACCTGCAGAACAAACAGAAATCAGTTCACTACTGGTAATGTTAATGAACAGATTAAACTGATGTAATGTACAGTAAAAGCAATAGTGTGATTGTCAAGCCAAGTCATCTGTATTTCTATAGCGTTTATACCAGGGGTTACAAACTCTGTCTTGGAGGGCCGGTATCCTGCAGAGTTTAGCTTCAACCTGTTTTTTTTTTTTTTTTTTTTTTATTTGCTTGTTTATTTTACAGGGACAATTTACTTGACATTGTTATACAAAGATAACTGATGTTGCGTACATAGGACATATAGCATAAAGCTCATTTGCAGCCCTCGTCCCTGGTTATGCTTTACATTAATAAATAAAAATAAAAAACAAATCAAGAATAAAACACAATACAACAAACATGTACAATATATACAGTCACAACCATAAAATGCAAGTCAATCTGCATAAAGAGAAATGTAAACGTGACCAACCTGAAAGAATAATACTTAATGTTTACATTGCTGTAAAGATTTCATCCATTCTTTCAGCTTTACAGAAAAAAACTGGGAGTTCTGATTGTAATTTTAAATCAACAGGCATGGCATTCCATAGATGTGAACCTTTCACTGAAAAGGATGACTGACCCATAGTGGTTCTGCATCTGCGGATTCTATCACTGCTGAATTTATGTACCAACTCACAGACTACTTAAGGTGCAAGACCATGTACACACTTAAACATGTTTTTTAAAAACGAAAACTTAAAAAAAAAAAACATCAAAACTTAACAAATTATATTTTAAAGAATTTGACAATGGTGCCATTTTATTGGTTTCTGCTCCATTACTTTTAAAGTTTTTTTGTAAAGTGACATTACAGGCCCAACAGCTGACTGAGTTGCTTGACCCCAGATTATCGCACAATAAGACATACGTGATAATATCAAAGCATGCACAAACATTTGAGCTGCTTTAAAAAGATATATATGGTCTTATCATACGAAAACAGTTTAAATTTGTCTTTATAATCTTAGACATTTTAAGACTACTTAAAATAAATAAATAAGAAATAAATAAGAAAATAATATGAATTAAAAATGTATTTTTACAATTTAAAATGTATTAAACTTTGAACACTATTTTTGTCATAAAATTATTTTGGTGATCATGTACTGTTTTCATACATGCACAGAACTGAAGCATCTATGAACTGATGCAAATAAACAGTTAACGCACACCATTACAAGCGTGCAAGCTCTGACAGATTTAAAACAGTCATCAATTAAATATCAAAACGGACAAATTTGTTATTAGAGGAGAAAAAAATAGTAATGAAGAAACACATGCAAACAAAAAAAGTTGTTGCAATGAAGGTAGGAGAGTGCTTGAAGTATGGAAGAATCAATTTGCAGTTAACGAGCAAGATGGACAGCCTTTCTGCTTGCTCTGTTGAAAAATACTGGGTGCATGCAAAACTTACAATGTGAAAAGACATTTCGATACCACCCATGCAACTTTCGACAAGAAATATCCACTTGGATCACAGGAAAGAACTTTCCAGATAACTAGTCTTAAAAAATGCCATTGCTGAACAGAATACAATGCGAGCTAGCTTAAAAGTGTCTCAGACCGTGACATTAGCAATGTTCAAAACACGGGCGAGGATATTCATAGAGCACTTAAGGAAGCATGCAAAGATATGAACATACCGGCATCCTCAGTTATTTCAATCACTACTGACGATGCGCCCTCAATGACAGGAAAACACAAGGGTCTTGTTGCTGAAAAAAATAAAATAAAAAATCTCCCCTGACTTGTTGGCATTTCACTGTATTGTGCATCAGCAAGCACTATGCAGCAAGTTAGTTGATTAATACTTCGTGAAGGTTATGGACACCATGGTGAAGGTGGTAAACTTCATTCGAGCCCGGCCTTTAATGCACTAGCATTTTATTTCATTGTTGGACAAACTGGACAGTACCTACAGAGACCTCGTTCTACACAGTGAAGTGAGATGGCCAAGTCCTGGGAAAGTCTTGCATCTCTTTTTAGCTGTACTCCCTGAGATAGTTCACTTTCTTAATTACATCATCAAAGGAGAAAGATTTCCAGTCTTGAGAGACAATGAGTGGAAAACAAATGTTGCTTTTCTTTCAGACATCACAGCTCACCTAAACAAGCTGAACCTGCAACTTCAAGATGACGGAAAACACGTTGATGACCTGTTGGGGCTATGGTGAGAGTTTCAAAATGAAGCTAGTACTGCACGCTGCAAAACTTAAAGACAGTGATCTAACTTACTTTCCACTTTCCACAACTCATAATAAGTTAAAACTATCAGTCAAATGCAGGAAAACATCAGATGCCCATGAGAAGTGTTTAGTTTTGTGTAAGGTTTAAAGGGCTCTTTTTTATTTTACGTCAGATGCTCATGAGAAGTGTTTAGTTAACACCATGGTAATGTCTACTATCACTCTGAGGTGAAACTGGCCTGTGATATCTAATAGTTTTATTTTAATCCTTTTTTTTCAGACACAAACAAGGTTTTGTGTACGGTTTAAAAGGTTCTTATTTTTTTAAATTTTACATCAGATGCCTATGCGAAGTGTGTAGTTGACACTGAGGTAATGTCTACTATCAATCTGAGGTAGAACTGGCCTGTGATAACTAAGTTTTATTTTAATCATTTTTTAAAATAAGTCAAACAGTGTTTTGTGTAAGGGCTCTTATTTTATAATTCCTAATCAGATGGTCAAAAAAAAGTTTAGTTGACAGACACCATGGTAATGTTTTCTATCAGTCTGAGGTAAAACTGGCATGTGATATCTAATAGTTTTATTTTAAATAATTTTTCAATTCAGGGACAAAGCATTGATTTATGGAGGGTTTAAAGAGCTCGTATTTTATAATTTCACTTCAGATGGCCATGAAAAAAAATGTTTAGTTAACACTTAGGTAATGTCTGATAACAATCTGATGTACAAATGGCCCCTGATATCTACTGTAACAGTTGTATTTTAATATTTAGTTAATTCAGGGACAACGCAGTGCTTTTTGTAAGATTTAAAGGGCTCTTATTTTATAATTTCACATCAAATGGCCACGATAAAAGGTTTAATTGACACTGTGGCAAGGTGTACAGGTAAGGTGTAGCTTGTGAAGCAATTAGTTTCATTATTATACATTTTTGATCACAGGGACAAAGTAGTGGTGTATGGGAGATTTGGAGAGCCGATATATCATGACAAACATATGTGTTGGCAGCAACAGTATTTGTGTTCAGTTCAGTGTTTAGCGCCCTACTGTAAGACCAAGTGTATGAGCGACCGCCGAAATACCTTGGCGGATAGAATTACTGTTATTTTTGAACTGACAGCTGGCCTGACCGCAGTCAAAAGCGCGAGATTCGATTCGGAAAGTGTCTGACTTCTGATGTATTTTTTGAGCCCTCCTCTTACTGCAGCCGCCTGCTTGCAGTCAAGGCGTGGCGCATGCATCTCAAATGTGGCCCGAGCGGGACTTGAATTGGACATAATGCAGCCCACTGCAAAAAAAAAAAAAAAAAAAAAGGTTGAGAACCACTGGATTAAGCCATAGAATAAACGAAATAACCTCTATGGCAATCCTTAATACATAACTCTTTTATAAAGATCGTTAAGACAGAACCAAGACAAATTGGTCAAGATTTGATGAGAAACTGAAGTATAAGGTGACGTGAAAAAAGTCGTTGACGTTGATCCATTTAGGCGAAAGGGACAATTGCAAGCTTTGAATGTATAATCCATGTTTATATTTTCTACACGCGAATTTAAAACAAAACGAAAGTGAAGTGAAAGTGTTAAAGAAAAATCACAGAAAGCAGCACTTACCGCACATAACGAATGCAAACATAACAGTTCCCAAAACGTTCTTCATATTGATGTAGATTTCAGAAAATTCAAACTTGCTATTAATAAGTTTTTGAACCACACCCAGTTAACTGATAACGACGATTTTAACGAAACTAGACAAAATTTGACCCAACTTTATAACACTCGTGATTGGCCAAATATTTATTACATGGCTCAAACTTTAGACATGTTTACAATATATATACATGTATATACACTGCTTCTGCTGCGTCTTCTTCCTCTTCTTCTTCCTCTGTGGTATTTTATTGGCAGTGCATTGCCGCCACCTTCTGGACTGAGGTGATCTTTGGGGATATACAGTTAGTCAGAATTATTAAACCCCCTGAATGATTAGTTCTCTGTTAATTTTTTATCCCAATTTCTGTTTACCAGAGAAAAGATTTTTTTCAACACATTTCTAAACATAATAGTTTTAATAACTCATTTCTAATAACTGATTTATTTTATCTTTGCCATGATGACAGTAAATAATATTTTATTAGATATTTTTCAAGACACTTCTATACAGCTTAAAGTGACATTTAAAGGCTTAACTAGGTTAATTAGGTTAACTAGACAGGTTAGGGTAATTAGGCAAGTTATTGTACAACGATGGTTTGTTCTGTAAACAATCGAAAAATATAGCTTAAAGGGGCTAATAATGTTGACCTTAAAATGGCATTTATTCATTCTTTCATTCATTCAGTTTTCTGCCGCTTTTCCGGGGCCGGGTCTTGGGTGTAACAGTCTTAGGAGAGAACCCCAGACTTCCCTCTCCCCAGACACTTCCTCCAGCTCCTCCGGGGGGATCCCGAGGCGTTCCCAGGCCAGCCAAGAGACATAGTCCCTCCAGCGTGTCCTGGGTCTTCCCTGAGGCCTCCTCCCGGTGGGACATGCCTGGAACACCTCCCTAGGTAGGCGTCCAGGAGGCATCCAAAACCGATGCCCGAGCCGTCTCAGCTGACTTCTCTTTTTGCCTTGGGAGACCCTACCAGAGGCATTAGCCCCCGACAACATAGCTCTTAGGATCACTCAAGCACTTAAACCCCTCCACCACGATAAGGTGGCAGTTCATAGAGGAGCGGCGGTTCTCCTCCATGAACCGCCAATTTTTTAAAATGGCATTTAAAAAAATTAAAAACTGCTTTTATTCTAGCTGAAATAAAACTTTCTTCAGAAGAAACAATATGATCAAACATGCTGTGAAAATTTCCTCACATCATTTGGGAAATATATGAAAAAGAAAAAAAATTCAAAGGAGGGCAAATAATTCTGATTGCAGCTGTATATAGATACACTGTGTGTGTGTGTGTGTGTATATATATATTTTTTTTAATTTTTATATTTTTTTTATTTAAAAAATAAACCTATATCCTGCTAGCTGTGTTATTTTTTAGAAACTGTATAACTGCGTTAACTGTTGAATATGTTCCAGACAAACTCAATGTGCTTTAATGTCATGTTGTTCTTAAATACTTTCTTTAAATGTTCCCGTTCTTCTGAATATTTTCTACAAGACAATATAACGTGTTTTACAGATTCTGTTTCTTTGCAATATGAACACATTCCATTTTGATGTTTCCCTATAATGCACAAACCACTGTTTAACCCTGTATGTCCTATTCTTAATCTTGTGAACCATGTTTCCTCCTGCCGTGTTACAGTAGTAAACTGTTCTTTTTGACTACTACCTCCTGTTGAATTTCGAATAAATGTCTGCCTTTCTCATCTTTATCCCATTTCTCTTGCCATAGTTTTTTAACACCATCTTTAATTAATGTTTGGATTTCTGATTTGCTAAGAGGAACTTGTTTTTCTATTTATATACATCACAAAATACTTAATTATTCGAAGTCATTGTTTTCATGTATCACTCTGCAGTCTTCATAAACAAGCTAATTAAATAACTTAAACTCAAGATAATCTTCCATGTTAATTTATCTGACAAGTATCTGACAATTAACTTTGTATTGTAGGATAACACATTTCTAACATTCAAGTACATCAAGGCACATTTTTGCACCTGTAAACTTAAACAGACGCAGTTGAAGTCAACTTTTTTGCCCTCCCGTTAACTTAAAATAATGTTTTCCGAGTGATCTTTAACAAACCAAGGAGATTTTCACAGTATTTCCTACAAAACAAAAAGAAAATATTCTGGAGTCATAATAAGTCTTATTTCTTTAGTTTATTTCTTGAATAAAAGCAGTCTTTAATTTAAAAAAAAACAATTGTAAGGTCAGTATTATTAGCCTCCTTAAGAAATATTTACAGTATATTTTTTTGACTGTCTACACAACAAACCGGTTATACAATAACTTGACTAATTATTCTAACTTTCCTAGTTAACAAGTCTTTAAATTACACTTTAATCTGAATCAAAGACTACAGAATACTTAAAGGGACTTTGTCTGAAAAAAATTTGCAAAATAACTAAAATATTATGCAGTGACTGTAATCCATGGGAAAGATAAAAAAGTAGTTATTATTAGAAATTAAACTATTATGTTTAAAAACGTGCTGTAAATAATCATGTGTTTGAAGACTCGTGCTTGATGTCACAACTGAAAACAAAAATGAATGAAGGCACAACTAAATGAGTTGAATATTAAACCTTTACATGAGCGTGACTGAAAACTAAATTTATGGGTGATGGGGGGCAAGCTTATTGACACGGGGGCACCACCCCACCCCACCCCCAGAACCGTCACTGGTCTGTATATATTTGTACTGTTGTATACATTATTTTTACACATTGTTTAACATTTTGACATTCTCCTTTTGACTTACATTCTTCTGCCTCTTTGCTACCATCCAAAGCTACAACTTTTAGTGCAACCGTATTCCCAACATTCATTTAACACCATTTTTGTGGGATGTGTAGGTTCTTGTCCTTTTAGGTTTAACCTATATGATAACGAGAGTTTTAACCTCCTGAGATTTAATGGCATCTCCCCTGTTTCAACCTGCAATGCTGGGATTGGTGAGGTTCTAAAAGCTCCACAACACATTCGAAGTGCTTTGGCCTGCATCCTGTCAAGTTCAGCTAATGTGGCTCTTGCTGTTGACTTGTACACTATACTTCCATAGTCAAATACTGAACAAATTATAACAATGCATATCCTTTTCAAAGATGACCCTGTTGCCCCCCCAGCCCCCCCAATTGTATCCTGTCAAACATTTTAGTATATCAATTGCTTTCTTACATGTGTTTATCATTTTCTGAACGTCATTTATGAAGGTAAGCTAGGTATCTTAAATGACTGACTTGTTTAAGATGTTGTACATACAGTTGAAGTTTTATTTTGGGATAAATTTAGTTTTTTTCCACCGATAGATGAAATCCCCATTCAAATGACCATTTTTTAACCTGACTAATTGCTGAGTGCATTCTGTTCTGTAAGTTATCAATACTGCGGCCCCTTACCCACAATGCTCCATCATCTGCATATAGTGCTCTGTTTATCTTATGTTGCACTCCATCAAAAACATCATTTATCATTATATTAAAAAGAACTGGGCTACACACACTTCCTTGTGGGGTGCCATTATCTGTTGAGTATGTACCTGATGTCCTGTTCCCAATTCTAACTTCTATGGTTCTTCCCATAAAAAAAAAATAAAAAAAATCTTTAAACTAATTAATCATTTTACCACCTATACCTGTTTTATTCAGCTTAATTAACAATCCCTCTTTCCATAGCATATCATACGCCTTCTCTATGTCGAAAAATGTTGCCAAGACTGATTCTCTATTTACTTGTGCCTTTCTAATTTCATTTTACCTACTACAGGATCAATCGTCGTAGTTTATACTGCTGATATAACACCCCTAAGTTTTTCTCTTTCTTCTCATACTTGTGGCATAACCTTACACTGTACAGTATGTCATTCATTTGTTCTTCAGTCATTTTCCTTCAGCTTATGTTTTAAGCCTGGGTTACCCAGCGGATGCCCTTTCAGATGCAATCCAGTACTGGGAAACACCCAGTAGGCTACGCTCACATTCACACACACACTCATACACTATGGCCAATTTTATTCATTCATTTTCTTGTCGGCTTTGTCCCTTGCGGGGTCACCACAGCGGAATGAACCGCCAACTTATCCAGCACGATTTTATGCAGCGGATGCCCTTCCAGCCGCAACCCATCTCTGGGAACTTCCACACACACATTCACACTCATACACTATGGACAATTTAGCTTACCCAATTCACCTGTACTGCATGTCTTTGGACTGTGGGGGAAACCGGAGCACCCGGAGGAAACCCACGCGAACGCAGGGAGAACATGCAAACTCCACACAGAAACGCCAACTGACCCAGCCCAGCCGAGGTTCGAACCTGCGACCCAGCGACGTTCTTGCTGTGAGGCAACAGCACTACCTACTGCGCCACTGCGTTGCCTTGGCCAATTTTAATTAATCCAATTCACCAATAGAGCATGTTTTTGGAGCTGTGGTGGAAACTGGAGGAAACCCACGGGAACATGGGGAGAACATATTGATATACTCTAAATTCTATTGCGTTTATCATCAAAAGTCACTCCATCAGGACCGGTGCTGTTTAGCTCCTACTGTTTCCAAACTGAGTCCCTCTGGGTCCATACATTGCCTAAATTCTATCGCTCAATCCTATACATATTGTATTAATACCTTATATCCTAATCTATCCCTGTTAACATTTGTCCCGAATACATATATTCTAGTTTTTATGTACATTATGATTAAACTATTTAATTAATTCCCTCCTCTCTTGTATATTTCCTACAATCAAATATGTTTACAATGTTAGTAAATCTTTAACTTAAATGCCATTGCTGAATTTATGTGTCCTAATCTTAGTCTAAATAATATAACCTCTTACACCACATTTATATGTCTCTAACATTTTTACATTTTATATTATCTCATCCTTTCTTATCTTTATCCCAAACTCCTTAGAATATTTTTTTTGATACTATATAATTTCTTATTTTCCCAAGAATACCCCCAACATTTAGTTATTATGTGCCTCTTCTTCTTTAGCTTTATTGTGAGGTTGCGGACCAGCTTTAAAGGAGTATTTAGGACGTAGTGTAAGAAGAAAGAATACGGTTTCCTCAAACATTTGCTATATTTTGTCTATTAAACCGTTCTTTTTAATAAATTTCATGATTGTACTGATTTCCCTGCATTTGACCCATGAAAACAGTGCTCAATATAAATTCTGTTAGCCTAGACCAAGTTTTAGTAATTCTTCTTTTAGACTTTCTCTTTCTACACAGAATCAAAACATCCTCTGCGCTTGCCAATACTTAATCTGATAATCCTGTGTTGTGTTTATAGTATAGTAAGTGTGGTCGTTCTTTTCTACAGATGCTATGAATAACGTGACTGTTATTTATTTATTTGTATTTTATGGTAATGTTGACCTAATTGTCAAGATTCCCAGTATGTCTACTAGTGCTATTTCTTATTGCATCTTTCTAAATATTTCCCTTCTGCAAAATTTGTAAGATTAAACATTTAAACTTGGTTTTAACCTTACTTTGTAAATCACTTTGGACTAAACTATTGGCTAAATAACTAAATGTATTTGTAATATGTACATGTAATGTAAAAACTAAATGCGCAGTGCTGGTGGTACTCAAGGAACATGTTTAAGAACCTCTATAGCAGAAATGCCTAACCTAGGGCCCATGGTCCAAAGTTGGCCTGTTGTAAACTTTGATTTGGCCCACCACTACATCTGAGAAGAAATGATGGAGAGGGTTGGGGTGAATGCCTTTAACACAGAGATCGTCATATTTTAATTTGATGTAATCTTTTTTGTTAGTTTTACTGCTGAGCTACAAAATAAGCCAACTGAAATTAAATGTTTCAATTAAATAATGTAAATGAATCAGATTTTTTAAAAAGGCAAAACTAGTGTAATTCTGTTATAAATGAGATTTAGTTTTTACTGTAATAATTTAATTATAAAGGCGACGCAGTGGCGCAGTTGGTAGTGCTGTCGCCTCACAGCAAGAAGGTCACTGGTTCGAGCCTCGGCTGGGTCAGTTGGCGTTTCTGTGTGGAGTTTGCATGTTCTCCCTGCATTCGCGTGGGTTTCCTCCGGGTGCTCCGGTTTCCCCCACAGTTCAAAGACTGTACAGGCGAATTGGGTAGGCTAAATTGTCCGTAGTGTATGTGTGTGAATGAGTGTCTGTGGATGTTTCCCAGAGATGGGTTGCGGCTGGAAGGGCATCCGCTGTGTAAAAACATGCTGGATAAGTTGGCGATTCATTCCGCTGTGGCGACCCTGGATTAATAAATGGACTAAGCCGAAAAGAAAATGAATGAATGAATGAAGGTAATTATGAAATGTAATAAAAAAATACTGTATTAGTTAATATAAAGCAATATTTTGTAATTATTTTAAAATATTATTAAATAAATTAGGAAACATTTCATGTCGAGACCGGTTTTTGGCCCTTCATACGAAAAAGTTTAGGCACCCCTGCTCTGGTGGATAAATAGATGAGTGAACCATTAGTGTCAGTCTCTGAATGATGACGCCCACTAGAGGAGTTTATTCTCACTGACTGCAGAGCTTCACTAAACCACTTACAGACCAGCAGCTCTCTGCTCTCCAGCTCTTTTAGCTCATTTAGAAAGATCCAGCATATTTCTGCTGTTTATTTAACGGCTGGCTTTTTATTATAGCAACTAAAGTTATTTGAAAATGTTCAATGAAATTTTAAAGAAAATGTTTGATGTCTATATTTTCTTCTGCTTGTGCGCATGGAATCTGCCTGGTAAGTTTTATTATTTTATTATTAGGCTTAGTTATGTTTATGTTGTTATCATTTGTCATTCATCATGTTCTTCATTATATGTCATTCATTTTACTTACACCATTAGACTTCATGTATCATATAATCATAATACTAATATACTAACATTCATTTGTTGAGTGTATTATCATGTTGTTGTATATGTATGTTAATCATGTTGTTGTTGTGAATGTTGCCATTTTCAGCCTTTCAGGCACATAAAAGGTAATTCTTAAATATTCCTGAGAAAGTTTGTGTGTGTGTGTTTATCAGGTGTGTTTGGTGTTGAAGTAAAGTCTGTGTCGGCGACTGAAGGAGATTCTGTCTCTCTACATATCAGTGTTACAGAAGAACAGAGAACTGATGAGATCCAGTGGCGATTTGGTCATGATAACATTCTCATAGCTAAACTCAACACAAAGAATTATACGAGCACTTTCTTTAATGATGCTGCTGGCGGGAGATTCAGAGGGCGACTGAAGCTGGACAATCAGACTGGATCTCTGACCATCACAAACAGCAGAACCACAGACTCTGGACTTTATAATGTGCGCAACCACAGAACAAACAAACCGCTCTTCACATTCAACTGTACTGTCTATGGTGAGTAAAGTATTACTTGCGCTGCTTAAGTTGTTGGTGTAATTCAGTTATAGTCCCTTTTAGTGATATGGACTTTCACAAAATAAAGTTTTGATACTTTCACAGTATTGATTAAAGTTGCCCATTATACAGAACAGCTATACTTATTTATCCTAAAGTAAATAAATATTGTCAGTGGCAATACTGGCAGTGTCATTTCCACTACATCAAAAATATTGTGCTTAAAGTAGCCTCTAGTGAAAACGACCATTTTAAATCTTGTTGGAATAATTATACCTTTTTTTTTTTTAAACTGGCAAGCAGAATCACTTAAGAAAAAAAATGAGACTGAATAACACACATTAGAGCCAAAACCAAGGAAATCAACTGAAAATAAAACATTAAAACTTTCAAGATCACAGCAGAAGATCATTAAACATATCCACAAACATCAGCAGCTTCACTTGTTATTAACCTTTGACTTTATTTCTGTCGCATAGGGAAAAAAAGATCTTAAACGTAACTTTCGGTGTTGTGCCTTTATTCGAAATCATCATGAGGTCAGCGTCTGCTTTAGTAGAACTATTCAACTTCACATTTTAACATTTTTTTTTTTTTTTTTAGTTGTTATAATAATGTTAAATACACTGTATTTTTTATATATATATATATATATATATATATATATATATATATATATATATATATATATATATATATATATATATATATATATATATATAGTTGAAGTCAGAATTATTAGCCCCCTTTGAATTTTTTTTTTCTTTTTTAAATATTTCCCAAATGATGTTTAACAGAGCAGAGAAATGTTCACAGTATGTCTGATAATATTTTTTCTTCTTGAGAAAGTCTTATTTGTTTTATTTCGGCTAGAATAAAAGCAGTTTTTAATTTTTTAAAACTCATTTTAAGGACAAAATTATTAGCCCCTTTAAGCTATATTTTTTTCTGTTAGTCTACAGAACAAACCATCATTATACAATAACTTGCCTAATTACCCTAACCTGCCTAGTAAACTTAACTAACCTATTTAAGCCTTTAAATGTCACTTTAAGCTGTATAGAAGTGTCTTGAAAAATATCTAGTAAAATATTATGTACTGTCATCATGGCAAAGATAAAATAAATCAGTTATTAGAGATGAGTTATTAAAACTATTATGATTAGAAATGTGTTGAAAAAATCTTCTCTCCGTTAAACAGAAATTGGGGGAAAAAATAAACAGAGAACTAATAATTCAGGGGGGCTAATAATGCTGACTTCCATTGTATATATATATATTTATTTATTTATTTATTTTTTGAAGTCAGAATTATTAGCCCCCCTTTGAATTTTTGATTCTTTTTTAAATATTTCCCAAATGATGTTTAACAGAGCAAGGAAATTTTCACAGTATGTCTGATAATATTTTTTCTTCTTGAGAAAGTCTTATTTGTTTTATTTCGGCTAGAATAAAAGTAATTTTAAATTTTTTTTAAAACTCATTTTAAGGACAAAATTATTAGCCCCTTTAAGCTATATATTTTTCTCCGATTGTCTACAGAAACATCGTTATACAATAACTTGCCTAATTACCCTAATATATATATATGTGTGTGTGTGTGTGTATATATATGTGTGTGTGTGTGTGTGTATATTTATATATATATATATATATATATATATATATATATATATATATATATATATATATATATATATATATATGTGTGTGTGTGTGTGTGTGTGTGTGTGTGTGTGTGTGTGTGTGTGTGTGTGTATAAATATATATATATATATATATATATATATATATATATATATATATATATATATATATATATATATATATGTGTGTGTGTGTGTGTGTATTTATATATATATATATATATATATGTGTGTGTGTGTGTGTGTGTGTAAGCCCCCTTGATTTATTAGCCCGTTGATCCCCCCCCCCCTCCCAACCCGCCATTTTTTGTTTAAGGGAGAGAAGATTTTTTCAACACATTTCTAAACATAATAGTTAGATCTTAAGGGTAAAAAAAGGGTAGATCTGTTGCAGATTTCCAAATTCCATAACAGCATGTTAGACCAACCGGTGATGATATAACCTCAAAATAGCCATGTTTTGGCCATCTCGACTCTTATGAATGAGGTAGATGTTTTTTCTTCCCTTAGCTCCTGTTCCTGTCATCAGAAACTCTTCTCAATGTTCTTCATCCACATCTTCATCAGTGCAGTATTGTTCAGTGGTGTGTTCAGTGGTGAATGTGAGTGCTGGGAGTCTCTCCTGGTACAAAGGAAACAGTTTATTGTCCAGCGTCAGTGTGTCTGATCTCAGCATCAGTCTCTCTCTACCTCTGGAGGTGGAATATCAGGATAACAACACCTACAGCTGTGTGATCGACAACACTATCAGCAACTACACCACACATCTGAACGTCACTCATCTCTGTCAGCCATGTCCAGGTACATATCTCATATTTTTTTGTTTGTTTGTGTACATTTTCAGTAATATTAATGGCTGCCTCCTTCAGGCCCAGTACCTCAGATAGTGCTGCTCTCTGCTGCTGGATGCTTGATTTTAGCTCTGCTCCTGATCTTATGCATCTGCATGAAACAGAGAATAAAAGTTAAAAAAGGCAAGTGTTATTAAGTGCTGGCACTGTTTATATTAATGTAATCAACATTACAAAAATGTGAAATCATCACTATAATTGTCAAATAATTAAAACATTTTTTTTTAAAGATGTCTGTCTTTATTATTGAAACAGTTGAGACTCGCACTGAAGAGATCACATATGCTGAAACCACATTCCACAGAAGAAAAGTACCGAAATCGAGCCCAGACGAGATCAATTACACTGATCCAAGATTCTACAGAAAAAAGGCACAGAAATCAGTAAGAATCTTTTTGACTGTCTATGGCAGGGGTGTCCAAACTCTGTCCTGGAGGGCCGGTGTCCTGCATAGTTTAGCTCTAACTTCCTTTTACACACATGCCTGGAAGTTTCTAATATACCTAAAAAGAGCTTGAGTAGCTGGTTCAGGTGTGTTTAATTGGGGTTGGAAGCTGGAACTAAAATATGCAGGACACCGGCCCTCCAGAACCAAGTTTGGACACCCCTGGTCTATGGTGTATACTGTTTCACCAGTAAGTCAGATTAGATGTGTGTTTGGGCCTGTTGATCCACTAAATGCATATGATTCCAATCTTCAAATGTCGTGCTATATGCAAATTTACCCAGTTACATCAACTAAAAAGTCAGATACATTGCATTTTATTTCATTAATAAGATTATTTACAAAAATGTAAGCTATATATCTTGTTTGGCATGCAAATGATTTTATATGAAGGCTGTAAATCCTCATCAAAAGCACACAAGGCAGGCTCTGAGATTAGTTACATTATAGACTAACATCTATTATAGAAACATCTTTTTTTGGGTGTTTTCACAACTAGACGTTTGTTTTGGTCAATGTCAAGTAAAAGTCAATGTTTATACATAAAGTGATTTTAAAATGAACAAGTGTTTACCAATGTACTGTACAAACATTCACCGCCTAAAACAAAGGACACATAAAACAGATATAAGACTCTTTTATGGTTATAAAAGCCAAAGAGTAGAAATGGGTTTTAAGACTAGGTTTAAAAACAGAAAGGGTTTTGGCATGCCTAATATGGAGAGGCAAATTATTGCAAAGTTTTGGGGCCACCACTGTAAAAGCACGGTCCTCCCCTTGTTTTTAACCTTGTGCCTGAAACAGCCAAAAGAAACTGAACAGACTTTACTTTGAATAATTGCCTCAACTGGAAAAAAATTGCTTTAATTACTGAATTAATCTGTTTATCAAGTTTGAAGTCACTATCCATAACAAAAAAAAAACAGGTTTTTCACATTACATTTCACATAAGGATTTAAAACACCAACGTTCAGAAAATCCTGAGCACCCCCAGATCCAAATTCCACCACTTCTGTCTTTTCTTCGTTGCACATTTTAAAAAATTGTGCCAACCTAGATTTAATGTCCTTTGGACGGTCCAACAATGGTGTTATGGACCCATCATCTTTTCGCTATAAGGGCAAATAAAGCTGTGCATCAGCTGCATGAAAATGAAATCCCATGCATCCTACAAATAGACCCTAATGGACGCAAATGTAAGAAAAACAGAATAGAAATGAATGGAACCTTGATGTACTCCACATGAGAGAGGTGCGGATGAGGATATAAACTCCCCAAGGCGGAAAGAAAAGCGTCTGTCAGATAAATATGAACAAAACCTTAATACCAACACAATGCTCTAAGCAAGAAACCAAGATCTTATGGTCTACGGTGTCAAAGGGGGCAGTAAGATCTATAAGCAAAAGAACAACATGATTTCCTCAGTCAGTGGCTAGCAACAAGTCATTAAAAACGCTTTTGAATCCCATGTAGATCTATAAAAGATTGCAGTTATAAATACAACATGAATTAATAAATTAGAAAGGAATGGAAATTTTGATTAGGTGTAAAATCTAGTTTTGGCAAAACTTCCAAAGCCAAATAATCTGAAAAATCTGTTATACCAAGATTTTCAGTTTCAAGCAATTTGTCCTTTGATTTCAGCATTAAGTGTTCATCAAATAACTATAAAGATGTTTACTTCAATTATTTAATAATTATTTATCCCTCACAGCAAGAAGCTGGTTTGAGTCCTGGCTGGACCAGTTAGCATTTCTGTGTAGAGTTTGCATGTTCTCCCCATGTTTGCATGAGTTTTCCTCCGGTTTTCCCCACAATCAAGACATGTGCTATAGGTGAATTGGGTAAACAAAGTTGGCCTTAGTATGTTATTACGTAGTGTGAATGCAAGAGTGTATGGGTGTTTTCCAGTGCATTTATCAACATTCCAAAGTTAGTCAGAGGATGCAAGGTTAACTAATACCCAATCAGGGGTGCGTTTCCCGAACAATGACGTAACTCGCGGCTGAACTATCATAGTACGATGCATCGTTTGGATAAAAAGAACCATGTAGTGACGAGTGTTTCCCAAAACCCGTAGTTTCTCTGTCGCAGATCCATCGCTTGAACCACGTTAGTTATAACGTAAAACGCCCATAATGATGCTCTAAACGGGGTGGATTAACTTCTTTAGAGAACAACCTCATCATTTCTTTGTGCAAATTATATTCTTTTACACAAACACACATTTAAAATAAAATCCAATATTAGTTTTGGTAAAAACATGCACTCATTTTCCATATTATTTAAAATATAAGTAAATGGCACATATAGGGCCAATGTTTGCTTTACTAATATTATTGAGAAGTTGAACATTACATAGTCTATTCTAAAACATAAAATCACTTACAAAAGCTAACACTATTCTAATATCATATATAAATCATATAAATAAATAAATAATGAGGCGATTTATTATAAATATATTTACTTTAATAATAATATGAATGATGATAATGATTATGATTATTAATATTATTATTTAGGATATTGTTTATTTATTAAAAAAAATTACAATTTGACACATGCAAACCACAGCAGAAAGTTCTAACCAACAGTCCTATGTCATATACTGTACAGTAGAGATACTTAATAAATAACCTACTATAAAATAAAAGAATTAACGTATGCCATGTTTTTTATTTTCACAAGTTTGGAGACGTCACATAATTTCCGCTTTTAAATATATCTATAGCTTTCGCCATGAGGCTGTGTTCAAAATGATATCAATGTTTTCAAAGTGCACTGCGAAGGGAGCACAATTGTAAACATGAAGATCGCTAAAACTGAACTGTAAAAATACTTTGAAAGCAAATTACACCTAAGAGAGATTAACTTAATGCTTTTTTATTTTTAATAATTCCATCTTTGAATGTTAGAATGTTCTAGATTAATAGGGCATAGGGGGGATAAGCGGGAAGAGAACACGGCCAGGAACTATGTTTCTAACTACAGCTCCAGAGGTGTAGTTTCAAGTGCTCAAGTTTGCGACTCAGTTTGCGAATGTTCATTGGAACGATGGATTCGGGAAAGGCAAATCAACAAACTATATTTGTAACGACGGAACTTGCGACCTTAGTTGGCTAACAATGGTTTTGGGAAATGCACCCCAGTGTGGGTATTGCTAATATCAGTGATTAAACAGAAATTAAAAGATCTTCAGGTTGTTGTGCCTCTTGCTCCGTACAGTCAAATGTGCCTTTAAAATCTATAAAATCATATCACAAAATCACAATCAGGGTTTCTGCAGGTTTTAAATTCAAGAGTTAACTTTAAGACATTTTTAATACCATTATGAATGAAATTTTAGACTCATAAAGGGAATTTTTCAAATGGCCCAGATGGAAGAGATTTTTTTTTGCCCTATCAAAAAAAAATTGTAATTTAATTATAATTTAATACATTTAATAATACAATAATAATAATAAAAATATATATATTTTAGATTTTTTTTTTCTTAGCAAAATATTTTAAATATTTTAAATTTAGACAAGCAAGCTCTACTTGTATCCATACACTTTTTTCCAATATAAACTTTTTTTTTAAATAAAAAAAAATGAACAAATGTTTTACACGTTTTAAAAACTACAATAAACTAAATCTTTGCACAACAATCTGTGCAGATCGGTGTCCTCAGCAGTAAATACATAGAGAACTTTTAAACAAATGTTATTGTAAGGAAAATAATTAAACCATTACGATAGAGTTAAAATTACTGTTTAAAATAAAAGTTTAAAGTTTTATTGAGATTTATTGTTGATGATTGTATAGGCCAGATTGAGTAGCAATACATGAACAAAGACAAATTAAGACCTGTTTAAAAAAGATTTAAGACCTACAACACAATATTTCAGTAAATTTAAGACTTTTTAAGGCCTAAAATATGGATTTTGAGATTTAAGACATTTTAAGACTTTTTAAGACCCCGCAGAAACCCTGAACAATCTACTGTAGAAAATGATTTCAGGAGAATTTAGAATGAATCAAAAACCCTTGATTTTCCAGAAAAAGGTGTATCTTGCCAATGACAAAATCAAATAATGAAGCAAGTTTAGTAATAAATGCACAACATCAATTACTCAAAGATAAATGCAAGAGTTATAGATGGAAGTACATTGAGCATATAAGTGTTGATGCAAAAGCTCAATAACTCACACACTGCAATGAGGTATCTTCGCTACAAGATCCTACTGGCATTTTTGCACCTTTTCCTTAAACACTCAACCCAGAACAAACAACCCTAAGTTCAAGACAATAAAAGCTTGTCAAACAAAGACCCTGTCTGGTCATGAGTTGATGTGAAGACCACTTTCCCTGGAGTGGAGCATCTGGCAAAGATCTTATCAAAGCCAAAACCCAGATCAACATATACAAGTCCAACTGTAAAATATTACAGTGAAACTGAGACCACTTTACCAATCACACAGAGACATTTAAAATGATACATAAAACATGAAAGGGACAAATTATAGATACACAAGATACCCCATATGGAGAGCTTGGTGATTCAGTGTGGAACAATGGTGAGCTGGTCTGGTTAAAGTAGAGGGTGGCTCAGGGTGGGTGACTGAGACAGTTGAACAACTGGTTTCCTAGCTGATATTCTTCTCAGATTAGAAAGTTTATCGTTTTACTGAATGACAATTCTCGTGGCCTTGCCTCATGTAATTGCATAACAGTTCTCAGGCTCTGATATTATGGAGAGATTGAGCCATCCTTACACCATTATACACACACATCATTATATGATCAGCATGCTTTTAATAGTGTTCGATTGTTCACACTCAATGATGGGCATGTGTGTTTGTTTTGTTTCAGAGTGTTCAAGTGGAGTCTGAAGTGGTGTACACAGGAGTCGCTGTGAGACGCTGATCAAACTTTTGATCAAACCCATGATTCAGTTTAAGGGCCGCTAATTTCAAGATACACTATAATTAGATTATCATATTAGTGTGGTTGTGTTCATGAGGGGCAGCACGGTGGCTCAGTGGTTAGCACTGTCACCTCACAGCAAGGTCACTTGCTGGACCAGTCCCAGGTGGACCAGTTGCCATTTCTGTTTGGAGTTTGCATGTACTCCCTGTGTTCGAGAGTGGGTTTCCTCCGGGTGCTCCGGTTTCCCCCACAGTCTAAAAACATGCACTAGGCGAATTGGGTAAAAAAAATTGGCCAAAGTGTATGAGTGTGTGTTTGAATGTGAGAGTGTATGGCAGTCCCTCCAGGATTTTGCGATCACTGAATTCATCGCAAAATCAATCAAACTCTGCAAAACCAAAACCCAAAACAAAGGCCATATGGACGCAAACGACCCTCGTCAAGCCATTATTTTACACACATCAATATGGTAGGTGGCATATATACCTTTACACTGGTCTGTAACTCTGCATTTAACCAGAAGAAGAAGACACAGCATGTTAAATATGAGTAAACATACAAAGTCGCATTTACCTACAAATATTACTCTGAAAGAAAAAATGGATATGATTTTCCATTACTCACTGGAAAAAATGAGGTGAGTGAAATGAGTTAAATAAAGACTTGTTGCGGGCACACCGCATAACATAGGCATGGTGTCATGCCTTTCACAGCGCACGTGCTAGCACAGCAGAAAGCAGCATGTGTGCACAGCGCATGAGCAGAGGCAGCGTGTTCACAACTGTTGCACAGACCCTTGTGTTTCTAGTTACCCATCTATATATGAAGAGTTTGGTTGCAAAACGCGATAAACGCCATTTTATTATTGGAAATCACTGTTCAGATGTACCTTAATCTATGTGAGAATTGCTGCCATTAATAACATTGAAGAATTTACATTTTAGGCCTACTTTAAAATGTATTTTTTCACAAAACGCGATATCCGCCAGATCAGTTTCTTTACAAAGTGCGATATAACGGTTATAGAACGTTCAGGATGCTGCGCGAGCTCAGCATCCCCTGGGAAGAGAGTCACAGCTGGTGAAGTGCTCCGAGTTTGCTCATTGATTTAACGATAATATCAAAACAAAAACATATTTTTAAAAAGAGGATTCAATAGGCTAACTAAAAAACGTTTACCATTTAATTGTTTATACTGTAGGCGAGCTGTCAGTCACGTAGGCAGTCACTGATCAGCTGCTGTCTGTCAGTCAGGGAATCAAAGCTTCAGAGTCAGGCTATAACGTCATGGATTTCGATGTAGTTTTCTTAAAAGCAGGGTTCGACAATAAGGATGGCAAATGCGATCTTAGAATCGAGAAGCAGCACGACTGACAAAGATAACGGTGTTCGCGTGAGCAGGTGAATACCGAATGAGAGGATAATCACTCGCGCCAAAAGCTAATGTGATGCGCGCGACTGTTTAAAACGCGTGCGCGCTCCCGTTTCCTTGCATGAGAAGAAAATGAAATAAATAATTTTTGGCATGCTGATTTATGTGAAATCGTAAATATAGGTCTATATTATCACCTTACCATTTAGAAAATATTGCTTTTTTTGCTTTGAGTAAGCTATTCGGTTCATAAGATCAGTTCAAACTTTAATGAAGTTTTTAAAAATAAAATCAGTTGTTCACTGTATAAGATTGATTTAACGATAATATCAAAACAAAAACATAAATTTTTAAAAAGAGGATTCAATAGGCTAACTAAAAAACGTTTACCATTTAATTGTTTATACTGTAGGCGAGCTGTCAGTCATGTAGGCTACATTACTGATCAGCTGCTGTCTGCCAGTCAGAGAATCAAAGCTTCAGAGTCAAGCTATAACGTCATGGATTTCGATGTAGTTTTCTTAAAAGCAGGGTTCGACAATAAGGATGGCAAATGCGATCTTAGAATCGAGAAGCAGCACGACTGACAAAGATAACGGTGTTCGCGCGAGCAGGTGAACAATTACAATTACAGTGGAGCATTAATTAAATCCTTATTTTCCATGGAGAAACAACTCATCCATCCACACAGTTGTGTAGCAGACCTGTGTAGCAGAACAAAAATATACCCTTGATAGCCTAAAGGCTATTTTTGTTGGAAAATTTCTTTTTGGAACGAATTTTATTTGGTATACTTTGTATCTTAATTTTATTTGTGTATTATTTGTATTTTTTTTTTTGTAAAAAATACAATAAAAATTAACAAGAAGAATAACATTTGAGGTGAAGTGCTTCAAAATAAGGTCCGCAATAGGCTATAGGCGTAAGCTTCAGCACCAAAGCCCAGGCTAGTTTGTTAGCAGTAAGCAGCAAGATAGCAGCAAGAAAGCAGCAAGACATTTAGCAGCGAAGCATAACCTAATTTTAATGACAAATGTCTAATAATACTGCTATTTTACACTTTTATTTAATTTATGCGGTTCAAATTATATATTTGAATATGTAAACTTCGTATATATAATTAAATAATAATAATTAAAAGCCTGGGTGCTGATCCGCAGAGGACTATAAATTTTTAGGGCCGACATCACAAGTTCAGATTTGGTTGACCAATCAGAGGAAAATTGGCATTTTAGCACCGTCTATGTGTGTTTAATGAATTTTAAAGTTGTCTATCCTTTTTCCTACCCTAAACCAAACAACGAAAAATCAATCCTGATTCCTGATTACCCTTAAACCTCATTAATGCATTTTTTTATATTATCATTCATCTCTAGCCTTGTTATACTGGTTGATTTAACATTATTTTTACATCTGTGCATTTAACAGACCTTTTATTTGTTTATATATTGTTGTTAGCAATCATGAAACTGATGAAGCACCACCTACATGTGTTTTTCTCACTGTGATGAATTAAATTTCTTCTTTTATTGCTTTGTGCTTAAAGTCTATTTCATAACTCACAATAAATAAAATAACATCACAATATAATATCCTAATTGCTTATTTATAAGCTTCCCAATCACATTCTCTCAACAAATAGCAGTAATGATCATTTACTGGATGAGTTTCTTAGTCTCTCAGATCATACTGGAGGAGTTTTGGGGATTTCTTCAAGGGTTTTTTGTTAGGATGAACTCGACTTTTTTGTGCGTTTTCTTCAGCTGTTCTTTTGTAGATCTAATCTCGTTCAGGACTCAGTGTTGACTCAGCCCAAGTTGCTGGAAGAGCTTTGTTGTCACACATACACACCTGAAGATCCAAACCAACACACGGATTACACTTCTGTTGATCACTAGTAGTTTGTAATTTAATAGGGTGTCCTAACTTTTTCACACGACTGTATACATATACAGTTGAGGTCAGAATTATTAGCCCCCATTTATTTTTTCCCCTAGTTTCTGTTTAACGAAGAGAAGATTTTTTTCAACACATTTCTAAACATAATAGTTTTAATAACTCATTTCTAATAACTGATTTCTTTTATCTTTGCCATGATGACAGTAAATAATATTTGACTAGATATTTTTCAAGACACTTCTATACAGCTTAAAGCCACATTTAAAGACTTAACTAGGTTAATTAGGTTAACTAGGCAGGTTTGGGTAATTAGGCAAGTTATTGTATAACGATGGTTTGTTCTGTAGACTATCGAAAAATATATAGCTTAAAGGGGCTAATAATTTTGACCTTAAAATGGTTTTTTAAAAAAAATTAAAAACTGCTTTTATTCTAGCCGAAATAAAACAAATAAGGCTTTCTCCAGAGGACAAAATATTATGAGACATGCTGTGAAAATTTCTTTGCTCTGTTAAATATAATTTGGGAAATATTTAAAAAAAAGGAAAAAAAATTAAAAGGGGGGGCTAATAATTCTGACTTCAACTGTAGGTAGATGTTCCTGTTCTGGACTTCTAAAGCATTTAGAGCTAGAAAAAATCAGAATAAAAACGAGCAGTAGCGATTGTAAAAATTTGCCACCCTGCAGGTGTTTAGGGGAGAGCGGGGCACAAAGTAACACTTTTTGGTTTAGGTCAAATAATGAACAAAGAAATAGGGTTAGACAAACCATATATTTTTCATATCAACAACACACAAGCCTCTTCTACAAATGAGCACTGATAGCTATAAGTGTTTTTGATAGCTATCAAAATTCAGAAAATATTTAGTTTGTTTATTTATCCCTAACAACTCTGAAAACGTAAGTTTATTAATAGAGATGTAATTTACTTAAAAATGTGAGGTTTGCATAAATGTTACACTAACTGCAGAAAAAGCTTTGATAATTCAATTTATGTTTATTTCTGTAGTGCTTTTTAACAATGTAGATTGTGTCAAAGTAGCTTAACACAGATAAGAACATTTAATTAATGTTCTTACCAAGAAAAGAGTGTAAAAACCATAGCAATTCCATGCAAATGTCAACCTTAATGTCAAAATTAAGTTTTCACCAAAATAGAGAAACCGTTTCTACATTTTTTGTGTAAACAAGTATTTTACAGTACTTTAAAAATACTCATAAATGTATCTGTCAGTATTTAAAACTATTATATTTAATTTGCCAAAATCACACAATTGGCAATTTCACAGGTGTCACATCCATAACAGAAAAGTGTCACATCCATAACGACACTTTTTCCTCATAAATGCAAAAATATTAAATAAAATAAAATCAATCATGTTTGTTCTTTAGTGAGCCGACTCGTATCTGTTTGATTAGCATTGTTTCTTTTGGGTTGTGCAGTTTAATTGACAGAATTTCTACAAAGTATATTGCAGACTGTAAACTCACAAACTTTTATTGTCACATCCATAACGCATGTTTATTTTCCTCATTGAATGTAAAAAATTTTTTTACAGATTTATATTTTTCTGGTCCCTTTATTCTGTGGTTAGTTGTTTTGGAAATTATAAACAGATTTGTCAATATAATGTTAACGTATATTTTCTATGTGAACTTATGTTTTGAGTTTTTACTGCAAATGTCACATCCATAACGCTGGAATTGCTCATATATATATATATATATATATTATTATAGCAAAAATGTGCTAAAATAAAATGTAAAAATGTAAAGTCGCGATCAAACTAAGAGCAGTGTGCATAGATTATAAACGGGTGTAATGACTAATGTTCACACTTATTTCCGTGACCGTTTGCAGTCAGTTTTTTTCTTCTTCTCAGTGGGTTTTTTTTTTTTCACTCTTGTGGTGAATATTTTCCTTTATGCTAACAGAGGCTCTTGCCACCATGATGAGGTTAATGTCTGTCACCCGCTTCGAATGTTATCAGTCAATTGAATGGGCGTTATTAGTAGTTATCAGCTGATAGATATGGGCAAGTAGGGGCCTTCTGCACCCATTCAATTGACTATTAACATGCAAATTTGCTAATGTTTGTCACCTTTATAAACACATTTAAGTTTTAGATGTGTATTTTGCTAAAGTACTTCTCACACAATGTCATTTTATTGCAGTAAATTGACCAGTAGTGTCTGTGCTATTTTGTGGATAAATGTGCTTTCTAATTGAGTAAAGCGAAGAAGATTTAGAAGAACTTTTTTACATCATGTAATAGAGATATCATTAAAATGTGCTGCAGTGATAAGGAAGTTAAACAAATTGAAAAATCATCAGTGATTTCAGATATGTGAATGATAAACAGCGCTAGTCAAAAGTAAAGAGTACCTGACTCATTGTTTTAAAGTTTAAAAAAAAAATGTCGGTCTAGCCTTATCAGGCTATCCACGTTTCCTGCAGTCTCATGTTATTTACATTGTTTCATCTTTAATTTTTCGACTTTAACTGCAGTTCGGCACTTTCACTCATGACATTTCATTCATGCCCCCCATGACAAACTGGGGTATTAGACGCGAATATTTAGTAAGGATTGGTGAAAGATGTTTTAATGGAATTTGATAGCGCACGTCGAATATCGTTATCAGTGTTGCCAGATGTAGCTGACTGATTCCAGCCCAAAAGCTATACAAAACCAGCCGAAATGCAAATTCAAAACTGCCCAATCTGGCAACACTGTTTGTGTGTGTCTGTGTGTGTTTTTTAAGTTTCCACATACTATATGTGACCACAGGCCACTATATTATGTTGTAGTATCTTTACTATAGTCAAAACAATTAAGATTTTTTTCATGCAAAAATTGATTATATAGAATATTAAAATAATGTTCTAGGAAGATATTTAGTAAATTTCCTACTATGAATATATCAAAACATTATTTTTGATTAATAATATGCATTGAACTTAGTTTGGACAACTTTATAGTGTCTTTATAGGGTTGAGTTTTCTCAATATAATTTTTTTTTTTCCCTTAGACCACATATTGACCTAGATTTGACATATAACAAACCATACTTCAATGGAAAGTTTATTTATTTAGATTTCAGATGACGTATAAATCTCAAATTTAAAGAAAAAATGACTGGGTTTGTGGTACAAGGTCACAAATTTGCAATTTCGTGTTGCTTGAAAAAGCACGTGGAGGAAAGCCAAGCGAACGCAGGGAGAACATGCAAACTCCGCGCAGAAATGCCAACTGACCCAGCCGAGGCTCGAACTAGCGACCATTTTGCTGTGAGGCGACAGCACTAGCTACTGCGCCACCGCGTCGCCTTAGTTTATTCAATTCATCTATTTTAACCAAGAATAGGTCTTCAAAAAAGGAAAATGCCTTGTTTTTCTAGATAAGTGTATTACAAAATCCACCAGCAGGAGCAAACAGGCCATATTTGACCAGAAGAGAAAAGAGGAAACAACACACCATAAGCTAATATGCATTAATCATCACACTTATGCAGAAAATCATGACGATTCAGCAAAAGTTATACAATTATAATGTTATGTTATAATAACACTAATATTATAATATAATGTAAGTAATGTTCTTGCATTTATATTATAAAATTGTATTTTATTTTCATGGCTCTATCTTTAAAACTGTGAAAAACCATAAAAAAAAAAAAACTTTAAAGACATTTAATTAGTCTTTACTATGAAAACTGAGTCTAATAAAGTTTCTTGATATGACATCACAGATTGCTTCATATTATACAGACAGAGGTTTGCATATTAATTTATATGTAAACATGGAACCAAAGTATAAACAGGATCAGGCGGTGATCACATAACTAAAATATTTGATAATGAAAACAGTAAATGTTTAATACAGGTGAGGCCAGTAGGGGGCGTTCAACCTGTGGTTTGTGTGAGTCCTAATCCCCAGTAAAAGTGAAGGGGACACTATACTGTCAGTGAGCGCCGTCTTTTGGATGAGCCATTAAACCGAGGTCCTGACTCTCTGTGGTCATTCAAAATCCCATGGAACTTCTCTTATTATTTTTTAACATGAATATTTAATAATATAACCTGTAATATACTTATTACAGTAAACAGTAGTTTATAGGCCTCTTTCCTTTTAGTAATGGAGTATTAGATTTATAGGTGTTCATATAGGTGCATCAAATGTGATCTCCAAACTTGTTCTTGATGGAGTCATGTTGAATTCTTCTTTCATCATTTGCAATGTTTCCAAATTGCACTGTAATTTTTCATAATTTTTATATCTGTGTTTTATTATTTTCTGTGGTGGTTCATTCTGCTGTGGTGACCTCTAATAAATAATGGACTAAGCCAGAGTAAAATGAATGGATGAATTATTTTCTGCTTCTGGCCATGACACATTCACACCTGGGCCCGATTTTTCAAAAGTAATCCACTAGGATTTTGGAAAACGGATTGGATTAAATCTTGAAAATTAGTTAGTTTTTCAAAAGAAAAAACGGATTACATAATTGGATTAGATCATGTAATCCAATCTTGGTTTTGATCCAAATCAAACCTTAAGTTTGGGTTTTTCAGATCTTTTTTTGTAAGATTTGGATCACTGTGATCCAAAAAATCTGGATTAAACTGATCCCATCAGAAGGGTGGATTCAGCGTGTATTTTATGCCCAAAATGTAATGAAAACTTTAAAAATGTATCAAATAATACTATATTTGGATCATGCAGTATCTTACAAGATATCCTATTTATTCATAAGGTTTTAATTGTATTTGTTCATCGGTCAGGCTACAGTCAGTGAGCGCCGTCTTTCGGATGAGGCATTAAACCGAGGTCCTGACTCTCTGTGGTCATTAAAAATCCCATGGAACTTCTCGTAAAGAGTAGGGGTGTGGATGCTGTTGATGGTGTGGAGAGACCCCCCTCATGATTGTAAAGTGCTTTGGGTGTATGGCCATACAAAACAACTGCGATATATACAGTGCATCCGGAAATGATTTCTCACCTAACTTTTTCAACAAATGGCAGGAAGACGTCTGCAGATACTGTGGTGAAAACCTCAGAAACATGCTGTGGTTAACCCTGAGCAAGTACCTTAAAACTTTGTGTTATATTTTATGTAATGTAATGTGTATTTACAGTGCATCCAGAAAGTATTCACAGCGCTTCACTTTTTCCACATTTTTTAATGTTACAGCCTTATTCCAAAATGGATTCAATTCATTTATTTCCTCAACATTCTACACACAATACCCCATAATGACAATGTGGAAAAAAAGGTGTTTGAAGTGTTGAAATTGTTGCAAATTTATTAAAAATAAAAAAGCTGAAAAATCACATGTACAGTACATCAGTATTCACAGCCTTTGCTCAATACTTTGTTGATGCACTTTGGCAGCAATTACAGCCTCAAGTCTTTTTGAATATGATGCCACATGTTTGGCACGCCTGTCTTTGGGAATTTTTGCCCATTCCTCTTTGCAGTACCTCTCAAGCTCTATCAGGTTGCATGGGAGGCGACGGTGTACAGCCATTTTCAGATCTGTTCAGAGATGTTCGATAGGATTTAGGTCTGGGCTCTGGCTGGGCCATTCAAAGACATTTACCAAGTTGTTGTGAAGCCACTCCAAAGATATTTTGGCGGTGTGCTTTGGGTCATTGTCCTGCTGGAAGATGAACCCAGTCACCCGAGTCTGAGGTCAAGAGGACTGTGAAGCAGGTTTTCATTCAGGATGTCTCTGTACATTGCTGCATTCATCTTTCCCTCTATCCTGACTAGTCTTCCAGTTCCTGCTGCTGAAAAACATCCCCACAGCATGATGCTGCCACCACCATGCGTCACTGTAGGGATGGTATAAGCCTGGTGATGAGCGGTGCCTGGTTTTCTCCAAACGTAATGCCTGGCATTCACTCCAAAGAGTTCAACTTTAGTCTCATCAGACCAGAGAATTTTTATTTCTTATGGTCTGAGAGTCCTTCAGATGCCTTTTTGGCAAATTCCAGACGCGGAGTGGCTTTCCTCTGGCCACTCTACCATACAGGCCTGATTGGTGGATTGCTGCACAGATGGTTGTCCTGCTGTAAGGTTCTCCTCTCTCCACAGAAGAATGCTGGAGCTCAGACAGAGTGACGATCGGGTTATTGATCACCTCCCTGACTAAGGCCCTTCTCACCCGATCACTCAACTTAGATAGCTGGCCAGCTCTAGGGAGAGTCCTGGTGGTTCCAACAATCCTGTCTCGGAGGTCTACAGACAATTCCTTTGTCTTCATGCTTGGTTTGTGTTTTGACATGCACTGTCAACCTTGGGACCTCATATATACAAGTGTATGCCTTCTCAAATCATGTCCAATCAACTGAATTCAGTGTTTCTCCCACCATAATATTAGGGGGGCGCCCCGCCCCCCTTGAAGTCAAGTTAATTGTATTTTATAAATAGGACCAGATCACAACTTCTTTTAATAAACAAGCTAAATAGCCGCATGTAATATCTTATTTACACAATGGCATGTGATTTCTGTCTCTACATGGTCACGCGATTACATATTTCTGCTCTCTGAATCGCGCACAGTGGAGTTCTACACAGCAACTCTCTGCTGTATGGGAATGAGAGTGCGCGCCACATCTGACAGGATAGACGCACGTGCACTTCCGTATATTATGCATAGCCTACAGCAGCCAAAACAAATGTAAATGATGTGTAGGAGCGTAAAGCGCTCGGTCGCAGCAGTTAAAATATATACAGATGCGATGGGACCTCTGTTTAGTTTATTGGCGCGACTCGCGCGAGTGATGCATACTTTGTTGCAAGTGCAGCCATTGTATCTCCAGTGTTTTGAGCTGCTGTGACACGTTCTCCCCCATCTAGCGTCTCATCCAACCTGACCTCTCCCGGAAGCTTCGCGAGTCTCCCGCAAATTTATACGTGATTCCCCAAAATGAGTTAAAATACTCGGAAATCATGGCAACGAGAGTGAATGAGCAAGACAACAGACTTCGAGAGGCACAGTAATGTTCTAAGCATTACATTTCTTCGGTTAAATGAAAAGAGCAGTAAAGATATTGCGAGTGCAAATCCCTCTCTCTGAGTAATCTGCTGTGAATAGTTGTAGACGAGCAAAATATTTGACTGGTCCTTGCATGTATTTAGAATAACAACTGAAAGTTCTGTATTGACAATATTGCAAGTTCACTAAAAGCTGGCTGGAATTATTAGATAAATAAAACTTTTTTATTTTTCAACATGAATATTTAGTAATATAACCTGTAATATACTTATTACAGTAAACAGTAGTTTATAGGCCTATTTCCTTTTAGTAATGAAGTGTTAGATTTATAGGTGTTCATTTGAATTCTTATGCATCAAATGTGAGCTCCAAACTTGTTCTTGATTGAGTCATGTTGAATTCTTCTTTCATCATTTGCAATGTTTCCAAATTGCACTGTAATTTTTCATAATTTTTATATCTGTGTTTTATTATTTTCTGTGTCGATTCATTCCGCTGTGGTGAACCCTGATCAATAATGGACTAAGCCAGAGTAAAATGAATGGATGAATTATTTTCTGTAAAGCTGCTTCTGGCCATGACACATTCACATCTGGGCCCGGTTTTTCAAAAGTAATCCACTAGGATTTTGGATAACGGATTTGATCAAATCTTGAAAATGAGTTTTTCAAAAGAAAAAACGGATTACATAATTGGATTAGATCATGTAATCCAATCTTGGTTTTGATCCGGATCAAACCTTAAGTTTGGGTTTTCAGATCTTTTTTTGTAAGATTTGGATCACTGTGATCCAAAAAATCTGGATTAAACTGATCCCATCAGAAGGGTGGATTCAGTGTGTATTTTATGCCCAAAATGTAATGAAAACTTTAAAAATTTATCAAATAATACTATATTTGGATCATGCAGTATCTTACAAGATATCCTATTTATTCATAAGGTTTTAATTGTATTTGTTCATCGGTCAGGCTACAGTGATTAGGTAGGCTTTAACTTTTACAGCAAAGTAGAAAGAGTTTGGCCTCATAAAATAATCCCCCAAACAGCTGTCAAAATTGACCAAAAACAATCAATTTTATTGTCACTAATTGATATATATATATATATATATATATATATATATATATATACTCATCACAATGGAATATATTTTTGTTTTTAGAATATTTATTGGTGATGCATGCAAAGATAACCAAAAAAATGCAAAGAATGTCAATCACTGATTTTTAAGCTTCGTCTGGCAGAGGAACAACTGACTCTGACCAAACTGCAGCGAAGCAAGGCCAGACTTGAGATCCTAAAGGCTAAGCTCAGACAAGCTGGTCTCTCCACATCAGATGAGGAAGTCTGAAACTATTGTGGAGTTTTTGACATTAAGTCTTTTTTTTTTTTAATTCAATACATCTATATTTAAAACTTGTTATAAATATCCTCAATGTACAGTGTTTGTGTTGTAGGTCTCAGATGAGCGGACTGTTGGAAGAGGATGGGGTGCGGTTTTTCTTGTTTTAAATTTTTTTCAAATGTGTGTGTTTTCATTTCAAATAAAAATAAAGTTAGATTGACCCCACACTGGCTATTCTACTTGTTGCTCTTTTAAATATCTATAGTTCTACATTGTGATTTCTTATCCTGTTTGAGCACTGGTTATCCAGATTTAGTGATCCTGAAAAGTCCCTATCCGCATCAGATTGATCCAATATGATGTTGCTTTGAAAAACTGGCTCAAAAATTAAACTGGATTACGTGATCACGGATCGCAAAAAAGGATTACTAAATCCGGATAAATTTTATCCGGATTAAACCTTTTGAAAAACCGGGCCCTGGTTATAAGATGGTTATTAGAGACATGTTTAAGGGATTATATGCAGCATCCTACATTTATTCTCTTAGGTAAGGCAAGATCTTCTCTTAAGGTTCATACTTAGAGGGAAAATGTGCTCAACGCATTATAAAGCTTGAAGCATTAGAATCGGTGCTCAGTATTAGCCGATCACCATGACAAGGAATCGGTACTCTGTATCGGCTGCAAAAATCCTGATCGGAGCATCTCTAGCTTTGACCCAACTTGGCTGTCAGAGTAGCAACACTCCCCCTGGCTAGGGGGTCAGTAAATACACCCTTGGAAAAAAGAAGTATACTTAAGTAAAGGTCAAGTATAAAAGTTTACTTTATTTAGTAAGTAAATAAGCCCATTAAGATACACTGCAGTGACAAAAGCTGCACACTTTGTGGATAAAAAAGATATAAAAATAAATGTTAATTTTTAGCTTGTACGGTTGTACAGTTCAAATAATAGTTCAGTTTTTTACTGCTGTCATTAAAAGAAACAAATTAACACCATGACTCCTTGTGTCGGTGTCAGTCTGAACAGCCATGCCACGCCCCCAATATAACACAAAGTTTTAAGGTACTGTATTTGCTCAGGGTTAACCACGGCATGTTTCCGAGGTTTTCACCACAGTATCTGTAAACATCTTCCTGCCTTCTGTTGAAAAGGTTAGGTGAAAGTTAGGTGAGAAGAAACCACTTTTGCCGCATAAAATGATTTTTTTATTATAGTCTATGTTTTTTATTTTGTAAAAATCTGTGAATATATGCAAGTAAAATCTTATATTGCTGTGATTAATATCTTCTAGGCTAAAAGATGGAACCATTTTGAAAGATGTAAAAAAACACTGTGACTTCTAGTCAGTCTTAAGGAAGACACGACAGAGTGGGGTTAGTTGTAACAGTGTGTTATTATTTATTATATGCATATTTTTATTTGGTTTTAATAAAAAACATGTTTAGATTTGTCCACCTGTCGGGTTTTGAAGAGGTGTGCATCACCATACGGTGTATAAGAATAGGACATATGTTGGTAAATAAATTGAGTGGATGTATTTATAAATCTGACTTTGAGCGAGTCACCAGCCACAAACCTCACCGCACGTCACGCGGCACTCATGTCTCATCACAAAGGGCAAACAAAACTGACATTTAGCCTACAATCCTTGCACAACCTACACTTTTATCTGTTATCTATCTCTTTTGGTAGTACCCAATTTTAACGTGAGATTTGTAAAACCAAATCTAAATTTAGCAGGAATTCAGCAGGTGAACAAAGACTGAATATAGGAAGGGAGCGGTCGGGTGCGGTATAAAACCTGGGGGAAGCGGGATTAGAATTTCAGTCCTGCGCAGATCTCTACAGTGACGCGTTCAGTTTTTCCACTTACAAAGTCCGCCATGTAAATAGCAAATGCACCATGGCGCGGCGCAACTGACTCTTAAAGGGAATGGGAGATGAGACTCTAATTGGTTTACTCTCAAAACACACCCATAACTCATTAAGAGAATAAGCACAACCCTGTTAGACCATGCACTGCGGCACAGACCGTATTTTTCCATCCTTGAAATAGCAAAAGTGGATTCTGACACGCATTTAATGTGTTTGCGCCCTGCGCTTTAGACTTTGTTCTTAGATCATTAAAATAGAGCCCATCATTTGTCAACACACTGACCAAGAGGCTGTCAGCCACCAAAAAACGTTTTGGGGAACCATCCTTTTAATGGATATGAATGGGATGAGAATCAGCACCTCCAAGTCCGAGGCCATGGTGCTCCTCCGGAAAAAGGTGGTTTGCCATCTCCAGGTTGGAGGAGAGTCCTTACCCCAGGTGGAGGAGTTCAAGTATCTTTGGGTTTAGTTCACGAGTGAGGGAAGGATGGAACGTGAGATCGACAGGCGGATTGGTGCAGCGGCAGCAGTAATGCGGTCGATGTACTGGTCCGTCGTGGTGAAGAAGGTGCTAAGCCGAAAGGCAAAGCTTTCGATTTACCGGTCAATCTACGTTCCTACTCTCACCTATGGTCATGAGCTTTGGGTCATGACCGAAAGGACAAGATCTCGGATACAAGTGGCTAAAATGAGTTTCCTTCGAAGGGTGGCAGGGCACACTCTTATAGATAGGGTGAGGTGCTCTGTCACTTGAGAGGAGCTCGGAGTAGAGCCGCTGGTCCTCCACATCGAGAGAAGTCAGTTGAGGTGGCTCGGGCATCTGTTTCGGATGCCTCCTGGATGCCTTCCTAGGGAGGTGTTCCAGGCATGTCCCACCGGGAGGAGGCCTCGGGGAAGACCCAGGACACGCTGGAGGGACTATGTCTCTCGGCTGGCCTGGGAACGCCTCGGGATCCCCCCGGAGGAGCTGGAGGAAGTGTCTGGGGAGAGGGAAGTCTGGGGTTCTCTCCTAAGACTGCTACCCCCGCGATCCGGCCCCGGAAAAGCGGCAGAAAACTGAATGAATGAATATCCTTTTAAACAGTAAAATACTCAACATGATCTTTCATGGGATACCATCTTGTCACCAAATATTTTGAATCCCATCCTCTTTAGCACAATAAAGAGAAAAGGCACAAAAAGAGGTTGGTAGGACCTTGTGTACTTTACAGAGCCGTATACAAGTTGCGCAGTGCAAGTATATAATGTTTAAATCATAGTGAAGGAAACTGAAATCCCTAATGCACTTCTTGTCAATATCTATACTTTTTCATTGTAATAAAGGCAAAAATGCCAAAAATAAATCTTTAAAAAAATGACAAAAGTATACAGAAATTGTATATAAAATTAATATTTAACCATTTCTTCTTGTTAAAATTATTAAAAATTATTTGATTAATTCAATCACTTTGTTGTTTATGATTTATAGGTTTGTACTAACTTGTGTTTTTAAACTAAACTGTACATAATGTTTAGGCTCATCAGTGGAAGAAACCGTTAAACCTGAACATGTTGGTCAGCTTTTCACACTGTGGTTTAAAGTACTTCTGAAACTAAAATAACACTGACATGAGCCACACGCAACTGAAGGTCTAAGGTGGTAAAGGTGTAAAAGAGCTGCAGCTCCTTTAGCTTTACTGCGTGCAAACATGTGCAAGAAAATAAGGTGTGAAAACCAGACAGGAAACTGATCAGCGGTGTGGAAAGTTTGCTTTTATCACCTGTATGCAACTCTGTACAACATCTAAAAAAAACTATTGTAAATATTAACTTTCCTCTGTAAATGTCAGCTCTGCTCTTGAAAAATAACGAGACCTGTACATCATCTAAACATCTCCGAAGAATGAATAAAGATAATTATCTGCATGATTACAATTTTAAAACAATTTAATAACGCATTTGGGGTGTCACGGTGGCGCAGTGGGTAGCACGTTTGCCTCACAGCAAGAAGGTAGCTGGTTTGAGCCCTTGCTGGGTCAGTTGGCATTTCTGTGTGGAGTTTGCATGTTCTTCCGTGTTGGCGTGGGTTTTCTCCGGGTGCTCAAGTTTCCCCCACAGTCAAAAGACATGCGCTATTGGTGAATTGAATGAGCTAAATTGGCTGTAGTGTATGTGTGTGAATGCAAGAGTGTATGGATGTTTCCCAGTGTTGGGTTGCAGCTAGAAGGGTATCCGCTGCGTAAAACATATGCTGGACAAGTTGGCGGTTCATTCCGCTGTGGCGACCCCTGATGAATAAAGGGACTAAGCCAAAAAAAAAAATGAATGAATGGATAATAATGTGTTTGTTGTGATTTTGAATGTCATCATGTTATTAGTACTTAACGTCACACAAAGATCGTTTCTTAATTTGCTGGTGTTTTTTGTTATTGCATGGGCAACACACAACCCTCTCCTACAAATGAGCACTGGAATTATGATCGCCGGACCTGTGGTTTCTGTGCAGTATTGCCAAAAGTGCCAGGAGTGAAAATGTTACAATTTACCCCACCTGCGGGGCAAGTTGTAACAGACAGGGGGTTAGTTGTAACACATGCTTGTAAAGGCTGATTTCACGCAGTTTATTTAAATTCATTTTACTTTAAATAGCAGCTGTATTTCCTCAGTAATCGGCTCATTTCTTTTTTATTCTACATAGCACAGTATGTTTATTTATTTATTGGATAAACACATTTGAATTTATTTGCATTATTATCCATTTATTTATTATTATACAATGCATTTATTTGCATTATTAGCAATAAAATAATTTTTTTTTCTATAAAAAAAAATATTTTCTATTAAAAAACATTTTTATTTAAAAAGTACACTTAAAATTCAAAAAAATATTTTGTTAGTTTAATTGGTGTTCAACAGTGTGTGCCTTAATTGTAACACCCTGCTACAACTAGCCCCGCTGTGTCATGTTTTACTCAAAGCTGGCTAGCAGTCACTGTGTGTTTTATACATCTTTCAAAATGCTTTCATCTTTTAGCCTAGAAGACGGAGATCACAACAATATATGATTTTACGTACATACTTTGACCGATTTTTTTCAAAATAAAAAAATATCGACTATAATAAAAAATACTTTTATGCTGCAAAAATTGTTTCTCTTGTGTTTCTCATCCAAATTTTGCCGAAAATTTTCAGTAATTGGCAGGAAGACGTCTGCCGACACTGCGGTGAAAACCTCGAAAGCATGCCATGATTAACCCTGAGCAAATACCTTAAAACTCCGTGTTACATTCAAACCCCGCGTTACTTTGTACCGCGCGCTCCTCTAATTGAAATTAAACTGTAAGAATTTTGAGGAAATAAATAAATTTAGTCCATTTTCGGAATAAGGCTGTAACATAAAAAGTGCGAAAAAAATTAAAGCGCTATGGATACTTTCCGGATGCACTGTACAATCAACATTGGATATTTTGATAGTTTTTCACGACATGAGCATGACTGAAGTAGAATTTTTTTATTACCGGAGTCAATTTGGGGCTTAACTTCTGACGAATGTGGAAAAGCACCGTCACTGACAAAAGTCAAGGGAAAGCAGAGAGAGCGAGTGCGCGCGACACACTGCTGTATAACAGATTTTCTCATTCTGATGCTGCGTTCACACCAGACGCAGAAGAAGCATCAAGCGCGAGTGATTTACATGTTAAAGCAATGCAAAAATGCAAATAGACATCCTGTGGCGTGATATGCTCAAATGAGGCGGCGCGAGTTGAGCGTTTTGCGCATGTATCGCGTCTGAACTTCAGCGGACATTCGCGCTGCGTTAACCAATTAGGAGCTTGCTCTTGTGGGGGCGAGATTATGACGTAGCGTCTGTTGTTGGTCTCCCGGGGGAAAATCCTCCTGCCGACACCGACAACAGTTCATCAAACTGGGCTCGGCTCAGTCAGAAGCACCACTAAATGTTTCCATCATCCAGGTTAAGTTTCTGGAGGAGTTTATGAGCTCACAGAGCTGGGTGCACCTCTGAAAGGATCTAGTGGACTCAGACACGGCTCCAAATGAATCAACGCTTTTTATCAGCCTTCCTAAAGCACATAAACACAGCTATTCTCTCAATAAAATCCACGTTAGCCATTTAGCAACGAAGCTAGAGTCACCGGGCAGACAGAAGCCCTGCCCATCATGTGAATCCGCGTCTGTTCTGAAGTGAATTTGACGCACGAATGAAGCGAGTAAACTCAAAATGTTCACCCGTCTATTTACACGTGAATAGCTCGATTTTATCCACGCTTGCCGCGTCTGGTGTGAACACAGCATAAGCCTTCAATTGTGTATATGCACACAGACTTTTAATTTCAGTCATTCAGCCCCAGGGCTTCCGGTAAATCCCATACAAAATTGACACATTTAAGATCTGAGATTCTTTAAAAAACAGCAATCTTCACTGCCTGGCTGAGATACAATATAAAGTGGGTATCAGACCAAACAACAAGCACTGCATTAAATTATATTTTGTCTGTGCCATGTCTTTAAAATATGAACATTTGTTTTACCCCAGTATTTTCAATGGAATTTCTGCGCTAGCTTGCTGCTAATGACGGTGCCTGTATTTAAACGGTCTTTATCTCTTTGTATGCATTAACAACCGAAATGGATGCTTAAGTCAATTTAACCGATTATATTTGAATTACATTACAACGTCAATGCTGTAAAAGGAATTACGAAATTAAAAACAGTCACACACTGGTAGGTATAACAACATTACTGACCCCTAGCGGTTACTTCTAGCAATAGCATAGACATCTACATAATATCACTACATCGCCTTTCTTTTAGATGTTAAGAAGTTAATGAAAGTAATTGAGCAAACCTGAAGATAAAACAACCATTGAAATAACCACTGTATAAGTTACAAACTTAGCACAGCAATTATAGTGTCAGGAATCAACACTGAAGATTAATAATTACCAGAGAGGACTCTTATTTCAGTGCTTATGTAAGCATGTTTACAGGTTAAATCTCTCAGGATGTTTTGCACTGCGTTTAGATTTCTTACCACAGGTGAATTCTTCAGTCTTCAGCTGGTTCATTCCCATCCAGCACTGGAAGTGTTTCAGATGTTTTTGTGGATGCCTGTGTACAACCTCCTCCGATTTCTCCTCAGGATTTGACCATCTTCCCTCCTGATGGTGATAAAGGTAAAGTTGGTTTTATATTCGGATATTCAGACATTCTCCTTAATAATATAACTTCAGAAATGTATTATTTGCAAATTCTAAATAGCAAAATCATATAAGCAGCCAATGACTATCAAAGTACAGCATTGTTTACAGTCAATTAGATAGTGCTAATGTTGTTTTGAAGTCATACTTGCATGCCAATTCCAATCGAATATTCAAAATAACACGGTAAACAATATAGAGACTTCTAAATGAACGAATGTGTGAATATAAAACCAACTTTACCTCTATCTGATGGTGTTGGTTCTGGGGTTCAACAACTCCAGGACTGTGGCTCTTTTAGACCAGGTACTGCTGCAATTCTCCAGACACATGGTGTCACCTATGAACAGTCCTTCTAGTCCCTTTGAAATCCTGATTTGCCTTTAATTTGTCTCCATTTCAAGTTCTGTTGTTTTCTCATTAGATTTTTCCTCTCTCTGGGTGTTGATAGGCCAGGAAGTGTGGTCCGTACTCTAAGTCCCCTCAAGATTTCTGCGGGGTGCATGCCATGTTCTAATGGAGAAGCATGGTCATTCAGCAGAGCTTTACTGTGTACTGCTTTTTTGAGTAGCAATATCACAATGTGTACTCCTTTCTCTGCTTTTCCATACGACTTCGGATTACTCAGCTGGATGAAACATGTTGAAACTCAAACCCCTCAGCAAATTTCAGAAAGTCTTTGCTACTGTAACACGGCCCATTATCACTATCGTCTCGCAAAGATGGACTTTTATGTGACCACACTGGTAAGTATAACATTACTGACACCTAGTGGTTACTTCTAGCAATAGCATATACAAATACATAATATCACTACAACAGGGGATCAATTTTGTAACGTTTGATAACGTTACAAAACGCTACGATAACACTGGTGTGGTTAGAGCAATCAGTACATCATTGATCAGCTGCTAAATTCAAATCAGCCCTCGCTTTTTTTGTAAGATAAAAACTGTACCTGCTGGTTCTTGTTAGCATAAAAAGCCCTCATAATGCCTAGAGCTGAGACAGAGAGAAGAACGAGTGTGGCACTTGTTAAATATCAAAACTATCAGTGTTTTCAATGAAATAATGTTTAGATTGCAGACATTTTAATACACAACATTTCTAGCTAAACAAGAAAGTGCTTTGTACACTGCTTTTTTACACTGAAGAATAAACATTTTGCTGGGTCATGTTTTATATATAGATGTTTCCGATTCATCGATAACATTTGAAGAACAGTTGATTTTGTTTTAATGCTCAACATGTGTAAAAGTAACCCGCTTATTTGAAGGTCATTGTATGGCTGATACACTGAAAATAATTACAATTGTTTTGACAAAGCTGGGCAGGAGTTGAAAGGAAACTTTGTCTCATGTACCTTTTTTTTTCTAAATAAGTAGTCAATGTGATTATCTGTGTATACACCCCAATGTAATGCTAACACATGAAAAATATATAGCAATTAATATTTTAGATTTTCCCAATGATGGGTTGCAGCTGGAAGGGCATCTGCTGTGTAAAAACATATGCTGGATAAGTTGGCGGTTCATTCCGCTGTGGCGACCCCTGATAATAAAGGGACTAAGCCAAAAAGAAAATGAATGAATGAATGAAAAATATTTCTATATTTATCATAGATCTATTGTAGGAAAAGCAATGTGATTCAACTTACATTTAACTCGATTTTACTTTCTTGTGACTCGCCCTGTGAAACCCCGGGTAAAGTCATATAATCAATTAAATATCAGGTAAATATTAAGGTTTTGAGAAGCTATTTTACATTTGTAACATGATAAATGCTGAAATTAATGATTTTATCAACACTAGTCTGAATATTTTTAGCAAAAAAAAAAAAAGGTTTGCTACATAAACACTGATTTTAATATTCTCTGGGTTTACATTCAGTACAGAAACACCTCCTGAGTCTCATATCATTCTGTTATACATTTATTTCTACCATTAGAGACAGCAAACAGACCTAACCCCTTCTGACCCGAATAATGTTCAGAGTTTCTGAAAAATGTAAAAGTATGTTTTCACAGTTTTTGAGGCTCCTATAAATGACACCAAATTATAATAAGAAGAATTCAACACCCTTTAAGTACATCTATTTTTTGTCCATTTCAATGGGTCAGAACAGTTGTACTTCTCGACCATTATACTAACATAAAATCCCCCCAAAAACATACATGATTGCTGGTGTAATCTTGAAATTTATTTTCAAAAACACAAACATAACATTGTAACATTTTTACTTTACTTTTACTTTTGTTGTATAGATTGCATCTTGTTTATATAAAAAAATATCTTCATCTTCCTCCTCATTTCACATAATGTCCACATCTGAGATATTTCCATCTGCTATACGTTCAAGATCTGTATATTATGCATATAAAATTGTTTCAGCAATGAATTAGTACATTGATATAGTTTTTTTTATTTATATATATATATATATATATATATATATATATATATATATATATATATATATATATATATATATATAAATATAAATGTTCAGTCAGCATTACTTGAGATTTAATTTCAGTATCAGATCTTGAACCCATTGTCCATCCTAATGGACAGACCTATTTGAAAAAAATCCTGATCTAAAGCTTGCAATGTTACAAACGATTTTAAACTTTAATTAGTAAGTACAATCCCTCTTTTTTACATACAATCTATGAAATATTGGCAAACATGTCAATAAATCTGAATAAAAACATTGTAAATGTGGCTTACATCTCTGGACGTGTCTGGAGTGAAGTGATGCCATGCAGCTTTTCAGTGTAGTGGATTTTTTTCAAATTACAACATGCTGAGCCTTACCGCCATTTGATTGGATGACAATTGTCCACTCTCATGAACTGCAGGCTTTAATTTAGATTAAATGCTCAGGAATTACAAAAAAACATGGGCTGACATGTGATGTCCATTGTAATTGACACAGGGTCCGAATGGGGTTAAATAATGATTTATTATCTCTCCACAAGCACCAAGGAAAATGTTATCAAACTTCTTCCATATAATTTTTAGGCTTTTTTGCAGTTTCTCGCTAAAAGAGAATACTCTAGCCCTGGGTTAAGCCCTGCTTACACTGTGTGATTTCAGCCACAATGTGGTCATCTGAGACAAATTTAGGAAATCTTCAAAAGATTCCTGTAATTATAGGCTAAAATATGTGGTCTTTGATTGTTGAATGCTTAAAGGCCGTTGCGATCAGATTTTCTCTTTAATAAAGTTCTGGCAGTTTCAGAAGATTTCAGACACTTTCCTGCAGTGGGAGATCAGCTGTGATGAGCAATAGAAGAACCAAAAGGAGCGCCAAATCTGATGACCAACTTCAAATCTCCAAATGTTTCCCTCTGCTTTTATTACTGAGGCATGCTTTATGCGCAATTACCGCCTCAGTTTGCCGTGAGATAAAATTTCAGAACGCTTTTAGTGAAAGTGTCACAGATGGATAACCTCAATCTCTGTGTCAGTGTCTTTGTTTGGCATGTATTTTTTGTCATTCAAACTGACATTATGAGAGCTGAGATCTTACAGAATGACATGAGAGTCATATTTATTTAGTCTAACATGCTACAATCATTAAATCATATAGTGTGAGCCAGGATTTATGCAGAGACTGTTGTGTAGCTAGCAAACCAAACAGATAATGCCTTTCACAATGTTCTTGCAAATACATGACTCAAGTACTTTCTTGCATTACTCTCAGTGGTTGGAATCAACCCAACATTCCTTTGAAACATGCTGTAATGTCTTTTTGGGGACAAAACTGGGGAACACCCAATACCGTACCTCCCTGACAGGCAGAGGATAAACTTGTTAACTCAGAACAACTGTTGTTATGCTTCTCTGCGAAACCAAACGATAACACAAATGCACTATATGATAAATCAGAAATTTAATGAAATTTAAACCACACTGAACTGAACTAAACTGAACTCTGAAAACTGGACTGACACAGTTTCAATTTACTAGAACTTCTGTGTTAAGTTGCTTTGACACAATCTACAATGTAAAAGTGCTATAGAAATAAACATGAATTGAATTGATAAAATTTCCATGGCAAAACAGCAGGTAACCAATTTGAACATGTAATCTCAACCTGAACCTTCCTGAACAGAGATAACAAATATTAGTACGTAATGCTAAACTTCTCGTCTCTCACTAACCAGAGGATAGACTTTCTTCTTTATCGAAATAGAGGATAGCCTTTTCTCTTAACCAAACCCTGCAGCTGTTTGTTAAAGGGTCACAAAACACCAAAACACATTTTTTTGAGATGTTGACAGTCGATACTATATGTATATGTCCCACGATACTAAAAACACTATTAGGACACATCCAGTTGAAGTCAGAATTATTAGTCCCCTTTGATTGTTTTCTTTTTTTAATATTTCCCAATTGATGTTTAACAGAGCAAGGAAATTTTTACAGTATGTCTGATAATATTTTTTCTTCTGGAGAAAGTCTTATTTGTTTTATTTCGGCTAGAATAAAAGCAGTTTTAAATTTTTTTAAAAACATTTTAAGGTCAAAATTATTAGCCCCTTTAAGTTAAATTTTTTTTCAATAGTATACTGAACAAACCATCATTATACAATAACTTGCCTAATTCCCCTAACCTGCCTAGTTAACCTAGTAAAGCCTTTAAATGTCACTTTAAGCTGTATAGAAGTGTCTTGAAAAATATCTAGTAAAATATTATTTACTGTCATCATAACAAAGATAAAATAAATCAGTTATTAGAAATGAGTTATTAAACTATTATGATTAGAAATGTGTTGAAAATATCTTCTCTCCATTAAACAGAAATTGGGGAAAAAATAAACAGGGGGGCTAATAATTCAGGGAGGCTAAAAATTCTGACTTTAACTGTATATTTCACTAAAAAGTGTAAATTGGTTGTTTTTGCTTTATTTTTAACAAATTCAGTCCAAAATTTTGAAGCTACGTCACAGCCATGAGATCATTGTGTAAATTCCAGCGTGGAGATTGGATGTCTGTACCGCCCGGTATAAAGTAAGGTCATTGAGTTTTTTCAGCACATCTGTTCATTAATTCATGAAAAAGACTTGGATTAAACCAATCAGTGTGCTCTATTGTGAACAAGATGCAACTTCATTAATATGCATGATATAGCTTCGAGGACTCCTTTTACCTGTTACAGTGAAGATGCCGCGTTGTGTTGCCCACCGTAATTCAAACAAGTAGAAGAAGAATTGTTCGGAGATATGGGTCATCAGTGTTGCATTAATAAATGTGCCGCAACAAAGGTTTTGTTTCCATTTCCCCATGATGAGAGCACAGCTTGTGTGTGGACCCACATGTGTGGATTACAGTGGTCTGCTAACACACAACAACATGTTTGTAAGGAACATTTTTACCCGAGAGCTTTTCGAACCTGGAAATGGTGAAATCCTGATTTGCCACTTGTCTTCTTTTAAAAAAAGATGGTTTCCAGTTAGTGTTGATTGTCCTGTCTCTACAGATTTGGTAAATGCGTGATAAATGTTGATTGTTTATGTTTCTCCAGATGGTAAAGATAGTTCATATCGTCACTCAGCAGTACTCTTTCAGTTTTTAAAGACATACCTTAGTCAAAATGATTTAGTTACTATGTATACAGTAATATCACTACTATATTATGGACTGAAAATCCAACATTTCCACACAGCTCTCAAATCCACTGTAAATGCTGATCTCCGAATCAGTCTATCTCTGTGTTTAAGTTGCCTCTGTGAAAATCACTGCGTTCACATACTGAAACTCCCCTTTTCATGCAAAACCTTCCCTCTTTTATCACTCGACATTCCCTCCTAAACAAAGCTGGACTCACCCACTCTCCTGACTTTTTCAAACTAGAGGTGTGAAAACACCCTGCTGAGACAGGGGGGTTTGTGGACCTTGGCGTTACAGAATATAACCAAATTTACGTTTTTTAGTGGTTCTTTTGATAAGAGTAAAACTCACCAAATCAAGGTTGGTCTAAAAAGATTCAGTCTGGAGTAAAGTCTGATCATAGTTGAGCATGAAGTTTCAGTCTGGGTTTATGTGAGGAGCTCTCTTCGGGTCACGGCACCAAGTCTGTAGTGAATTCAGAAATGAGGAGACTCTGGAAGTAACTTTCGAGCAGGTTTCTTTATTGAGAACTTGCTGGTGCACTGCAGTCATCAAAATCTGTCAGTGTTTCACTGTATTTCAATACATTTTACAAGGCTGTGATACATAGAGGTAGAGACAACTCTAAACAGAGCATGCAGATACAGTACAAAGTCAGCCTGTTAATGGAAATTCCCTAGACTTGACTTTATAAGCATAACAGTACCAATGCCAGTGCATAGAGACAAAGGCACAGCTGTTCCTTGACTTTAGCATTTACATTAAGGTTGCAGGATTTGAGTTTAATGTTTATAAAGTCTAGAAATTCAAAAGGGAAAAAAGAGACATCGCAATTGTCTGTAAGCTCCTTTGCATATATGAAAACTCCTCAAATGTCAGTCAGTGTGTAAAGGCCCTTTAAGTTAGTTTTTACCCAGGTAGTGTGCATGTATGAACTTTAAGCTAGCTGTAAACTACAGTAAATCCCAATAAAATAACCATACCTTTAGAAAGCTAGTAGATCAATGGTCTGGCTTGCCATTCAACACACGAAAGTACTCTCAAACAGAATAAATAAAATAATGCAGTCACATTAACCAAATAAAAAATACACAAGGCTTTATAAGAGCAGTTTTGCTTCCTTGTACTGCCGTATGAATACTAATATACCTCTTTAACAGGCATTAGAGACTATTTGCTCTCACAATTAGATTTTGTGCATTAATATTCGTGCACTCAAAAATGCTTTGAACATATACCATTACTTAGATATACACCATCTAATCTAATCGTACAACACATTGTTTTTCTCAGATTTTGCATTTACATGCTCAGTGTATCATGCAATCATTAAACTGAGAGCAGATTAACTAATATAGTATACATTCAATTTACTGTACCAGTTAAGATCTTCTTAAACACAAACAAAATCTTCTTAAATATAATATAAAACCCTGATTGGTTTTTATAGCACATAGGGAAAGAAATTCACAGAAACTCACTTGTAATAGAAAACCCGTAGTAAATGGCATCCACATTTTTTTTGGTCTCAGGGTTAATCATCAACCATCTAAACACTAAATTGAAGAAACCTAATGAAAATTATTAATACCTGGAATCACATGCTGACCTTGTGTGATCATGTTCAGCTGGCTTCTTCTGCTGAACTAGCCAACGGTGGACATCCAACCCTGTCCACATCCAAGTGCCCGGTTAGACGCAGCTTGTAGCCCGATGGAAGTCCAATACGCAGTGGACGCACATGAGTGAGCTGTTGTTGCTAAAAACTTTATCATTTATAAAACCTTCACAGGAATTAACGTCAGTTATTAGCACTATTGGATGCCGCTGACTCACCAACATACATGTGTTATTGCACATATGCAAACCATTGTATTGCACCTAAGTCAAGAGTTTTCTCAGACATGCACAAATTAAAATAAAATAAATTATATAATAAACTAATTTCATGGGGATTTTATGGGGACAAGCTCCACTTCATTTGTGACCACGAGAGAGAGAGAGAGAGAGAGAGAGAGAGAGAGAGAGAGAGAGAGAGAGAGAGAGAGAGAGAGAGAATATTGGCATTAGATCAGGTAGACTGAAGTACTCAAGTAGATTCAAGTTTTGAATGAAAAGAAATGAGCATTTCCTGTAAAAACGTACTATTCACAGATAAATATGTGATAAATACTACCACAAACAATGATCAGCACTGACACCAAATCATTTATTTGCAAAAAAGTCTTTGTTTAATAGATTGTTCCTCTGTTTAAAGTCAAACAGTATTTTCCAACATTAAAGGTCTATAATCTAAGCATTTTTTAATGAAAACTCTGACCCTTAACGGGTGATTTCTTCAAAGCCATTGGTTTCAAAGTTTAGATCACCTCCAGAATCAAAATACCTTCGTTATAAAAGAGTTCCTCATTCAGTCAAAAAGAAATTAAGTTTTTCATAATTTTTCTCTAGTGGACTTCTACAGCACTTAGTGGTTTGAACTTCCTAACAAGCAAAACAATCAATTAACCTTTTTTTTCCTGAAACCCCCTTTTCCCCCAGAAAATATTGCAAGGTCCCCCTCCACATTTAATATTATCGCCCATATAAGTTTGAAGTAGGTATGACAAAAAAAAAAATTGTTTTCAAACAAACAGTATGTTTATTACTATATCTAGATATGTTTAAGCACGAATAATAGCCTAATGTAAAATATAAAAGCAAAACATCAGTAGACCATTTGTATTGGGTACACCTTGCAGTATTGGGGATGAGTCTTCTGCAAATGTCTTAATTTGAACAGCCTCATGCATTCGTTAGCAAGAACTTCGACGCAGATAATGCACTGTGGCTCTTTTTTGTGGAGGACGAATTACAAATTTGTCTATTTTTTTGGTCAGCCAAGGGGTAAAATGAACTAAGGCAACATGATCGTTCTACTAATTGTCCACCATAGATATATACATTAGATGTTGCCTACCCTGCTGTTGTCAATTAGAAGGAATGCGTCAATAGAGCCGCCATTTTAGTACAGGGTAGCGCTCCTTTGAAATGAATGCAGGACCAAGGTGCAGTAGAGGACTGTGGCCATCCAAAGCAAGAGATATATACACATATCTATGATCGGGAGTTTTCCCCGGTGGTCAGTATGCAAATGTTTTTTAAATTACGAAAATTATAATTTTACATCACTTTTCTACATTGGTGTATGTGACTGCATGAGCATTCCTGACAAAGTGTGTATGTGTTTTTGTGCATGGAAATGTATTATCCTCCCTCTCTGTTTAACTTGATCTAATCCGAGTCTTGAAACACATCCCCTCTCCTGCTTTCACTTCTCATGCTGACGGAGGGAGTGATTCGTTTGTGAATTATCCCTGTTATGAACGACTCGTTCACTTAGCCGACAATAATACAAGTTTCTAGCAGCACAGCATCTTGTTGTTATATATTTTATAACATTGTTTGTTTATTTTATTCAACAAAACTAGCATAAGCCTAGAATTTAGAGCGAGTTGATGCTACTTTGCCTTATGGTGACTGCAGTAAGAGACTGTATTATCATCAATAATGTTACTTGTTAAGCACAAAAGTTCATAACATACAAAAACATAAAAAACGAAATCTTACCTATGAAATGTTCTGCCTTTGTGCTTTGTTTTCTTTGTTTGCTCGTTACTACACCCGTACACAGCGCTCTAAAGTCCAGCATCTTCACATTGGCACACTGTCTTGCCTAGTGCGGTTAAATGACTTTTGTCCTGGAGCACTGTACAAATGTGGCGGCGCTATTGACGCATGCTCAGGGTTCCTATGTGATATCTAGTGTATATATCTATGATTGTCCACTGCTAAAACAAAGGAAAAATATGATGCAACCCCCGCCCCCAGAGTTTGCTGAAGCCCCCTTGTGGGCCGGGACCCCCCCTGTTGGGAACCGCTGTGTTAAACCACCAAAGCGTGTTTTAGCTTATTTGTGTTGTGAATGATAAAAGCACAAGTTTTTTACACTAGTCTTTACACTACCATTCCAAAAAAAAGGAGATTTTTTTTTCTCTTGCTTGATCAAGTGTAATACTTACTATCGTTCCGTAGTTCAGAGATCTTGCGATGAAGATTAAAACTGAATACAGCTGCGGCTGCTAACAGCAGCAGCAGAACAACAATTCCTGCTACAGCAGCTGGAGATAGACCTGGAACTGGAACAATAAAGACATGCAGTCATATAAACAGTCAGATCTATAAAAAAAAAAACTCTATAAACATCTGCCCCATATAACCTGATAAAGATCTGATACTGTAATGATAAAGTCAGTCATTATGAACAGTCCGATCGATAACAAACTATGAACAGAGCTATTTAAGATTTAATGATAAAAATGATAAATGACTTTAATGATAAAGGCAGGCAGGCTGACTGTTATATAGAAACATAAATCTTTCATATCAGATTATCTGAATTACTCACAGTCACCTAATAATGGTTACTCACCACTGAGCAAAACAATGAATCTCTTGAACGAAATTTGTTTGTTGCTGCTGATCTTCACTGTATAAAGTCCAGCATCTGTCTCTTTCGTGTGGTTGATAGTCAGAGATCCGGTCTGGTCAATCAGCTGCAGTCTGTGTCTGAATTTTTCATCTGTATTATAATGTGGTGAACTCTTGGTCTCTTTATCTTCTTTAGCCAGGAGTTTTCCTTCATCTCCAAACCTCCACACTATCAGCTCATCTCCATGTAATTCAGTAACACCAGTGTGAAGAGTGACAGGATTTCCCTTCATCACTGATATGCTCTTCATTTCAGCTTTGTAAGTTACAAAAACAGATGGAACCTCTGCAAGAAGAACATTCACAAAGCTAGATTAAACACCAAAATATAAAGATTTACAACAATTAGTTTATTTCATACACTTTAAAGAGTAAAACCTTTAAGGTTTATCTAATATTCTTGCTTAGGCTTAGGTAAAGAACAGATCAGATGAGTTTTAAAAAATATATATACAGTTGAAGTCAGAATTATTAGTCCCCCTGAATTATTAGCCCCCCTGTTTATTTTTTTCCCCAATTTCTGTTTAACAGAGAGCAGATTTTTTTCAACACTTTTCTAAATATAACAGTTTAATAACTCATTTCTAATAACTGATTTATTTTATCTTTGCCATGATGACAGTAAATAATATTTTACTAGATATTTTTCAAGACACTTCTACAGCTTAAAGTGACACTTAAAGGCTAAACTAGGTTAATTAGGTTAACTAGGCAGGTTAGGGTAATTAGGCACGTTATTGTATAACGATGGTTTGTTCTGTAGACTATCGAAAAAAATATATAGCTTAAAGGGGCTAATAATTTTGACCTTACAATGTTTTATTAAAAACTGCTTTTATTCTAGCCGAAATAAAACAAATAAGACTTTCTCCAGAAGAAAAAATACTATCAGACACACTGTAAAAATTTCCTTGCTCTGTTATACTTTATTTGGGAAATATTTAAAAAAGAAAAACAAATTCAAAGTGGGGCTAATAATTCTGACCTCAACTGTATATAATGTAGCAGTTTATAACATAGCAATCATTCAATGTAAATAGTCAGCAAAGTTGTTAATAAAAAAAATGCATGATAAATAAAAATATTGTCTCTTAAAAGAAAGAGTCAGCTCTAAATCAGGTTAAAGAGTTACATTTTCAAATCTTTTACCTGCTACTGACCCATCAACATGATCCCCTCCTGTCCGTGACATACAATCACCGAAATGGGCATTTAGTTTCATAGATACGAAATAAGCAAACAAAAAAAAGACTGCACTCATGTTATCTATTGAGATGTTGCTATTACACTTAAATTGTGTGCTGTTCAGTTTGTTAATATGTTTATTGTGAAACATCTGTATTCATTATTGTTTATTTGTTTCAGAAACCACACATGTTCCATTTGTATACCAAGCCCTTCAGTAAATCTAAACCACTACTAAATATCCTGAGTGCCTCTCTTCAATTAGGAAACCATTACTCAGTTCTGACTGACTGCCTATTGTGTTTCACACCAAAAATTATCACATCTTCGAACCCACTCAATTTTAATAATGATTCTAATTAGTGGTGGGCCGTTATCGGCGTTAACGTGCTGCGTTAATGCGAGACTCTTATCGCGCGATAAAAAAAATATCGCTGTTAATCTATTCTCAAAGTTGGGTTGAGAGCTGGGTCTATTCTACGCAAGCTATGGGGACTTTTACCTTGAAAGTTTAGCGCGGATGTATACCTGACCGGTGAGCCGTCTGAGAATGTAGTGCCCTTCTGAATCAAATCAGGAGGATGCCTGACTTTAACGGCAGTTCGCCAGTTTCACTTTAACTCATGAACATTTAAGTCATGCCTTCGTGACAAACTGGGGTATTAGACGCAAATAAATGAGTAAGGACTGGTGAGAGTGTTATGGAATTTAATAACGAACGCCAAATGAGAAGAAAAAAAACTTCCGCATTTCGCGATGTGTTTGTGTGTGTGCGTCTGTGCGGTCCTTTACTGACAGCCGCCTGTGTGGATCTTGTCGAAAAATATGGCGAAAAGTCCTACATGATGGTGCTAGTTTGTCTGTATTGCCACAAATATCTGCATACTCCACGTATTAATTCCATTTCTGTTTAGGTCAGTTATGACTTTAGTTATTTAGTCATCAAAAATTGCTGTTTACATGGTGACTCTTAATCAGAGTATTGTTTTAATCATATTAAAACCGTATTAAAGTATTGTTGCCCATGTAAACATACTCAATGCTTGACACAGTCAGGGCTCTGTGAACTTGCCTTTGCAAAGCAGCATTTTCTGTATGTACGTACATCAAAAGCAAGTATGAAATTTGGAGCTTATGTAGGCCTACAGTTTAACATTGATGTTTAACTGAATAAACAGTTAGTAAACACAAGTACATCTTATTGAACATCATTTATTTTCATCACCAATTATCATAGTAGAACAGTTTCCCTGGTCTAATGCGCCACCTGGCTTGAGAAACCCGTTCTCAAAGACTTATTATTTGGGTAACACACATATTCTGAATGCCTTCGGCAGAATTCAAATGAGCCATTTTAATCTAGATTAATCTAGATTAATTTTGAAATTAATCTAGATTAATCTAGATTAAAAAAATTAATCTATGCCCACCTATAATTCTAATATTATGCACATTCCGAGATGATTACTATGTATTCTAACCTTGCATTTAAACCATTGCATTTTAAAATACAATATAACCTGCTCTTTAAATGGTCACAAAACCACCCTCAGTTATGGAATACCTGTTTTTATTTTTATTAAAAATAATAATCATTTGAAAACAGCTTAAATGAACATGGAAAGCTGTGAGAAGCAGGCACAGAAGGTGGCATGATCAAGCAAAGCATGCAAAAAAGAGTAGAGCGGGCAACCATCATCTGTCAGTGGACAATACTACCTGACTCCGAGGTAACTCCTGAGAAAACGCAAGGTTTTAATATTTAAAGAGTTCTTATTTTAAAATTTAGACACACACATACCTGCTTTGAAGGGACAGAAATGTCCTCGGGCACTGGAGTGTTTGAAAGTCGTGTCTGTCGGGGTTTGCAAATATTTGAGAAAAGTTCAAATGATGAAGCCCAATGGTTGACCGTCAGCTTGGTGTGTCCTGGCCCTTACAGCCAATCACAGTCATATCTGATGAGCGCATGGACACAATGGTCAATCGTCAGTGTTCAAGAATCCACTCATCAGCACTTCTAATTTAAGCGGGAAATGCTGCTATCGTCAAATTATTTAACATTTCAGACTTGTGAAAGTTGGTACTTCTGACAAAACTACCAACATCTCAACCCATCATGAATGAATAACTACTGCACACCAGTGCGCAGTTTCACAGCTTGACTGAATAATTCTGAAGCAGCCTGTCTCGTTGGATAAGAAAACTCTCATGAATATTAATTAGACTAGGCGAGTCCTCAATCTTGCAGTCCTGTGATGATTTGAGACCACCAGTGATCATTTTTAACCTGGAAGGTTAAATTTGGTTTTGGAAAGCTTGAATTCCCTACATTTATTGCTTACATATGCATGCTAATGTTGTCTTAATTGATGATTCAACAAACATCTGTTAAAAATCTTACAACTTTTAGTGCAGGGTTTCATGACTCTTTAAGGAGAACTTAGGCCCAAATCCCAATTCTACACGAGTGACTCGCAGCAGCAAAGCGACAAGCGACTGTTCATTTTAACAGAGAGCAAGTGACTTCCGGCAACTTCAGTCTACGTGAGCGACAGCGACCGTTGGCGACCAGGTGGGCATGTCGAGCGACGCGACAAACTTGAGAATCCTTCAACTTTATGCAAATGAAGAGCGACTTTCTTGAGCGACAGGCAATAGGAGCACTAGTAAAGCTCACGTGATCTTCTCTCTGCTCGCTCAGAGGCCGATTGTATTCCTGCTATATATACCTACACAGACCTGTGTTTGTAGCAGGTCACCACCCAAAGTGACGGGCAGCTACAAAGTCGCTGCTAGTGTGAATAAGTTATAAGCCCTTCCCCTTACCTGTCTCAATTTTCTTTAGCTTGAAGGCGTAGGGCTAAGGGGAATGGCTAGTTACCCCTTGAAAATGAGGACCAAACTCGAAACCATGGGGTATGAAAATTTCCCAGAATACACCATCTGCAATGGCAGCATGGCTGCACATGGAAGTAAGGAGATGCACAAATTAGTATTTTTTTATCATGACCAATTTTTACAACAAACAAGCATATGTTTTAATACATTCATAACCGCATTCGTGTTTTACCGTCTTGGTTTTTTAGGGGTACAAAAATAGAATTGGGATTGGGCCTAAATTTTGTCAGCATAAATAATTTAAAACCTTAAATCAAGGGTCATTTTCCTATCAGACAACATTCAGAATATATATGAAGCAAATAAATGTGAACAAAATGTAAATAAATAAGTAAATGCTGAAGTATGAAGATGGACATATATCGAGGTGGAAATAAATGCAAAAAAATGTAAAAAAATACAAGCATGCATAAAGAAATAAAAGTAGAAATATTTATTGATGTATTTGTAATATTATATCTTCCACTGACTACACAAGCAGGAAATAGAATTACACTTCCTAATTGTATATAACAATTGATCCTACTGTGAATTATTTCAATACAATGGGCTATATGCACAGCTAGTGTTTTTCAGCCAACGAGAACCTTCCAGTGAAAGGTCTCAGAGTTTCTTTTACAGGATCGATGTTGTAATGTAATTAAAATATAATCAGGTAAACAGACTTAAGCATTCATTTAGTTTTTCACACATAAAACAATATCCGTGTAAACGCTAGCGCCATCAGTAGCAGCAGACTAGTGCAGAAACTTCATTGAAAATACTGTGGTAAAATAAATTTTCATATTTTAAAAGACTTTAAAATTTGAATTTATGCATTGCTTCTTGCCTGGTCTGAGACCCACTTTATATTGTATATCAAACAGGGAGTGAAGATCACTGATTTTTAAAGTGGTGATTTTTTTAATGGCAAGACAGTTCACCAGAAGTGCTTGGGCTGACTGACTGAGAATTGACCCTTCGCTAAGCCACACCCGAAAACCGCCACACACCAATCGTGGCTTAGCAACCGTAGCTACGCGCAGGGGGTCTGTCAAGCTTTCGAACGAGGGAAACAAGCCAAAGGGTTGTGCATATGAATTGTACAAATCTGATACCCGGTATCCTAAAAGTTTGGACAGGGTGGTGCAATTTTTTTCCTTTTCATCAAGCGGTATAAGGGGCGCTAAAAGAGCGGGTTAAGTTGGTTTTGTTTTTGATATTTCTGACACATTCAGTGATAGACGGCAATAACTCAATCCTCTTACCCTAAAAAGATCTAAATAAAAATTATTTGGGGTTGTTTCCCAGCTGTCTTTTTCTTTTTTTTTCCGCTCAATATTGTGAGCACTGTTCCGTTTAAGCCGTAATAGCTGTAAGAGCGAGCATAATCCAGTTATTTTCCATTTGTTTCAAGCTATAAATATTTGAAATTACATATCAACAGAACAAAACAGAGATATGATCCCAAACTGAGCACTTGCAACCAATATACTTCACCCACAGCTGTTTTTCAGTCATTTATAACCCTCATGCCCATGTCAGAGCTACAATTCACTGATGTTTTCATCAGTCTTTTGGAGATTTAGTCATTGGTGACGATGTTATAGCGGGCGAGTGTCTGCTTTTATATTTGGTGTCTGATTAATATTTGCTGGTAGGAAAAATCTGCTTGTTTACTTCTGCTTTTTATACTTTGATTTGCACTTCAATTGATTTATTTTTTCCACTTAACTGCTAATTAGAATAGAAACTGGATAAAAGCACACAAACATACTCACAGTTATAGGTACTGTACCTAGTTATGGGTCAATGATGCTAATATTCAGCACAAATCCATCAATTTACTCTTTCTGGCTGCTCTTTCTATGAATGAATTATGTAGAAGCACTGTCCATGCGTGTTTCCTTGTCGGTTAGTAACGCTGTATTTCATTGCACAGCTATAGTCTATCAGGCTTTTTGGCTAAAAAAGAGAATTCACGGTTTAATCTATTATTATTAGATTATTTGTAAATTTCACTTCTGCTGTGCATGAACTAAGCATATGAGGTGGCTAGTCTAACCTAGCTTAAATTTTGCTTAAATTATTTTCTAATCGGTTGCCTATTACATCGTGAATATACCCCTGTAATGCATACTGCAGTCCTTTTTTGTCTGGCTTTCTCGGATATCTCACCTGTTTGCCAAAAATGACTATATCCCTGGGAATGTCTGACTCCGGCGCATGCATATTATAATAGACGTGCCAGGCATGAAAGCTTGACAGGCGTAACAACAGTAACTAAGGAGGGTGGAGCTTAGCAAAGGGTCAATTATGTGTGCATATACCCCATTGCCAGTGCATTAAAACAACCTTGCTTTGTTGTGTTTCAAATTGAAGTGTTTAAACCACTTGATTTAAAACTTAATCTGTAGTTTATAAACAGTTTCATACTCGCCATCGTAATGTCTTTTCTAAATATCACCCATGTACTGAACAGCATGACTGAAATTTTAAGTTTAACTTGTATAACTGTCAAATACATTAAAAAGCAACATACACAAGTTGAATGCAATTCAGTTTAAGCTTACTATTATCGCATGTTTCATTGTTTAAAAGCAGCTTTAAAAATGTGTATTTTATTACATTACAATCAAAAGCAGAAAAAATAAAAACGCAAAATAGAAAAATAAGAACATTTAAGAATGTACAAATAAATGTTTCCTCACCATAAACATTAACAGTGAAGACTCTTTTAACTAAGCTCCCTCCGTGATGGTCGATCTGTACTTTATAATCTCCAGAATGTTTGGTTCTCATGTTGTTGATGGTGAGAGATCCAGTCTGATTCAGCTTCAGTCTGCCTCTGAATAGCTCATTTAGTTCAGGATACGAGATCTCATTCCCATCGATTTCAGCAATGGTGGAACCTTTGTCTCCAAACTTCCAGTGAACCAGAATAATGCCCTCTATATCCCGATCAGGGTTTAAAGTGACAGAATCTCCCTCCATCACTGATACGGCCTTCACTTCATGAGCACCAAACAGAGCTGCACAAAATGAAGAAACATTTATATACGATATAAAGTACAATGACAAGGTATAAAATGTACAGTGACATATAACTGAACCCTACACAGAAAGTATATTAGTACCTCAAGTGTACATATTGTGAGTAGGGGTGTAATGGATCACGTTTTTTTTTTTACTTGTAGAATAATCCTAAATATGTAACGATCACAGAGAGATCGCCTCTCTTATCATTCAAATCACATCTATTAAAGCATTCAGGCTTTCCTGTAAAATATAATGATGACGAAATAAGTTGTGGTGGGTTATTTGGCATATGGTGGGTTTCTTATGTTATTAAAGGTGTTTTCTGTCACTACTTGTTTAGCCTGCTTTAATGCATTCAGTGTAAGATGAACCATTAATCATTTAAAGATCAGGATCTCAACACCCACGCAACAAATTATAAATGATGGTGATTTGCATATGTTTATTAATCCTAATAGAGTATTTTGAGTTAATTATGAAGTTACAAGCAGTCAAATAACACAGAAGTAGATGAAAGCACTGTAGATAAGTAGATAAAACCACTGATGTTTATGGTAAAGATTAAAATCACCTCATATGCTCAAAAGTAAAAGTTGTAGGCAGCAATTACATTATTTAACCAAAAGGTGGCGAGAACCAGCCATCAAAAATATGCCACTGAATAATTCTACAAAAATAACACAGAGCAATGAAACATGAAGTTTTATGATTGAATAACTGAATAATTTTTTGAAAATGATATTAAACATATATTTGAATTGTACAAGCTATAATGTTAGATTTCTACATTTCGCGTTATCAGCAACAATAGCAGTAACAGTGAACTTTTCACAGTACTGAATATCTGACTTTTTTTTTTCAGCTTATTATTTATTCATTTTATTTTTAACAAAATTACAGCTTCTAAGTTCTGTTTGTTAAAACTAAATTGTCTTGCAATGCTGTTTTTGTGATAAATGGAAAGCAAATTACATTTGTCCGAAAAATGGTCCGATCTGTAAGTAAACAATAACATCATCCGAACCGTGAGATTTTTTTTAACCCGTTACACCACTATTGTCAAGTGTCACTATAAAGTAGAAAATTGAATATAAAAAAGGAGAAGAATCTAATTCTCCATTTAAACCTGAAATTGAGTGTAAATCCAGAAAAATGTCTCAGCAGTTCATCTATAATTGGAGCTCTTCTAAATTCAACAGAATGAGATTTAGGAAAAATCTCTAAAATGAGGATTACTCATCAAGATTTCACACTTATTCTTTACAATTCACTTTGTTATTTGTCTCTGTAATGTATTGTGTAAGAAAATAAACACTTTTCAGAAGGACCAAAAAAATAAATTAATTAGTCAAGATTCAAAATAGTGGCATTGAAATATGAATGAAAAACATTTAACTTGACAATATCAAAATTACATGACATAATTTATAAACCATCCCCACCACACTATATTTATTTCCAAAAAAGTACTGGAATACATATACATGTATATCTATATAGGTTTTTGACAAATAGGCATTAATATGGTTGTAGTTTTAGTTTTTTTGTAAATCCCTATTGCTGAGGGAAAAGATTCTTAAATTTATGTAGTTTGAAGTCTGATGTTTGAGAAAATATCAGGGGTCACTAACTACATATTTTATATTAAATGATGAATATTTATTATTTTTCCATGTAATGTCAGACATATAAATGGGGCGTCACAGCAAATTAAAACAAATATTAATTTTATAGTAGTTCCTAAAAAGTAAAATATGTAAAATAATTCTGAGACAAAAAGTTAACGTGCACATCATGGGCTTCGAGGTGACGTCAGTCACATGATCTTGAATGGTGTCCTGCAATTAAAAAAGGTTTTTCAGAGGAATTTACAATTTAAAATTAGCATATAGCGTCAGTGACAAAATGTATGAAGTTAAAAAGATTGTCATTTACTAAAATAGCCACTTGTAAAATTAGGCCTGAGGAATTTATAAATGACTTTACTGTCTTTTTTTACTTTTAAGAATTATATACCAGAGTCCATCACACCATAGGACAGATTTGAGATTTAGATTTTTAAAAATAACAAACCAATTTTTAAAACAAGAGTTCTAAGATAAAAACAAATGTTTAATCATGCATTTTAAAATCATGTCAATAATAATTCATGTTAATTGTCACATCATGGCGAAAATGCACCATCATGGGAGATTCTAAAACGCTTACCGTGAAAAAAAAGCTTAATGTACCTAAACATCAAAAAGAGAAACCCAAATTTCTGTCAAACTTTACTTGTCCCAATTCTATAGATAAAGTGAAAAACATCCCCATTGAAGTCTATTATAAGAAAAAAGCTTAACGTGGCTTAATGTAGCTAAACAACAAGCCAGGAAAGTGTTAGTGTTAATCACAAGTAAAATTTTGTAGAAATTTGGGTTTCTCTGGTTGATGTGTAGGTACCTTAAGCCACGTTAAGCTTTTTTCACGTTAAGCATTTTAGAATCTCCTAACATCACATCACAAATATAAACTGGTCTATTGGAATATTGTGATTACTATAAATAAAAAAAGCTCAGGGAAACATGATACGCTATTGTTTGCAATTGCAATCAGAATCACAATGAGCTTTATTTGTCAAGTGCGTGCAAACACAGTAGGAATTTTTGGTGGTTTATCAGATTGGGGTAAATTTGGTTTTATATTCACACATTCAGACTTTCACCTTAATAGTATAATTTCAGAAAAGTATTTTTTGTAAATTCTACATAGGGAAATCATATTAGCAGCCTATGACTATCAAAGTACAACTGTTCACAGTCAAATAAATAGTGCTAATGTTGTTTTGAAGTCATACTTACAAGTGATTTCAGACAGAATATTCAAAGCACAATGGTAAACGATAGGGAGCATGTCACAATTTGTCACTGAACGAATATAGAACCAGTTTTATCTAAATGTTTATCTGGAGCTACGTGGGTACATACATTCATACCTACCTACCTACCTATATACATACATACAGACAGACATACATACGAATACGAAACAGAAAGTAAACAGAAATATCGCACTTACTGCATAGTAGTAAGATGTGAAAGAAAATGCAAGTCCTCTTCATAATGTTGACAATTCCAGAAAAAAGATTTCGATAAATATTACACGTTTTTTAATGTTTGTTTCTGAATCGCACCCACACGACGACTGAAAACAAACCCCAGAATAATAAACAAAGCGACTGTGACTGACGAATTATATTCTATAACAGAACAACATGAACAATTTCAAACATGAAGTACCATAAAAAAAGAATCATAATAAACCCTAAAGACGATTTTCTTTCTTTCTACGGTTTTCATTCTACATTATTTTTCCTCTCCTTCTTTGGGTTTACAGATGAGTTGCGTACTAACATTTAGGTGTTTATCGCCACCTCCTGGTCTGGAGTGTGAAATGATTTCAGAGTCAGACAAGACCAGTATTATAGAAATCTGTCTTCTTAAGATCGCGGTTTTTTAATGATTTTTAAAACTGCTTTAGTAATTTTTCCTGATCCTTAATTTGTATTTAATACATTCCTGACTGTGTATTCTTCGCATCCCATATTAAATAGTTATTTTAGTAGCATATTCCTGTTCTTGCTCATTTCTAGGACAATTTAATAGCACATGTTATATACTGTTTTCTTTAGGCATATTTCACATAATCCTGTACTATGTTTACCCATTATGTGAAAAGTTGAGTTTAGTGTGTCTAATTTTCATCATCTCTACTAAACATTTACCTTGTATTTGTATGCTACTATGTAAATGGCTTCCTGCATTATAAGTGTTTGATTTTCCTTGCCACATTTGATAACAGGTTTCTTTAACTATACCTTCCTCTTTTCCCTTTGCTTAACATATTCACTTAACGAGACTCCATGATTAGGAGATTTTAATTTAATAGCTTCTTTTACCATTTTGACAAATTTTTAATTTCCTGGTATATCAGCAGTGTGCTGGTAGCCTACTCACCCAAAATGTACTATGATTCCTGATTGTCTTAGTTTATATAAATGATTCAGGCCTGTAGCCAGCCTGGCGAAAGGGGTGTTTTTTCTTTCAAAAAGGGGACCTTTTTGCAGTTATTTGGCTCATTTCTATTTATTTACGAGGTTTAAACACTGCATTTTAAGCACTTTTTTCGTAACACTTTACTTTGAGGGTTCATTTAAGCATTAGTAAACTGTCTGCTTAATATCTGTTTATACAGACATGCAACAGACATTTAACTGATTATGGGAAACTTTGCAAGTACATGTGAACTTACACTAACCCTAACCGTAACCCCAACCCTAACCCCAGCCTAACAGCCTACTTAAATCTAATGAGAATTAGTTGGCGTGTAGATGCAATGTAACTTAAATTCAACAACCATCAAAATAAAGTGTGACACTTTTTTTTTTTTGCTGGATTAGCTTGTTGGATGGTTATCATAACCACACTTTTTGATGTACCAAAAACATTTCCTAAAGAGTTAGAATAAAGAAATTATACAATAATAGTGAATACAAAAAATACAATACATAGTTAAAAAATACAAATTTATTACATCGTATATCATCAGAAAAAAAAATGGTAATCTGTTTAGGTTTTTAAATTTAAAAAGTAGCCTTTTTTTAGGCAAATTTGCCTTATTAGGCAAATAACAAACAGGCCAGCACATTCAACTTCCTTCACCAAAATTGCCAAATTCGGTGTCCCAAATTCTGTACCGACAGCTAACACAGGATTCCTCTTGGTCTTAAAGCATTTTTCGATGGGTTACTTTCACAACTAATTTTGGCATAGCAGTCAAAATAGGACAAATGAGCTTATGGGACAAATTCTGGACCAGTTAGGGGTGGGTCTTTCGAACCACCCGAGAGTCAACCTTATAGGGTCAAAAAACACTAGTTTAACCAATGAGCATCAAGCTGTCATGTGGCTTTACAGCATATAGGAAGCGTTTTCATATCTGTAGGAAAGTTTTACCTAACCATTATTGCAAACCAGAAGCGTTGTCTTCCTTTCTTCTGTTACTTTATTGTGAAATATATAAAACAATAAGAACTGCTTTTTGAATTCCTTCAGCAAAAAATGGCAATAAATATATTTGAGATGTTACTATTATACTGTTCATTTTCATGGAGACTGAATGGTGAGTATTTCTGCTTTAATATCCTTCCTGTTCATATTTTATAATCATTTATCTGTTCCAATGAAATTAAAGGATTTGATTTACTACAAAGTATAGACTTTAAGATTGAAATTTGTAAAGTGATGCACTATTAGTTGCAAATTGTGTTACATCTGTTTGTGTGTGTTGATCAGGTGTGTGTGGTGTTGAAGTGAAGTCAGTGTCGATCACTGAAGGAGATTCAGTCACTCTAGAATCTGAAACACTGAGCAATGATCTGATAACGTGGAGATTTGGACCTGGAGAGTTTCTCTTAGCTAAAATCAGCAAAAAGAGGGAGACTTCTAATGGTCCTGACGGGAGATTCAGAGACAGACTGAAGCTGGACAATCAGACTGCATCTCTGACCATCACAAACAGCAGAATCTTAGACTCTGGACTTTATAAAGTGAGCAGCCGCGCTAAAGGAGAGACGCCACTCCACACATTCAACCTTACTGTCTATGGTGAGTAAAGAATTACCCAAGTGGCTTTGATTTAGTTTGACAATAATCACTATTGCTGTTATTGAGAATATTGTACAATTAAGTAACGAATCAGGTTAATTTGTGCATTTGATGTAAATAGCTTAATAAACAACATTAATAATATAATATGTTTCACTTCCTATTCAGTTTTATATTTTTATATATCACACAATTAACATAGCTGTCTTACTGAATTAGAATTATTTTCTTTCATATTTTCCAGCTCGTCTGCCTGCTCCTGTCATCAGTAACTCATCATCAGTGCAGTATTGTTCTGTGGTGTGTTCAGTGGTGAATGTGAGTGCTGTGAGTCTCTCCTGGTACAAAGGAAACAGTGTATTGTCCAGCATCAGTGTGTCTAATCTCAGCATCAGTCTCTCTCTGCCTCTGGAGATTGACTGTCTGGATGATTTCTACAGCTGTGTGATCAACAACATTATCAGCAACCAGACCACACATATCAACAACACTGATCTCTGTCAGCCATGTGCAGGTACTCCTCTCTCTCTCTCTTTGTGTGTGTCTCTCTCTCTATATAAACAATAAACACAATAAATATCTAATTTCTTCCTTTAAAAGTCTGCAACTGCTGTTGTGGTGCTACTGAAGCTGGGATTCGATTGGGTCTCTCTGCTGTGGTGGGTGTGGCTACTGTTGCTGTGCTCCTTAATGACATCAAATCCAGAAGACTCCAACAAAAGAAGAGAGAGAGCTGATTAATGTGTTAGTTCACCCAAAAATGAAAATTATGTTATTAATTACTGGTAAATTAATGATCTTCAGAGCACAAATTAAAGGCATCGTCTGATTGTATTGTTGTAAAAAATCTATATCTAATATTGGAAAAGGTTATATCTGTTTTCTTGATGTATTTTGTAAAATGTTTTCCTTTGAGTCACAGCTCTAAGGTCTAGCCAGACAGCCAGACAGGATGTATATTTCTGCAAGTTGAGTTTCTGTTCTTGCTTAAAGGTGTTTCTTTTTGATGCTCCCATGCTATGTTCCTTTTTCAACCTTGAAGCTATCAAACTAAGATGCCTCTTCAAGAATTACTTACTCTTGTCTTACAGTATAGCCATTGGCTAAAGATGTTTTCACAACTCGATTTAAAGTGTACAATAGCTAAACATAACTCTGTGTGAACTTCTCTTAATTGTTACCAGGACTCCTGAACTTAAAACACAGAATAATTTATGTGACAAACTTGCTACTAAAGTAACTGGGAACTATTGTAACTGACCTTTTAGGCAATTATTAAAATCCACATTCAAAGACTGAACACTTAAAATTGCTAAAAAATATAATCACAGTTGAGGAAGAACTGTCTTCTTTTTTTTTTTTCTAGAGAGGACGAAAAATGTCTCACAATAATGGTTTCGTTGTAAAAGCACTTCCTGTGCTTAAAGAGAAAACTGTAGGGTAGGGAAAACAATGCAATTACCCAGTAACCAGGGTGCGATTTAAATGGGGGGTTTGGGGGGATTGACCCCCCTAAATGAGCTCTTTAATACTGAAAAATAGTTCACTCTGATCTGTTTTTTAATAATAATGTTAATAATTAAAATAATAGATAATATAAATATACATTTGACCACCCCTATAAAGGTTCATACCATTGTGAAAGCAAAATCACGCCAATCAGTCTATGCCAGAAAAAAGTTCTGAAACTGGCAGATCTACACCACCGATAGACATTGGATTTGTTCACAAGACTTTTTCTCATAAAGTAGGCTTTAGTATCTACGCATAGCCTGAAAGTAAAATCAAAGATGGAGTTTGTTTGACCTACAGAAATAGCTGAAAGAGCTCATCAGAGGATACTGTAGGAATACAATAAATATCCCTCAAAAAACTGAAAACTTAAATATATTGTATTAATAAACTAGATAAATGACTGAAGCATGTATTAAGTAATGGAAAAGGTTGACCACCCTGATCGTCAATGTATAATTCACCTACTGCCAGTAACTAAAACTTAAAAAAATCCTTAACTTTCAATTACTGTTGTATGTTGACATAATCAAAAAGAATGTGCTTCAAACGTGAATAAATCAGATTTAATTGTGTGTGTATTCAAAAGCTGCATTCCAAATGGCACACTATACACCACGCACTTATGCACTATGTACTTATGCACTTACACACTTAACAGCATAGTATATGAATGTAGTGTCATCCCAAACTGATGGTTTTTTACTAAGCAGAAATTTAAACCGTTTCCTAGATGATGTTCATAGAAAGGTTAGTACAATGAACATTTATACACAAGTATTTATGTGTATAAAGCCTCTGTTTTGTGAGAAGTGCTTCTCATATGATGTAGACATTTCCTTAAGCGAGAATGACGTCCACTGAAACTTTCTGTCATACACCATGCCCAACAAAAGGGTACCCTATAGGCAGTGGAAATGCAAGCCTGATAAAGGTGACTCGTATCGTACTGTACTAGTCATTGGAAACGGGTCAATAGAGTTGATTTCTGATGTGTTTGTTGTTATCTTGAAAGTCATTGTGTGATTAAGACTAAAGGTCAAAGATCTCGCAAATTTTCAACACAAGACAGGAGTCACTGTAAATAAGATCTCAAACCTCTTTTGTTTTTATCAGTAAATAGTGCATTTGCACTCTTAAATTCTGTGTAGTGATATCTTTCTTGATATACAGTGCTCAGCATAATTGAGGGCACCCTATTTTGAAAATGAATATTTTATCCGTTTCTTAGTGAATATAGGCCAGGGGTGGGCAAACTCGGTCCTGGAGGGCCGGTGTCCTGCACAGTTTAGTTACAACTCTAATCAAACACACCTGCTTATAGGTTTATAGTGATCTTGAAGACACTGCTTAGCATGTTCAGGTGTGTTTGATTAGTGATGGAGCTAAACTGTGCAGGACACCGGCCCTCCAGGACCGAGTTTGCCCACCCCTGATATAGGCAATGTGTTTTGGTGCATTTAAACAAAACAGATTTATTAAACAGATATATTTATTAAAATAATATTTTAGTCTCCAAACATATTTAGAAATTGAAAGATAATACAATTAAATTCAAGCAAAATATTGCAAAAAATAAAATAAAATAAATAAATTACAACCTAAAAAATTTCAACTAAATTGTAAATTTTTTTAATTTTATTTATTTATGTTTTGCTTCTCTTGATTTTTTATTTTTCTTTTATTTGTATTTAATATTTTTCTATAACATATACATATGGCTGTACTAGTTTTTGGACTGTTATCGTAAGTTATTTTGTGCCAGATTTATACAAATATAATATTGTATATCTTCCTAATAAAATTATGAATTTAAAAGATAGATTTGTGAGGGGTGTACTTAAATATGCTGAGCACTGTATTTATATCACCATATTGCTAGTTTTTACTTAATGTCTGCTATTGGTTATGTTAGTGTTATACTTCATTTTATGAGCTTTGTTATATGTTTGTCAGCCTGGCATATAATTTGGAAGAAGCAAATATGATGGCACAAATTTTTATTATATTTTACCAGTCGCTGAAACTTTTTGTATGTTTTCAATGTGATTTACAGTAATATATATGGCCAGATGATACTATTTTATCTAGCGGCTGAACGTGAAAACTGATCCACTGATGAGCCAAAACATTATGACCAGCCGCTGTGACTTGACTCCATAGTATTCTTATGAGCTTTGTTGTATGTTTGTCAGCATGGCATATAATTTGGAAGAATGAAATATAATGGCACAAATTTTTTATTATCATATTTTACCAGTCGCTGATACTTTTTGTATGTTTTCAATGTGATTTACAGTAATATATATGGCCCTTTTAGGGCATACACACACTATGTACAGTTACCTTGAATCGGGCCAAAGCACGCTTGTCCCCCCTCCCATCTCCCCCGACGGCCCGCACTCACATTACATTCGGGCCTGGGTGCTCTTCCGTCATCGATGATGCGCTGTTCAGTAAGCGCTCTCGCTCAGCACATTGGAGATTTCTTTAGTTATATCGTTTAAGTCGTTTGATATGCGGTGACACGCAGTCAAATATTTAGCCGAACAGATCAGCCACTTTTGACGCTCATAAACAATCATAAAGTCCTCGTGCTGCAGGAATTAGGAGGTTTGCTGAAGGCGCAGCTGACGTGCAGTGAGGGGTTTGCGTCTTTAATAATCTACGACAGTTTGCATTCATTGAACAGTATGAATGATTAATTAATCCATATGAAACAGTCCCTTAAAAGTCACGTCTCGCTTTCAGTTTCGGGCTCAAGCACGCTTGCACTCACACTGTAAGCGTACCGCGCCTGAGCCCAAGTGAACCGCGCTCAGGCCCACCTCTTCCAACCGGGCCAGGGCCACCCAAGTGTACCGTGCCTGAGCCCGATTCAGAGCACTCACACTTCTCAAACGATCCGGGAAACGGGCCTGGGCACGGTTCGGATAGCATAGTGTGAGTAAGCCTGGTTTATACTTCTGCGTCAAGTGATCGCCGTAACCCACGGCGCAAGCCCCTCGCGTAGCCGGGCATTTATACTTCTGCACGCTGTTTCTGTTTCTCTGCAATACACTTCCGAAACGCTAGCTGGCAGTAGGTGTTTATGTTCCTCTGTGTCGAGTTTCTTCGCTGGTTTTTTTGTTTTTCATGAACACTTCCTTAATGTACAAGTGGCTTAAACTCGCTCATTTTGAGGCGGGAACCGTCGGACGTGGAACAACTTTAATCTGAGGTAAACACAAAACAACAGTCTTCATCCGGAGCTCCTTCACGGGACTCCACACTTGTAAACACTCGCTGCATCGGGCGCGCGGCTCTCACCTCCGCCCACACTCGTCAGCGCTACCAAGCCGACCGATCACAGAGCTTGCGCTATGCGCACGCGTTACATTTTTTGAGAGGTGCACGTCAACGAAGCCGACGGCCACGGCGAGGGGCTAGGCGTCCACGCGTAGGCTGCGCCGTAGCATACGCGTGCGCTTGACGCAGAAGTATAAATCAGCCTTAAACCCTTAATGTAGGTGACACTGTTTTATCTCCCTCTAGCGGCTGAATGTGAAAACTGATCCACTGATAAACCAAAACATTCTCCATAGTATATCACTGATCATCTCATCATCAGGCATATGTGTAGACATTTTAGAGACGCTAAAACTTAAAAAAAAAAAAATAACAGCAGGAACGAGCCGAGGGTGTGACAATATACAGTGCTCAGCATATATAGGTGCACCCCTCACAAATATTTTGAATTAATATTTTTTATAGGAAGCAATACAATATTATATTTGTGGAGCTTATCTAGCAAAATAACTTACAATAACGGTCCAAAAACTAGTACACCCACATTTATAAGTTATAGAAAAATATCAAATTTTTAAATTTTAAAAAGGGGAAGAATCAAGAGAAGCAAAAAAATGGAAAATTGAGTTGAAATTTTGTAGGTTGTATCTTATTTTTGCAATATTTAGCTTGAATTTGATTGTATTATACAATTTCTAAATATGTTTGGAGACTAAAATATTGTTTTAATGAATATATCTCTATATCTATATATCTGTTCAATAAGTCTGTTTTGTTTAAATGCACCAAAAATACATGGTCTATATGCACTGAGAAATAGATAAAAATAGTTATTCAAAATGGAGTGTACTCAATTATGCTGAGCACTGTAAATATACACTGAATGTGCAAGTGTGTTAAAACATTCAGAGTTTCTTTCTCGTTCAAATGAAACTTAAAGGTGCTGTATGTAAGTTTTTGACTCTTCTAAAGCATAAAAATACAATAATATGTGTGCAGATATTTAAGAAACATCCCAAGTGAACATACTTGTTTAACTGACAAACAATGCTGAAGTCAGATATTCTGCTTTGAAAATGTTTTTTTCCGTGCCGGAACGATGTCTTTGTTTAGGTAATTTTCACATGCACATGCCAGTTTAGCCAATTATAATTCAGCACCCCGGGTTGCCTTGTTGGAAAACAGCATATTTCATTCATTCATTCATTCATTCATTCAGAAAGACTCTGAAAGCATGCGTCCATGAGCGAAATGCTACAGTGTAGTGGAAAGTATCAGATGTCAAAATGAGACAGATTCAGTTCCACATGACGTTAATTAGCAAATGACATAAATATTAGGAACGTGAGCAGGTTACATCGCGTGTCCTAACAACACGCTGTGACGAGATTGTTATGAGTGATGAGCCATTTGGCTGTTTGCACCACAAAACACGGCAGAAATTTAAATACAGCCTTTCAGAAGCACAGAATATGCACTCACTCACAAAACGGTAAGGTTTAGAATCTATTTAATACATGTTAACCCTCTTTAACATCATTAAAGGTGAAGTGAACTTTCTGCTTTCAGTATATGGTAATACACGTCATGTAAAATGCATTCAAACTCGCATTGTTAGCATTTAGCACTGAATAAAGCACACGAGGCTTACCTGAGGTGATCTGTCATAGGTTTCTGTTGTTCAGCTGTGAGAAATAGAAGCCGCTTCTAATAAATCAATTCGAGGTGTTGGTTAAAACCAAAACTCCTTTTAATATGGAGAATATTCCCTCAATCGCGTGTCGTTGCTTTTATTCAGAACACAGTTTAAAATCACTCAAACTGGCAACCCGGCGTACCTTTATTATGATTCAGGACTGCAATACCTAGTTCAACCACTGGGTGTCAAATTTACATACTGCACCTTTAACATATGCTCACTATCTTGGTTCAGTTTCTTGTACAGGTCTCTTTCCGCCTGAAGGTAACTTTTGTTTTCTAGTGCGAAATACAAAATATGCTGATTTGTTTTTAATTAATTTTGAACTCAAATGTCAGCCTGTGACTTGTTTTGCAGATTCACACATGGAAGTTCACTACAGTTAAGCGTTTTTATCTCTTCTCTGAAATAACATTTAACTTAAAACTTTTCAACTAACACAATTTAAGGAAGCAAGTATTGTTTTTACAGTGTAGTGTTTTCTACACTTCTGCTGCCATCGGGTGCTTAAAAAGGTAAAAAGTTCATCAACAAAACAAAATCTCTTGGTAGGAGATAAATGCAGCTCTTTTGTAGATTTATCACTTTTTCCTGCAAATATATCATCTATAATTTAGTGCAATTTCATAACAAAATTCAGTGAATAATTGAACTACTAAGTGTATAACCTCGTTTCATCTTCAGATTAGTTTGAATTACATATAACAGGGCTAGAGAATATTTTTCATATTTTGCAAACTTTTTTTTCTCAGTTATTTCTGTTTAGCTCAGTTTAGATCTACTTTAAAAACATGTTTTGTAGAAAAATTAAATCATACGATCCAACACAAATTTCACGCAATTTTCCTTTATTATTTTTGGGTAGCATAACAACTGAATATATTTTCAAGTGTTTTGTGTGAAAACACTTGTTAGAATGCAAAACTACAACAACATGTATTCATTAAGAACATGCAGTCATCAAAAATTACCAACAGATTAATCAACAACAGTGTGACGCCCCATCACTAAGTGCTAGAGTTGAACAAGAGCTAACAAGGCTAATTTAAAGGGCACCTAGGTTACCACTTTTTCCAGATTTAATAAGTCTTTTGTGTCTCCAGAATGTGTCTGTAAAATTTCATCTCAAAACACCCGTCAGATTTTTTATTATACCTTTCATAAGTTTCTATTTTGTAGCATTTAGCATCAGCTAGCGGTTTTTGTATACTGCGCCTTTAAGGCTAGTCCTTCACGCCCACGGCCACGTGCCTGGCAGCGGCTCCCTCGGCTGCGTCAGACAACAGACAAACAAGAAGGAATAAGACCTCACGTAACGTTTGTGAGAAAAACTACAGTAAGAATCTTACCAATAAGTATTTGATGCATGTTGTGGAGTTGCAAGGATGAGTCACACACAATGTCGTTACAAAGTTCACGCACACACACAAATACACACACACACACAGCGCACGTTTAGCTTTGCACTGTTTTTGCATGCAAATGTGACAGGATACAGGTTAATATCCACTGCTGTATGGATATCTGTTATGTTGATGTACAAAATAAACCTGATTTAACGTCCACAAACCGGGATTGAAGCGTCTTTAATAATATTTCTGACATGCAGCTGTGTTGATAAAGTAAAGCTGAAGTAAATCGCTGTAATTAAGTACAAACATGCACTGTTTTAAAACATTTTAAACTTGTAAAACTTACTCTTGATCACATTTGATGATGATTGATGATCCTAGCAAACTGAACAGACCTTTTATTTACGGTTGATTAGTTTGCGCACGTCCTGTGGTTGGTATGATTATACCAACGCAATCTCACGGCAATTCGTAACTTTTTGATTAGTGGCTAATTCGTATGAATTCGTACGATCTAATTCGTACAAATTAGTACGATTTGCCCATCACCCAATGACGGTTGGGGTTAGGGGTGGGGTTGGGTGCCACGCCTCCTTTTTAAAATCGTACATTTTCGTACGACTGAACTCGTACGAATTTGTACGAATTAGCCACTAAACTGACAAAACGTAAAATACTTACGTTTCCTCATTAGATCAGGCTGGATTATACACGTTACTACGGAAACATGTTAATACGCAGCTGTCAATCAATTCGGTGGGCGGGGGGACGGCACTCCTACGTCAAGTTGCTGTCGATCTCAAAACCGCTCCAATTGGTCCACCGCTTTTATGTTGTTAAATTTAAAAAAAAAAAAACGGACTGGGTGTGTTTATATCACCCCAATATGACGGTCTATACACTATACCCACACATATGTCTGTCCAAACAGCTTGAAAAGTAGATTTTTCACCATAGGTGCCCTTTAAGTGCTTTAGCATGAATACAAAGTCCTTTATATACTGAATTTGACATGCAGATCAGATTTAGAAGAAGATTCACTTCAGAACATGTCATGGGACAACATATTAAAGCATAATAAAATGATAGTAAAATAACAGGCTCAAAATAGTAAATAATAAATAATAGTAAATAATGAAAATTATAATAAAAGTTCAAATGAAAAGTAAAATGCTGTAAATAAAAGTTTAGCTGATTGACTTCTACAATAAAAGTGTCGAATATACTGTCTGACACTGATGGTCAATGACGTTTCTGAAATGTGGGTTTCATACATGAGACCCCAAAACAGTGACATTATCCTGATATTGGTGTTAATTATAAAGATAAAAAACATCACACACAATGATCAGAGAAACACTGCTGTGGTTAAACATATTATAAAAGCTCCGCACTGTCTACAATCACTATGAAAGTCAAACTGCTAACAGAGTAACAGATTTGATGTGTAACATTCATAAAACGACAAGTGTTTTATCAACATGTTTTTGTCTTCATAACTCATATATCTTTTTACATGCAAGTTTAACGGCTGATCAAACACAGGTTCAATTCTTACTTCACTGGACGGATTCTAGAAGCTTACAAAAGCAGAAAGATGAATGTTTGTTTGTAGCTGAAGCTTTAAATGTTGATGATGTCACAGTGATTGACACTGGTGGACGCGTCTTCTCTTATTAAACTGGACTCATCCTCTCATTCGCATACACAGCATCCTGACCATCTTCAGGTAACAGTGGTGATGCTTCAGCTGCTGAACCCTCCACGTGTTTTCCCTCAGGAGCTGAAACAAAGATGGATATTAAAAAGAGAAGATCTGAACATCGAGTCTGTGGGCATTTCTTCAGTCTCTGTCTACTAAACAATACAGACAAGCAGCTAATAGTGTCTGCAGCGCTTCATTATGACTGGAGTATAAATGAATGATGTGCTTCAGCAGGAGATCTTTAATCTCACATTTACAAAGACTGAAATGATTTACAGTACAAATGAAGTCTGTACAGTTTCAGCTCAATTACTTACAGTAAAAAAACTGTATGAGCAACTGTACTGTATATATGTGCAATACTTCTTAAAGTTAAAAGACTTGAGATACTCACAACTGAAAACAACATTGAATAGTTTGATTGGGGCTCCAGTGCTATTCTTGATTTCTAGACAATAAAGCCCACTGTGTTCAAGTCTGCCATTCTTGATGATCAGAGATCCAGTCTTCTTGTCCAGATCCAGTGCGTCTCTGAATCTCCCATCAAGAAGAGCATATGGAAACTTCTTTTGTCCATCTTTGAGTTCAGCTATGGGAGACTCATAATTTTTAAACCTCCATTCTATCTTATCATCTTCCTGTATTTCTGCACCACTCTTTAGTTCAGCTTCATCTCCCACCGTGAATATTATTAGCTCCGCTTCATGTCACAGAAACAGAGAAATGACGAGAGAGTGAGTAAAGCATCATTGCACACAATGAGACAGAAATATCCTGTAAATGTAAAAGCAGGAATAAATTACAGAGGTAAATTTGAGATGCTAAAACTCTGATATTTTACAACAAAAGATTGTTAACATAAGAGCAGTGTTCTTCTATGTTGTTTAAGATTAATCTGCAGAGTAAATGTATCTATGCTTTATATCAGCAGTTGATTCGCCATAATATTGACTGAAGAAAACAAAATGAATGACAATTACATTAACACAATATAAACATTATTAAAACTGTTTGAATCGGTGTTCACTTTAAAACACAAACAACTCACGGGGGATATAAACATTGAATTTTTCTAGCTTGTTTCTTCTCCTGCTGCTGATTTTCACTTTAAAATCTCCACTGTGTTCAATAGTGATGTTGTTGATGGTCAGAGATCCAGTCTTCTTGTCCAGCTCCAGTCTGTCTCTGAATATCCCATCAGGATATGTTATCTCTCTTTTCTTTCCAGTCATTTTAGCAATCAGATCATTTTTTTCTCCAAACATCCACTGTATCACATCACCTCTTTTAATTTTAGTATTAGCCTTCAGAGTGACAAATCCTCCCTCCTTCACTGGTATCCTCTTTTCTTCATGTGTTACAACAGCAAACAAATAAAAACAGAGAATGAAAATGTTGGCATTAGATCAAGCAGAGAGTTTGTTGAGTTTTGATTAAGAGGAAATAAGGCAAGGCAAGTTTATTTTATATCACATTTGGTAATTCAAAGTGCTTTACATAAACAAGAATACAATAAACAGGTATAAGTAAATAAAAACAACAGATTAAAAGTGATAAAAACAGATTAAAATGTGTTAAAACAGGTTATAAAAGAATGAAAGAGAAAAGAAAGACATAGTGCGATGTGTCAGACATAGCACAGTGCTCATTCAGTAAAGGCACAGCTAAACAAATGTGTTTTCAGTCTCGATTTGAATGTACCTAATGTTGGAGCACATCTGATCATTTCTGGAAGCTGATTCCAGCAGCGAGGGGCGTAGTAGCTGAAAGCCGATTCACCCTGCTTTGACTGAACTAGCCAGTGTAAAGACCTGAGGACAGGTGTGATGTGCTCTGATTTCCAGCTTCTGGTCAGAATCCTGGCCGCAGCGTTCTGGATGAGCTGCAACTGTCTTGACTGTCTTTTTGGGAAGGCCCCTGAGGAGGCCGTTACAGTAATCCACCCTGCTGCTGATGAAAGCATGAACAAGTTTCTCTAAGCATCTAATTCTTGCAATGTTTTTGAGATGATAGTATGCTGATTTACTAACTGCTTTGACATGACTATTAAAACTCAGATCTGACTCCAGAGTCACACCAAGATTCTTGACCTTATTATTTGTTGTTTGACCTTTATGCCCCATTCACACGGGGCTTCAGTGTCAACGCTTGACAGAGGGCGAGTCTGAAGTTATCGTCATAGCAGCATCAGCCAATGAAATTAGTCAGCAATAGGCCACTGTCTGAGCTGGTGTATTTGCATACAGCGATCTGATTGGCTGACGCTTCTGTCGGCGCTTGAAAAGTTGAGCAAGTCCCAACTTCTGCAGCGAGCAACGCCTCTGAAGCGGCGCCGACGGATCCACAATGCAGTTCGGCAACGCCTGATGTCACCCATTCAAAGTGAAAGGGAAGCGTTGAAGCTGACGCCCCGTGTGAATAGGGCGTTAGAGCCAAGGTACGCATTCACCTTGAGAACCTCATCTCTTTTCCCAAATACAATGACTTTTTCTCTTTGTTTAACTGAAGAAAGATTTGACACATTTTTTTGACACTGTTCATTTCATCAATGCATTGGCAGAGGGTGTCAATGGGGCTGTAGTCATTAGGCAGTAAGGCTAAGTAGATCTGAGTGTCATCAGCATAGCTGTGGTAGAAGATTTGGCTAGTTCTCATTATTTGGCTGAGTGGGAGCATATAAAGGTTGAGCAGAAGAGATAGTTGCTAGAATTGAACCTAGTGGGACTCTATGATTTCACATGTCCACCTTGACATATGGTCACCTATACTGACATAATAACCTCTTCCTTCAAGGTAAGATCTGAACCATTTGAGGACCGTCCCAGACAGCCCAACCCAATTTTCCAGCCTATCCAGAAGTATGCTGTGATCGACAGTGTCAAATGCAGCGCTGAGATCCAGCAATACCAGCACTGTTAGTTTACCTGTATCTGTATTTAGGCGGATATCGTTGATTATCTTTATAAGAGCGCTCTCTGTACTGTGATGTGCTCTGAAACCAGATTGAAAACTGTCTAAACATCCTTTGGAGCTTAAAAACTTGTTAACCTGGTTGAAAACAACTTTTTCAATGATTTTGCCAATGAAAGGGAGATTTGAGATTGGCCTGTAACTGCTCAATAGGGTGTTATCCAGGTTGCTCTTTTTCAAGATGGGTTTAACAACTGCAGTTTTAAGTGAGTTTGGAAAAGTCCCTGAAAGAAATGAAGGATTTACCACTTTTAGAACATTTCTGAACAGTTAAACACCGTTTTGAAGAATGATGTGGGGAGCGTGTCAAGACTGCAGGTTGATGTTTTCATAATCTGCATGATCTCTTTTAAGATTTTACCATCAATTGCCATGAAATCAGACATAATGTCAGACATGGGGGGAAGGGGGTGTCTTTATATGGTTTGAAAAGAAAGTCTGCCTAGCAATGTTTAGTTTCACATTTAAAGCATGACGTTTTGTCTTTCTCCACATACGCTCTGCACTGTCTTTTCATCATTTGTACTGCTGTCAACTTTCTCCAAGGTGCTTTTTGTCTTCTCTTCCTGACTTTAACAGGAGCAATGTGCATCTATTTCTGACAAGGACATTTTGGTCTTCAATGTCTAATAAGAAAGACTTTGTCTTCCACAATAAAAAATATATTAAAGCCTATAAATATGGCTGGAAGCAACAACGAGCTTAATTTAAACACTGCAGTGACAGAGTAAGTCTGTAGATCCAAGACTTTGACAATATGAACACAGAAAAAGAAAAATGTGGAAAGCTGTGAGCTGTAATGATTATTGCACTGAAACACTGAAGATGCTCACCTTCAAAATAAACAGTGAATGTCATTGTGTTTTCTCCACTGCTGCTGCTGATAATCTCTAATGTATAATTTCCAATGTGTTGACGACTGATGTTGTTGATGGTCAGAGATCCAGTCTTCTTGTCCAGTTTCAGTCTGTCTTTGAATCTCCCATCAGGACCATCACATGTGAAGATCTTTTTATCTTTGATTCCAGCTATTGGGGGGCGTTCATTCCTAAACCACCACAGTAACACAACATCTTCATGCAGTTCAGTTTCAGTCGTTAAAATTACACCTCCCTCTGGTGTTTGATAAATGTTCCCTTCACCTGACACAGTCACAGATAAAAAGAGAGAAATTAGATTATAATTAGTCAGTAAAGCTTCATTGAACACAAAGGGATAGAAATTGTGTGAAACTGCACAGGTGAACTTCATTCAATCATTCATTCATTTTCCTTCCAATTAGTCTCTATTTCAGAGGTCACCACTGCAGAATGAACCACCAACTATTCCAGCATATGTTTTATGCAGCAGATGCACTTCCAGCAGCACCCATTCACAATCACACACACACGTTCACACACTAGTTTATTCAATTCACCAATAGCGCATGTCTTTGGACTGTGGGGGAAACCAGAGCACCCAGAGGAAACAATCTTTAACAGTTTCCAATAATGCATGTGATAACATCAGAAAAAGCCATCATAGTGTAAATTAACAGAAAATATTTTGTATGAACTCTGCACTTGTCTCATAAGTTTAGAAAGCTGTTAAAGGTGCAGTAGGTGATTGTCTTCAGAAACATTTTTTGTTGTGCTGGTTGAAAGTCTCTTCACATTCCAATAGTAATGATTAAAGTAAATTATCTAAATGTATTTATATGTATTTTATATTCTGGGTAAGGCACAAAACTAAAAAAAATGCTCATCCAATTAAATATTGTCAGGCCGATTAATTATCATAATTCTGATAAGTAGCCCAAACTGTCTGTCAGCAAATGTAGATTTGAACAACTGTGCACCCGTTCACGCAGATCCACGTTCACGTGGGCTGCGGTCACAGGCCACGAGTGACAGAGCTAAAAACTAATGCTCGATCAAACCTTTAAAATCCTGAATCAATATTGGAGTTACTTTTGCATGCTGGAGGAAGGAAGACACCATGTTTTAAAATTTCTTTAGTCACGCAAAGCTGATGTAGATTTTGTTGTTTTATGAATGGGTTATGCACAGAAGTGTTGTTCAGTCACTGAAATCTTCTGGTGATAGATTGATGTCACTATATTCAGTTTCATAAGGGACCTTTTACAGCATCGATAATGTAGATTTATATTTAGTTTAACAACAAAACATCAGTAAATAGCGCTATTCCACCTAGCCTGCTTTATTGAGGTGAAGTTGGTTTTATATTAACATTGGTTCATTTTTTTATCAAATGACAACCTGTGACGCGCTCCCTATATTGTTTACCATGCTTCTCTGAATATTCACTCTGAAATAGCATGCAAGCATGGCTTAACAATAAGAGTAATTCCTGCACGCTGCCGGCCAACCACTAAGCATACAGTAGTCGCGTGTGAAAAAGTGAGACTGATCAGTGAGACTGATGAGAGAGTGATGACAAGTTTTGCTTGCCAACTACACAACTTTTGCAGAAATGGTCTTGAGAATGGCCAGTGCCAAAACATATGAACTGAAGATTATACTATTTATAAATAACATATAAGGCAAACATAGTGTGCCTTTTAAAATCTAATATTGAGTTCAGAGAAAAGTAAATATGAGCTTAATAATGTAACTTATTACAGAGGACACTAGACAGGGGACATTAGATGTGTGAAGAGCAAACAGACTTCAGGAGATTCTGGGCCCAATCACTTTAGCACTGAGCACTGGTGTCACAATCTTATAATGTGCAGGAAAAAAAAACTTTCTTAAATAAAAGAGCAACATGATGCTATCATCAGTTAATTTCAGCAAATTTCATAATTTCAGCAAAAAAACTGAATTTATGTAGATCAATGACCAAAAAGATCTGGCAAAGAATTTTAGCAAATTTCACTGGTACGTTGGGAATATTATAATTACAAAAAAATACTATATACAGGGGGTATGGAAAGTATTCAGACGCCCTTACAAGTTCATTTTTTCCTCATTAATACACACAGCACCTCACATTGACAGAAAAACACAGAGAGTTGTTGACATTTTTGCAGATTTATTAAAAAAGAAAAACTGAAATATCACATGGTCCTAAATATTTAGATCCTTTGCTGTGACACTCATATTTAACTCAGGTGCTGTTCATTTCGTCTGATAATCCTGAGAAAACCAGACACTGCTCATCACCTGTCGTGTCCAATGCAGCCCCAACAGTGAAGCATGGTGGTGGCAACATCATACTGTGAGGGGAAAGATAAATGCAGCCAAGTACAAGGATATCCTGGATGAAAACCTTCTCTAGAGTGCTCAGGACCTCAGACTGGGTTGAAGGTTTACCTTCCAACAAGACAATGACCCTAAGCACACAGCTAAAATAATGGCCTCACAACAACTCCGTGACTGCTCATGAATGGCCCAGCCTGAGCCCTGACTTAGACCCAATTGAGCATCTCTGGAAAGCCATAAAAATGGCTGTCCACCAACATTTACCATTCAACCTGACAAAACTGGAGATGATCTGCAAGGAGGAATGGCAGAGGATCCTCAAATCCAGGTGTGAAAAACTTGTTGCATCTTTCCCAAAAAGACTCATGGCTGTATTAGATCAATAGGGTACTTCTGCTAAATACTGAGCAAAGGGTCTGAATACTTACGACCATGTGATCTTTCAGTTTTCCTTTTTAATAAATCTGCAAAAATGTTAACAATTCTGTTTTTCTGTCAATGTGGGGTGCTGTGTGTACATTGAGGAATAAAAATGAACTTAAATGATTTTAACAAATGGGTGTAATATAACAAAGAGTGAAAATTGAAGGGCTCTGAATACTTTCCCTACCCACTGTATATAAAAATAACATAAACTATTTATATTTATACACCACACACACACACACATGCACACACATGCGCACACACACACGCACGCACGCACGCACGCACGCACGCACACACACACACACACACACACACACACACACACACACTTCAAGTCAGAATTATTAGCCCTCCTGTTCATTTTTAATTCTTTGACCTTTTTTCATTTCTAAAAATGGGATTTATATGGACTGTAATGCTTTGTGTTGCCAGGGGCGGAGTGTACATTTTAAAAGTGGGGGTGACAGCTGTATGAAATTCAAAAGTTTACATTCTTAATCACCTGTTTCTAAATGGTCTGTCTCTAAAAGTAAGTGGGACATAGAAGACTGCAAGAAGAAGACTGCATTTGAATACAGTATTAGATTATGAAATTATTTGTAACTTATTATTATTTAAAAGGTAGTACCGATATCAAATTAAAACCCCTGTAGGTGGCGGCAATTCATTCATTCAAATGATCAAAAAGAGAAATACATTAAAGGATCAGTAAATAAATAATGATTAAACATTGCATTTATAGATTACATACCATGTAATATAAGATGATTTAATGAAGAATTTTACTCTTGCTGGAACATTTACATATAATAGATAATATAAATTTACATTCATAGCAGCATCAATGTAAAACTAAATTAGTTATTGGGGAAATAAACTGAATTAATAAGTTAAAATGTTGTAAATATAAACCTTCATTAATAAACAATAGCTTATTCCTATTCTTAATAACTTAATCATTTTAAAACTCAGAAAGCAGTTCTTTTGAAAAAGAAACATATGAACACATGCTCAATGCTTTAATAGTCCTAAATCACAATATTTTCAGTTGGAAATTTTCCTGAGAAGTATCCCGTTCATTTAAAGGTAAACTGGAACTAACAATACACTGCATTGCAGAAAGGCAGAAGTGAAGTGACATCATTGTGAAAATGCATTCACAATGGGGTTGCAGTCCATTGGGGTTGGAGCTAAACTCATAACTAAAAACTAAAAAGAGCTAAAAAAAAAAAAAAAAAACTAAGAGCTAAAGATATTAAAAGTATATGCTGTCATCAATACAAAGAAAACTAATTCTAGCTTATTTGTACAATCCCAAATCTGAAAAAGTTGAGACAGTATGGAAAACACAAAAAAAAAAAAAAAAAAAATAAATAAATATATAAAAATAAAAAGTAGTGATTTCCAAATTACCAAATATTTCATGTTTTGTCTTGTCAACTTAATTTCATTGGTAAATATACATCCTTTCCTGTCATGCAGACCTGCAACACATTACAAAAAAGTTGGGACATGAGCAGTTTAGGGCTAGTAATCAGGTAAATGGGTTAAATAATGATATGATTTGAAACAGGTGATGTCACCAGGTGATTGTAATTATGATTCAGTACAAAAGCAACATCCAAGTAAGGTCTAGTCCTTTAGGGACAAAGATGGGCAGAGGATTGCCAGTAAAATACATGAAAAAATATTGAAATGTTTAAAGACAATGTTCCTCAAAGAAATATAGGAAGACATTTGGATATTTCACCTTTAAAAGTCCATAGCATAATTAAATGATTCAGGAGGAATCTGGAGGAATTTCAGTGTGTAAAGGACAAGGGCACAAGCCTAAGCTGAACAACCGTGATCTCCAATCCCTCAGACGGCACTGCATTAAAAATCCTCATTCAACTATAAGCGACATCACCACAAGGGCTCAGGACTACTTTGGCAAACCTTTGACAAGTACCACAATACATAGTTACATCCACAAATGCCAGTTAAAACTGTACTGTGCCAAAAGGAAGCTTATGAATGTTATCAGTGAGGCGCCGTGAACTTCTCTAGGCTCAGAGGCATCTGAGATGGACTATCACAAAGTGGAAACGTGTACTGTGGTCAGATGAATCAGTATTTCATGTACCTTTTGTGAGAAATGGACAATGTGTTCTCCGGACTAAAGAAGAAAAGGATCATCTAGAATGATACCAACAACAAGTCCAAAAACCAGGGTCTGTCATGGGATGTTGTGTCAGTGCCCTTGCACTTCTGTGATGACAGCATTAATGCTGAAAAGTACATAGAGATTTTGGAGCACAATATGCTGCCTTCTTTAATAATAATAATAACAATTCCTTACATTTATATAGCGCTTTTCTGGGCACTCAAAGCGCTTTACACATTAGGGGGGGAATCTCCTCATCCACCACCAGTGTGCAGCATCCACCTGGATGACGCGATGGCAGCCATTTTGCGCCAGACCGCACACCACACACCAGCTGATTGGTGGAGTGGAGACCGAGTGATTAAGCCAATTATGATATGGAGATGGTTAGGAGGCCATGATGGACAGAGGCCAGTGGGCAGATTTGGCCAGGATGCCGGGGTTAAACCCCTACTCTTTTTCGAAGGACATCCTGGGATTTTTAATGACCACAGAGAGTCAGGACTTCGGTTTAACGTCTCATCCGAAAGACGGATGTATACGTAAAATGTCTTTTCTAGGGACGTCCTTGCAAATTTCAACAAGAAAATGCAAAACCATTACATTACAAAGTCCTGGATGCAGAGGAAGAGAATACAGGTACTCGACTGGCCTGCCTGCAGTCCCGACCTTTCTCCAATATAGAATGTCTGGCACATTTTGAAATGCAAAAGTGTTGTGTTGTGATAATAAATGGTAACATTACTAAGTTGTAAATGTCATATTTCAACCTTTTTTGTGTTGCAAGAACCATGGAATGTATTTATTTTGGAAAAAAAAAAAAATCATGAGGAACACATTAAATAATGTTTGTTGTATTGTCTGCAATGAAATACAAGTCAAAGTTCTTAAATTTAGAAATCACCACTTTCTTTTTATTTGCATTTTCCATACCTTCCCTTGGCGAAGTGAATCACAAGTGTCACATAAAACAGAAACAGTAAAAACAGTGAAAATGTTACAATGCGACTTTTACTATATTACAACTCAAGTCTTTTTCTCTTGCTTGATCAACTGTAATACTCACTTAGAAGTTTCTGTAGTTCAGAGGACTTGTTGCAATAGTAAAGAAAACCCAATCCAGTTACAACTGCAAATACCAGCAGCAGAACAACAACACCAACAATTCCTGCTACAGCAGCTGAAGATAGACCTGGACATGTAAAATGAAAAACATTGTACACAATATGAACAATCTGATCTTTAACACTATAAACATCAGCACCATATATGAGTTGTTACTATAATGATTAAGGCAGACTGTTATATTCAAAAAAAGTTTGTTTTATTATGATGCAAGCCTTTCATATTACATCATCTCAATTTTTCAGAATCATCTAATAATGGTTACTCACCACTGACTGAAACTATGAATCTCTTTAAAGATATTTGGTTGTTGCTGCTGATCTTCACTGTATAAAGTCCAGCATCTGTCTCTTTTATGTTCTTGAGGATCAGAGATCCGGTCTGGTCATTCAGCCCCACTCTGTGCCTGAATCTCTCATCAGAATCATAATATGGTGAACTCTTGGCCTCTTTATCTTGTTTAACCAGGAGTTTTCCTTCATCTCCAAACCTCCACACTATCAGCTCATCTCCATGTAATTCAGTAACATCAGTGTCAAGAATTCCAGTATTTCCCTTCATCACTGATATGCTCTTCATTTCAGCTTTATAAGCTTCTATGACAGGTGGAACCTCTGCAAAAGAAACATTCACAAAAGTAGATAAACACCAAAATATAAAGTTTACAACAATTTGTTTGATTTATGGTTGTTACATACAACTCAAAGAGAGCAATTATTTAGGTTTATCTAATATTCTTGATTGGGCTTAGTTAAAGAGAAGCTCATAAGTGTTAAAATGTTATTAAATGTTTGTAGCATAACAGTCATTCAATGTAAATAGTCAGCAAAGTTGTTAATAAAAAAAGTGTATGAGATACAAAATGGGCAGTTAAAGAAGACTATCAGAGAAGAGCTGGGTTATAAAAGGCAGGGGTTTAAACAAAAATCTTTTAAACTATATCATTGCACAATTATTCTAATATTATTCTAATACTAATGTTTTTTTGAAAACAAATTAAATGAACATGGAAAGCTGTGAGAAGCAGGAAGTTGGCATGATCAAGCAAAGCAAGAGAGAAAGAGAAGAGCGAACAACCATCATCTGTCAGTGGCCAATACTACCTGACTCGGAGGTAACTCCTGAGAAAACGCAAGGTTTTAATATTTAAAGAGTTCTTATTTTAAAATTTAGACACACACATACCTGCTTTGAAGGGACAGAAATGTCCTCGGCACTGGAGTGTTTGAAAGTCGTGTCTGTTGGAGTTATGAGAATATTTGAGAAAAGTTCAAATGATGAAGCCCAATGGTTGACTGTCAGCTTGGTGTGTCCTGGCCCTTGCAGCCAATCACAGTCATATCTGATGAGCGCATGGATACAATGGTCAATCGGCGGTGTTCAAGAATCCACTCATCAGCACTCAAAATGTAAGCGGGAAATGCTGCTATCATCACATTATTTAACATTTCAGCACAGACTCGTGGAAGTTGGTATTTCTGACAACACTACCAGAACCTCAACCCATCATGAATGCATGACTACTGTATGCCAGTGTTTCACAACTTGACTGAAAATTCAGAAGCAGCCCATGAATAATAAAAAAAAGAATAATAAGAAAACTCATTAATAACAATTAGACAGAAGGAGTCATCAAACTCACATTCCTGTGCTACATCACCATCAGTGACGTCACGCCACCCCGATATAGATTTTAAACCCAGAATGTAATATTAGGTATGGAAAGCTTAAATTCCCTACAATTAATGCTAATAGATGCCTTAATTAATGATTCAACACACACAAATCTGTTAAAAAATCTCACAACATTTAGTGCAGGGTTTCATGACCCTTTAAGGAGAACTTATATTTAGTCAGGATAAATATCATTTAAAACCTGAAATTGAGGGTCATTTCATATTCAGTCAGCATTCAGAATGGGTGGACAAATGTGATGGCAGCTTTAAATAAATAATTGTATTGTTTACATAAGTGTATTTTGACTGAGTATCCTCCTGCTGTAGAAAAAAACTCAAACACTTAAAGGTGCAAAGTACAGACTTGACTATGGACCACTTTTGACCATTATGTTTGCATTTGTTTTGCTGGAAATAAACTGCGTAGAGAAACGGTTTCAAAACAAGGCTAATGTCTATGCAACATTCATTTATTTTATTTTCGGCTTAGTCCCTTTATTAATCTGGGGTCGCCACAGCAGAATGAACCGCCAACTTATCCAGCCTATTTTTACGCAGCAGATGTCCTTCCAGCCACAACCCATCTCTGGGAAACATCCATACACACATACACACACTATGGTCAATTTTAGCATACGCAATTCACCTGTACCATGTCTTTGGACTGTGGGGGAAATCGGAGCACCCGGAGGAAACCCACGCCAACATGGAGAGAACATGCAAACTCCACACAGAAATGCCAGCTGACCCAGCCGAGGCTCGAACCAGCGACCTTCTTGCTGTGAGGCACCCACTGCGCCACCGCGTCGCCCTATGCAACATTAGTTTGTCTAATTTTTTTTTTTTTTTTTTATTATTTTTTTCGGGGTTTTCACCTTTATTTGATAGGACAGTAGAGAGTATTGACAGGAAAGAATGGGGAGCAGAGAGAGGGGAAGGATCGGCATAGGACCGCGAGGCGGAATCGAACTCGGGTCGCCGTGAACACCGGAGTGCATGTGTCGACGCACTAACCACTACACCACTGGCGCCGACACTAGTTTGTCTAATTTAAGGAAGTGTTATATTACATGTGTATGGAATCACAAAGCAGCCAAAACCATAAATAAATAAATAAATAAATAAATAAATAAATAAATGTCTATATATAAAGTGAATAAATGTGAACAAAGTGTAAATAAATAAGTACAAAAATATGTAAATGCTAAAATATATAATGATGGACATATATCAAGGTGGAAATAAATGCAAAGAAATAAAAGTACAAATATTTATTGATGCACACATGCAGAAAGTAGAATTACACACAAAAAAACAAAAACGCCTGGCTTTATAGTATTTAAAATTAAAGTCAAAACTATTTCATTTAAATCTAAATCTGTAGGATATAAACAGTTTCACAATTGCCATTGGGATGTTTCTCTGAATAATACTCACGTGATCACCAGCAGCACATAGGAGAACAGCACAACCGTGAAATTTGAAAAGTTCAATTCTGTTGAACTGTTAAACCCATTATAAGCAATATATGCAAGCTAAATTCAATTCAATTTATTTTTATCGTACTTTCATTGTTTAGCTTTAAAAATGTGTATTTCATTACACTGCAATCAAAAGCAGAAAAAGTAAAAACATAACATAGAAAAATAAGAACATTTAAGAATGTACAAATAAATGTTTCCTCACCATAAACATTAACAGTGAAGACTCTTTTTAAGCTCCCTCCGTGGTGGTCGATCTGTACTTTATAATCTCCAGAATGTTTGGTTCTCATGTTGTTGATGGTGAGAGATCCAGTCTGATTCAGCTTCAGTCTGCCTCTGAATAGCTCATTTAGTTCAGGATAAGAGATCTCATCCCCATCGATTTCAGCAATGATGGAACCTTTGTCTCCAAACTTCCAATGTACCAGAATAATGCCCTCTATATCCCGATCAGGGTTTAAAGTGACAGAATTTCCCTCCATCACTGATACGGCCTTCACTTCATGAGCACCAAACAGAGCTGCACAAAATGAAGAAACATTTAGATATGATATAAAGTACAATGACAAGGTATAAAATGTACAGTGACATATAACTGAACCCTACACAGAAAGTATATTAGTACCTCAAGTGTACATATTGTCAAGTGTCACTATAAAGTATGTGATAACAAGGAGAAGAATCTAATTCTCCATTTAAACCTGAAATTGAGTGTAAATCCAGAAAAAATGTCTATAAGTTTATCTATAATTGGAGCTCTTCTAAATAAATCTTTGAAGTGAGGATGACTCAAAATTTCACACTTATTCTTTACAATTCACTTGATGTTATTTGTCTCTGTAATGTATTGTGTAATAAAATAAACATACTTTTAGGAAGGACCAAAAACTAAATGAGTAAAGCTAAAATTCAAACTAGTGGTAAAATATGAATAAAAAAACCTTCAACCCGACATTATCAAAATTACAGAATTTATCAATTGTCCCCTCAATATTAAAATATAACAATATTTTTCAAATATGGACTGGATTAAAGATATGGGTAGTTGACAAACAGGCAATAATGTACTTTTCTTGTTTTTTTTTTTTTGCAAAACCCAATTTTTGAAGAAAAAATACCTAAATGTATGTAGTTTAATGTTTGATAAAATAGAAGGGCTCATTAACTTTAACAATTATTTATATATTGTTGTTTTAAACAGTAAATAAATAACATGAGAGCATTTTATAACATGCAAACAACACACAGAAATGCCAACTTGAACCAGCGACATCGCTATTTACCGCAGTCAAGTGAGCCACCATATGAGAACAACCAGTAAAGCTAGCCGCCTCCTGTATTTTAATGCACTTCTGTTTGAGGAATTACAGTACAGCAGCTAGTGCAGCCAAAAACCCTACAAAGACATATATTTCAGCGGTTATTGGTTAAATGTGTCTGGTAAAAAGAACAAAATGCATTAATTAAAATTAAAAAAATTTTTTTTTTAAATAAATATGAAAATATATAACATCGAAATATATTTTATTGCAGAGTTTTGGAGTTTTGCAAATGTCTGCTAAAAATTATTTTAACACTGATTGAATTCCTGCTTTTCTTCACTGATATTAATCATTTCTTAAAAGTTGACATGACATTTATGACAATTTACAAGGTCTGCAAAAACACATCTGTTTTTTTCTACTGCTATTGCTTAAAAATATTCCATAGTTGACATGAAATATTCAATTAATTCTAATTCAGGATGACCTTGACTCAATTTTCATGCCAGTTCATTGGCATTTACAGCTGAATGTGGCAGAAAAATAAAGGTCAAGTCTACAAGAATACATTACTGATCAGTTAATGCTTTTTCTACATGCACTATTAAAATTTCTTTAGAGTTGACAAGACATTTACAATGAATCCTACTTCAGGATGACCTTGACTTTTTCCATGGCAACATTCATTTGGATTTACAACTGAATTTGGCATAAAAATAAGGGCAAAGTCTTCAAAGTACATTACATCAGTGATCATCTCATGCTTTTCTAATTACAATTTTTTTAGAGTTGACATGCAGTTTTCAATAACTTTTAATTCAGGATGACCTCGACTCTATCTATGCCAAAGTTCATTGGCATTTACAGCTCAATTTTGCAGAAAAATAAAAATAAAGTATGCAAAAGAAAATGACATCTCTGATCCTTTCTTGCCTTTTCTACAGCTATCTTTAAAATTCCTTCAGAGTTGACATGAAATATTCAATAAATTCAAATCTAGGATGACACTGACTCTTTCCATGCCAACTTTCAATAGCTGAATTTGGCAGAAAAAAAACAAACATCTGCAAGAATACATTACTGACATTTTTCTGCTTTTTCTACCTGTAATATAATTCCTTCAGAGTTGACATGAAATATTTAGTGAATTCTAATTCAGGATGACCTTGATTTTTTTTCCATGCCAACTTTCATTTGCATTTACAGCTGAATTTGGCAGAAAAAAATGAAGAAAAAGTCTGCAAAAGTGCATTATATCACTGATCATCTCTTGCATTTCTACCTGTACTATTAAAGTTTTTTATAGTTGACATACAATTTTCAAATAATTCTAATTCAGTATGACATTGACTCTTTCAGTGGCAATTTTTATTTAGATTTACATTTACAGCGTTTACAGCTGAATTTAGCAGAAAAATAAGGATAAAATATATGCAAAAGAACATTATGCAGAAGAAAAAAAAAAAAAAAAGAGTTATCCAAAACCAATGTTAACCAACTTAAAACGCAAGTTCAGTCATTAGGCCAAAATCAATTACCACGATATACAAGTGAAAATGTGTTTTCTGAAGCTTGTGGATATTTGTCTTTGGAATGTTTTAATTTAAACAGTATACTGTAGACTATAGCCTACATTGCTTTTTTAGGCCTATATGGACCATTTCTAAAGAGTTTTGAGTATAATGTTAAAAGTATTTTTTTTTAATAAAAGTAATCACTTTTGCAAAGTTTGATTTCTGAAACCAAATGTAATTTTTTAGACAATAAATAATTCATATGTCAATGTATAGCCATATGTCTTATTTGTATCTAGGCTATATGAATGTAAATGTTATTGTAAGTGGTTTTTATTTTGTTAACAATTTAGAAAAAATATGGAAGATTCTTAATAGTATTATAAAAAAAAGTAAATATCATTCATTCATTTATTTTACTTCGGCTTAGTCCCTGACTAATCAGGGGTCGCCACAGAAAGGAAATATCTTTCAATGTAAATTAAGTAGGCTAAGAAAAAGATAAACCAATGTAAGCAAACAAGCTATTCGTTTGTCCAACTCATGCAAGTCATATTGGATAAAATGAAATGGAATAAATAAAATTATTGTAGACTAGGGTGTTACGGTGGCGCAGTGGGTAGCACGATCACCTCACAGCAAGAAGGTTGCTGGTTCGAGCCTTGGCTGGTTCAGTTGGCATTTCTGTGTGGAGTTTGCATGTTCTCCCTGTTCACGTGGGTTTCCTCCATGTGCTCTGGTTTCCCCCACAAGTCCAAAGACTATTAGGGAATTGGGTAAGCGTTTGTGTGATAGGGTGTGTATGGGTGTTTCCCAGTGGTGGGTTGCAGCTGGAAGGGCATCCACTGCGTAAAACATATGCTGGATAAGTTGGTGGTTCATTCCGCTGTGGAGACCCCAGATTAATAAAGAGACTAATGCCTAGTTCACACTACAGGGTTTTAAGCCTGATTTGAGCCTGTGATCGGGGAAAAATCTGTGGGTGCACGGCGCTCGGCAGTCTTTATGTGTGAACTACTGAACAACGCGTCAAAGAGGCTCGCTGAAGTGTCGCTGACACCTCGCAGACAGGAAATCCAATATTTAGCATGCTGAATATTCCAGAGCAGTCGGTTCGACTCGACCCCACGTGTGGCCAGATGTAGTGACGAGCTGCAGCCAATGAGAGAGCATATCAGCATGAGCTGAATGGCTGTGTGTTCAGGAGCTGAACAGAAACGTCTGTGATTGGCCAGAATGGGCATCCATGCACTCGCTTCATTCTGTGTTAACACGGACACGAGAGTAGACTATATTAACAGTGGAACTAGAATTTTGTAACTATTAGAATTACCATAATGGTTATTCTGACCTTTCTCACATCATATTTACATTTAAAACTTCTATTGCGATATTAAAATGAAGCTTTGAATGTCTGTCATCATATTTTATGACAGCATTACCCTAAAAATATTATCTTTTTTGGTAATACAGCCTATAAATATGTAGTTAAGATACTAGAACTTGCAAAGGTCTGAACCTCGCTTTCATTTTCACTTTCAAACAGGAGCTATTTCGCGGCACAGAATATGCTGTTTTGAAATATATATCTGAAGTAAATTTATGTTTTGTGTCTTTCTTGCGAGGTAAAGAAATACATGCATATATAAAGTCACAGCAAAAAGTAGCAGATATGCATGCAGTCGTTTTGACCAATATGGTAATTAAAGGTAGACATGCTCGGTTCTTTACTGTTTTGTAATTAAAAAAAATAGCAATATAACACGTCAGAGTGTTATAGACATGTTAGTTTTATTTCAAAGAGTTATAAAATTACAAAAATTAAAAACTCTCTGTGTATCTTTCCACTTAAACTTTGCAGATGAGTGATTGATCCGCTGATGCATCACCTGATTGATGATGTTTTTAAATGCTCCCTTAAAAGCTTGAAACTGTCGGTGATGTAATCAGCACACAAGCAGCCAAATAGTGTTCAGCTTTTTCTGACGACTCCTGCCTCAAAATTTCATTGGCTGTGGTTTGATAGCTTGACTGAACAAGTTGTTGTCAGATCCTGTAGTGTGTGACCCCCCTCTTGTGGATCATTTACATAGTGTCGCGTAGTGTGAACACAACAGTGATTAAAAGACACAAAATCAAGTCATGTAGTGTGAACTGCACAGCGATCTGCCGATGCTTAAAATCCTGTAGTGTGAATAGGCTTAAGCCGAAAAAAAAATGATGGATGAATGAAGATTATGAAATTAATAGTGTTGTAATGTATTTTAAAATACTTTATACAAAATGTTTACCATAAAAGCATTTTGACAGTGAAGGTCATTGTGAAGAATAAATTATTGAACAATTCTTGTCAAATGAGAAAATTTCAATTAATAGCAAGTAGAAAAAGCAGGAAACGGTCAGTAATGCATTCTTGCAGATTTTTACGTTTAATTTTCTGCCAAATTCAGCTATACAGGCTAATGAAAGTTGACATGGAAAGAGTCAGAGTCGTCCTGAATTAAAACCCATTTTAATTCAGTTGTTTAAAAACAACCCTCCTTCATTCTGCCAACACATGACTGGTGATGACCTGTCACATCAATCACAGGCAATCTGAAGGATCATGTAGGGTAATTAACCACAATTGCCTCGACATTTGATTAAAATAATGTTTAACAACTTCTGTCAATTTAACAAGAACCAAAGATACAAAAATTATTTAATAATTCAAAAGTGCACATTTACCCAAGCAGGTGAAGGTATAGGGTCATTGCGTAGTCCATTAAAATAACATGAATCACTGTAAATGCACTTTTCTGAAAATATAAGAGTTTAGAATTATACCATTATAGGGCCTCGCAAAAGAGTCCCCCCCCTGTTGTTTTAGTGTAAAGAAATGATTATTTAAATAATAGTCATTAGATAATTATTCCATTAAAACATCACCAGCACCACTGTATTTTGTTTTGTATTCTAAATATGTAATATGTAGTGGGGAAACACTTCTTTGGGCCATGTAATAGAATCTTTTTCCCATGTCTTTTTAATGTTAAGACCCCTTTATATACATAGTAAAGAATATTTTAAAAGTTAATAAAAAACATTTGAGTCTATCTTTTAATTGTATTCTTTGCTGTATCCATAATTGTAGTATAAATATCCTTTCTGCTAATGAAATCTGATAGATACAATTATGACATTAAAAAGACATCATTGTATTGTTGTTTTGTTTTAATCCAGGAAACTTCCCTGGCTTGCAGAAAATCTGTTCCCATGTGTTTTCATATGCAGATAAGTGACAAGTGTTCACATGAATAGCCTATGCCATTTTAACAACGCATTAACGCATTAAAAACAAAACAGTCAATGAGTGCGTGCAAAAATTACAATTACAAAATATAATTAAAAATTGTTTAATGCAACCAACGTTTGGCTTGTTAATACAGCAAAACCAACACGAGCTGATTCACTAGCGGAGCGAAAGCAAGGCGTCATTATTGAGAAGTTGCGCATGCACTGTGACGGAACAGTGGCTCGACTGCGGTCGCTATTCACTGCGCCACCGTGTTGCCTGTGATAAAAAATGTGAAACGATTTAATGACAAAGCAGTTTCTATAATAAGAGGTCCATGGAAAACAAAAAATAAAAATAAATAAATAAATGACCATTTACTGCATAACTGACTTCAATACTGATTATATTCATGTTAACAGTGAAAATGCAAAGTCGCGTCAACAACGTAACCCATATGCAAATCCATATAGGTCTCAGGAATAAATGTGCATAGTTAAAGGCAAAACAAGCAACCGTTGTTGTACCCATAATTTGTTTATACAACTGGTCTTTTGGTACATTGTGATCACTGTAAAGCAGGTAAAAAAACATTCACTATTGTTTGCAATTGAAATACGAAACCGAAAGTAAACAAAATATCGCACTTACTGCATAGTAGTAAGATGTGAAAGAAAATGCAAGTCCTCTTCATAATGCTGAAGATTCCAGAAAAACGAATTTGATGGATATTACACATTTTAATGTTTGTTTCTGAACCACACCCACGCGACTGACAGCGACGAGTAAAATCCCAGAATAATAAACAACGCGACTGTTACTGACGAATTATATGCTACTATAGAGCAACATATACGAGTCCAAGCATGATTTACTACATACAAGGCTTAATAGACTCTTTAAGGAAGATTTTTTCATTCATTCTTTCTTTATCTTCTTGTTCTTTGGGTTGATTGGCAAGTCACGTACATCATTTAGCTGTATATCGCCATCTCCTGTGCTGGCGTGTGAAATGAGTACAGAGTCTCAGACAAGGTGTGCATTATAGAAGTCTATATCCTGTTCCTAACATCGCTAATTTAATGTATTTTAAAACAGCTTTAATAATTCTACCTGATACTTAATTTGTATTTAATACATTTCTGATTGTGTATTCTTCACTTCCCATATTATAGTTCATTCCTTTCTGCTCATTTCTACAATAAAATAATAGCACATGTTCTACAGTTTTCTTTACTTGGCATATTTCACATAAGCCTGTACTATGTTTACCCATTATGTGAAGAGTCGAGTTGAGTTTAGTGTGTCCTATTTTCATCATCTCTAAGGATATAGCCATTTACCTTGTATAATACTTTGTATGCTATGTAAATGCCTTCCTGTATTACAAGTATTCAATTTTCTTGCCACTTTTAATAACAGGTTTGTTTAACTTTCTCTTTACTTTATTAATCACTTAAGGAGACTACTAGATTAGTAGATTTTAATTTAAGAGCTTATTTTGTCATGTTGACAGCCTTTTCATTACTTGGTATATCATCATGTGGTAGTACCCACACAAAATGTACACAAAAGTCTGTATAAAATATAAATAATTTCTGTATCCTAAATATGATAATTTGATTGCAATAAATTTGATCATAAATATGATCAACTGATTGCAATGTTTGAAGACGAGTAGTCATTATAGTAGCCACTCACTGTGTTCCATTCAGTAGGAAGGGCTCATCCCTATATGACCTAATCCCTTCGAATGATTTACCCTGTGGAGTGGCTGCTTTGAAGGGTGTAGGGGTAAAAAAAAAAAAAAGAAGAAGCTATTTTTGAGATAGGAGGTGGCTTCATCTTGCTTTTTGTCCTCCAGGTGACAGCCACAAAACATGCTCAGAATTATTACAGTAGTTGCCTCTAAAAATATTATACACAAATTTATGGATAAACTCCAAGCCTTCAGTTGTCAGTCTGTGTGACATCGAACAACTTCCCTGCAGATCATTTTTCAAAAGTAATCCACTAGGATTTTGGATAACGGATTGATCAAATCTTGAAAATGGATTTAATTCCCAAAATGTAATGAAAACTTAAAAAATGTATCAAATAATACTGTATTTGGATCATGCAGTATCTTACAAGATATCCCATTTATTCCTAAGGTTTTAATTGTATTTGTTCATCCGTCAGGCTACAGTGATTAGTAGGGCCAGACGGAATCTGCGGACATTTTTGGCTATTTCTGTGGAAAATTTAGTTAAAAATCTGCGGATTTATGCTAAATGATTTTTCAGTATAATAACTAAAAACTTACTAACACCTTTTTAACTTTTATTTAGTGCTTACAATGCAAATCCAATTAGATCCACTTTATTTAGTAAACAGCAAGTCTCTATTAAAAGACAGAAAATATAACTTTACAAACTGTATTGTAAATAAATCACATGAACATTTTCATATTAGTCGATAATATTACTGAAATTAATAATAATAACTAAATAATATAAATTTAAACATTTACACAAGAAAATAAACATACTCAATGATGGGCTAAAAATCTGTGAAAAAAAAAATTATATATATATATATATATCTGTCTGTCTCTGTATATAAACAATAAATACGTTATATATCTAATTTCTTCCTTTAAAAGACTGCAACTGCTGTTGTGCATGGTGCTACTGATGCTGGGATTCGATTGGCTCTCTCTGGTGTGGTGGGTGTGGCTGTGGCTACTGTTGCTGTGCTCCTTAATGACATCAGATCCAGAAGACTCTACAAAAGAAGAGAGCGGGTTAATGTGTTAGTTCACCCAAAGATGAAAATCGGTATTAATTACTAAATAATTAATGATCAGAACACAAATATTAAAAAAAAAAGAAAATTCTGCTATGCTTTACTCTGCGTTTACTTGTTCCAAACCTGTTTGAGTTTTTTTTTTTTGTTCCGTTGAACACAAGAATTTATTTTAAATAAAGCTGGAAACCTGTAACCAAAAATGTATATCTATCATTAGAAATGTTTACATCTCAGTTTTCTTGATGTATTTTGTAAAATGCTTTCCTTTGAGCTGCAGGTCTCTAGCCAGACAGCCAGACAGGATGTATATTTCTGCAAGTTGAGTTTCTGTTCTTGCTTAAAGATGTTCCTGTTCGATACCGCCATGCTATGTTCCTTTTTCGTACCTTAAGCTATCAAACTAACTAAGACACCTTTTTAGGAATTATTTACTCTTGACACATAGCCATTTTTTATTTTTTTACATTTAGACAGAGCTCAGTGTCTAAATAAGCTGTACTTTGAATAAAGGATTGGACAACTCTGTGTGAACTTCTCTTAATTGTTCCCAGGACTCCTGAACTTAAAACTCAGAATCATTTACACACCATTGACATCTATAATATTTGTTTTTCCTACTATAGATGTCAATGGTTAAAGTTTTTCAGCTTTTTTATTCCAAATAACTTCTTTTAAGTGTAACGCACAAAAATATTCACAAAGGTTTAGAATACTTGAAGGAGAGTAAAATATTGAGTTAATTTTACTATACCATTAAAAACGAAGGTGGAGATGTTCTTCAAAAACTATCACATAAAATAAGATAAAAGCAAAGCATCTGTGCCATTGTCTGTTACCCGCAACATGAAATGGTAGTACCTTCAGAAACTTGTTGAGAGAGCAAAGATCAAGTGGAAGATCTTACCCCACTGTCTTTGTTTTGGAATAAAGAATTATATTGAATTGAACCCACCATGCCGTTCTGATCACTTTACTGGCTCTATGGCATCTTTCAGTAGCAGTTGTGATATTTCTTGCTTTAAGGCATTTATGTTAGGGTCTGAAACTGTGGTCATTTTGACATTCTTGAAAGTGATCAAGCCGCTGTAGGAGAAAAAAAAAATGTTAGGACTAACACAAAACATCCCATACTATATACATACCTCATTCATTCATTCATTCATTCATTTTCTTGTCGGCTTTGTCCCTTGTGGGGTCACCACAGCGGAATGAACCGCCAACTTATCCAGCACAATTTTACGCAGCGGATGCCCTTCCAGGCGCAACCCATCTCTGGGAACTTCCACACACACATTCACACTCATACACTATGGACAATTTAGCTTACCCAATTCACCTGTACTGCATGTCTTTGGACTGTGGGGGAAACCGGAGCACCCGGAGGAAACCCACGCGAACGCAGGGAGAACATGCAAACTCCACACAGAAACGCCAACTGACCCAGCCCAGCCGAGGTTCGAACCTGCGATCCAGCGACGTTCTTGCTGTGAGGCAACAGCACTACCTACTGCGCCACTGCGTTGCCTACATACCTCATATTAACATTTTTATTGCTGCATTTTTAGAGAAATCTGCCATTAACGCCTGTTAAAGTGCTATAATGACCCTATTTCTAATAAGAAAGGTCAGGTCTGACAGAGGTAGTCCCATCTCTTACTGCACCATTTAAACAAATGTGCAAGTAAAATGGCATAAAGACCTTATTTATAATAAGTAGAAAAAGAAACAATGGTCAGATCTGGTACAGGACATCACATACTAAATTCACACCTCTTAGGAAACCTTATTACTGCCGCATATTAGAGTATTATGCCATTTAAGTGCTATAAAGACCCCATTTCTAATACATAAAAAATGGTCAGGTCTGATACAGGATCCCATATCACATGCATACCTCATATGACGTCATCTTACTGCAGCATTTTAGAGACATGTGAAATCAAAATGCTATAAAGGTCCCTTTTCTAATAACTAGGGGGGGGGGGAACAAAACAATGCTCATTCGGATACAGGTCATCCCATACTAGATGTGTCATTAACACGCTTTAAGTGCTACAAAGATATAATATATAATAATATAATACAGTAAGTAGGGGCAAAAAAAATCACTGGTCTGTTTTGATATAGGACATCCCATACTATATACAAACTTCATATGAAACTTTTCTACTGCAGCATTTTGGAGAAATGTCCCATTAACACCTTTTAAAGTGTTATAAAGACCCTATTAAACTAAAGCTAGCTCTCTGCAACTTTTACACGGTCACCCACTGAAGCGAAGCAGGGCTGCACCTGGTCAGTACCTGGATGGGAGACCACATGGGAAAGTTAGGTTGCTGCTGGAAGTGGTGTTAGTGAGACTAGCAGGGAGTGCTCAACCTGCGGTGTGTGTGGTCCTAACGTCCCAGTATAGTGAAGGGGACTATATACTGCTCAGTGAGCACCATCTTTTGGATGATACGTTAAACCGACGTTTAACTGACTCTCTGTGGTTGTTAAAAATCCCAGGATGTCCTTCAAAAAAAGAGTAGTGGTTTAACCCCGGCATCCTGGCCAAATTTGCACACTGGCCTGTCCCTCATGGCCTCCCAACCTATCCCCATATCATAATTGGCCTCATTACTCTCCTCTCCACCAATCAGCTGGTGTGTGGTGTGCGGTCTGGCGCAATATGACTGCTGTTGCATCATCCATGTGGATGCTACACACTGGTGGTGGATGAGGAGATTCCCCCCAATGCGTAAAGCGCTTTAAGTGTCTAGAAAAGCACTATACTGTATAAATGTAAGGAATTATTATTATTAATATTATTTCTAATACTTCATATGTGAAACAAAATGCCCTACTTATTGGAAATGGGGTCTTTATAGCATGTTAATGCACATTTCTTATTATTGGAATTAAAGCCTTTAGCCCTCCAAAATAAAACAATGTCCCATTTCTCCAAAATGCAGCAGTAATAAGTTTCATATGAGGTATGTGTGTGTGTGTGTATATATATATATATATATATATATATATATATATATATATATATATATATATATATATATATATATATATATATATATATATATATATATATATATATATATATATATATAGTATGCTGCACAAGAAATGCCTCATTAAAAAAAAAAACTTTCATATGATGTGCAGTTGAAGTCAGAATTATTAGCCCCCTCTGAATATCTTTTTTAAATATTTCCCAAATTATGTTTAACAGAGCAAGGAAATTTTCACAGTATGTCTGATAATATTTTTTCTTCTGGAGAAAGTCTTATTTGTTTTATTTCGACTAGAATAAAAGCAGTTTGTAATTTTAAAAAAAAATTTAAGGTCAAAATTATTAGCCCCTTTGAGCTATATTTTTTCTTTCTCGATTGTCTACAGAACAAATCATCATTATATAATAACTTGCCTAATTGCCCTAACCTGCCTAGTTAAACTAATTATCCTAGTTAAGCCTTTAAATGTCACTTTAAGCTGTATAGAAGTGTCTTGAAAAAAATATTATGTACTGTCATCATGGCAAAGATAAAATAAATCAGTTATTAGAAATAAGTTATTAAAACTATTATGTTTAGAATTGTGGTAAAAAAAAAAAAAACTCTCCGTTAAGCAGAAATGGGGGGGGGGGGGGGGGGGGGGGGGGATAAACAGGGGGGCTAATAAATCAGGAGGGGTAATATTTCTGACTTCACCTGTATGTGGGATGCTCAGCATCAAAACTGACCACTTCTTTTTGTACATGTTAGAAAGGGGGTCTTTATAGCACTTTTAAATAGGTTATATGGCACATTTCTCCTAAATGCAGATGTAATAAGGTTTCATATGAGACATGAATATAGTGTAGGACCAATAAAAACGCAGTTCGGGTATTTTATAAAGTGTATTATGTCTGATTGACTTCCTATAAACACATTTGAAAAAATAAAAACGATTTAAAAGATAGGCTAACCTAATAATGAAAGCACGGAAAAAACGTTACTTAAATTAACATACTGTCAAAAAAGCTAATGAAACATTTATTAAAGCATACATTGCAGAAAAATTGGTTATACAGCTCTATTTTGAACAAAACGAAAGCTCTGAAACAGATCTGAAATTATGACAGCCTTACGCACGCAGAATAAAAATAAACCATGGCTGGCTTGACAACAGTCGTGTTTCTGAGCTTTAATTTATCAAAATATGTTGTGTGGTGTGCAGTATATGAGACTAAATCCAAAACATTATGGGGAGAAAATAACAGTGAGTATTTTAACAGTAGTATTTCAGGAGTTGTCATTTCTTTCTCCTCTTTCTCTTAACATAATGCAAGCGCATATCAAGAAATCAGACACGCCCGAAAACCTCTAGTTATAAAGGTCTTGTGCAGATGCTTGTTGTTGTTGAATTGTGAAATTCCCCTATGATCATAATATCAGAGATGGTCGTGCAAAGATAGAATTTTCTTCTATCCATTTGTTTTTTTAAACTATAATAGCCTGTAGTGTACAGATAAAGGGAGGAGCTTCTTTAACAGTCTTTCACGGAACCACTTCTAATTTCAGAGACAAGCAGGACTCACTTCTTCATACTGTCACTGCTCTTTGAGTTTTCCTTTTGAAACGATCTACTACTGTTTTCCTTTAGTAAAGTGTCTAGAAACAAACATTTGGCATGTTTATATTCTTCTGTTTGTGGAGTCTGACTGGTAAGTAATCCGTCTCTTTGGCTTAGATTACTGTAGCCCAACTTCTGTAGCTACATATACACAAAAAATATGTTATAGCTTTTATTCCCATAAATTGTCCCATGATTATCAGATTAATGTTGGCCTTCTGATGTTATTTTTTTCTCTTGCAAGAATTTCAAAATTGTTTTAATTGGATTGAAACTCAAAACTGTTTAAAAGTTGACAAGCAAACAAAAAAATCCCAAATTGTTATTGTGTGTGTTGATCAGGTGTGTGTGGTTTTGAAGTGAAGTCAGTATCGGTCATTGAAGGAGATTCAGTCACTCTAGAATCTGAAATACAGAGCAATGATCTGATAATGTGGAGATTTGGACCTGAAGAGTTTCTCTTAGCTAAAATCAGCAGAAAGAGGGAGACTTTTAATGCTCCTGATGGGAGATTCAGAGACAGACTGAAGCTGGACAATCAGACTGCATCTCTGACCATCACAGACAGCAGAATCTCAGACTCTGGACTTTATAAAGTGTACAGCCACGCTAAAGGAGAGACGCCACTCCACACATTCAACCTTACTGTCTACGGTGAGTAAACTTGTTTGAACAAACAGTTAACAGTGTTTATTCTACTTTCAATTTTAGCTATACATCTTAAGACAATAAAATAAGTTCAATAAATTAAATAAGTTAAACCTGGAATAACATTGATGTCTCGTTTGTTTTGCCAAGTTACCATTTTCAGACTTCCTGCATATGGCATTAAATTCAAATATAATTATTAAAAAATCTCATGTTTTATCACAAGCTTTTTGGTTAGTGTTGCCTCCAGGCTAAACAAGTGCATTATTCTTCCCGTTTCAAATTGCTTTAAAAAAAACTACATTTATTCAGTTTTGGATTGTTCCAGAGTGTTTTTTTATGTAATTGTTGAACATCTTTGGTCAGCTTTTTATCCCCATTTATGTTTATTCTTTGATGTTTTCCAGTTTATCTGCCTGCTCCTGTTATCATCAGAAACTGTTCAACATCATCATCATCATCAGATTGTTTAGTGGTGTGTTCAGTGGTGAATGTGAGTGCTGTGAGTCTCTCCTGGTATAAAGGAAACAGTGTATTGTCCAGCATCAGTGTGTCTGATTTCAGCATCAGTCTCTCTCTACCTCTGGAGGTGGAATATCAAAATAAAAACACCTACAGCTGTGTGATTAACAAGACCATCAGCAACCAGACCACACATCTGGACATCAACACATTCTGCCAGACATGTTCAGGTACAGAACTACTGATATATGTTGTTTATTTACTAAAACTGACCTCTAAAGTTATTTAGTGCTGGCAGTTTCTTTAACCTCAATACTGATTTTTGTCCATTATAGATCAGGGTCATTCTTTATTGTACACAGTGCTGCCCTCTGCTGGTGGATCTCTGTTGATTGTTTCTCTAGTCTTCTGGATCTACAGGAAGAAAAGAAAAACAGATCAAGGAGGCAAGTGTTTAGGCTGAATTACACTACTGCATCGAGTGATTGCTATAACCCACGGCGCTTGCCTTGAGAGTAGCTGCGCATTTATACTTCTGCATTCTGTTTGTGTTGCTCTGCAGTAACACTTCCGAAACACTAGTTGGCAGTGGGGGGTTTATATTCCTCTGTGTCGAGTTTCTTCATGGGTGTTTTGTTAGCACACCTGTAATGTAATAAGCAGGGCCGGAGCAAGCTCAACTGGCGCTCTAAGCAAACGACGAGAATGCCACCCTTAAACCGAAAGTTATGCCGCCTTCAATCCGGGAAAAAAAAAAAAAGGGGGGGGGGGGGGGGGGGGGGGGGGGCGGGGTTTGGAAGCTGGGTGTTGAGATGGACGAAATCGAAGAGTTGGGGGCGCTAAGATGATGCTAGGTTTGTGGCGGACGAAAGCGAAGAGCGGGGGACACTGAGATGATGCGGGGTTTGTCGCGGACAAAAGCAAAGAGGGCGCGCACCATGCCGCCCTGGCTCTGCCGCCTAGGTCACCTCTATGGACGCGCCGGCCCTGCTAATAAGCCTTACTGTACAAGTAGCTCAAACTCACTCAGTGTGATTCTGTGTTCACACCAGATGCTGCAAGTGCAGATAAATCACGCTATTCGCGCGTTAATAGACGTGTGAACATTTTGAGTTTACTTGCTTCATTCGCGCATCAAGTTCACTTCACAATAGATGCGGATTCACGTGATGGGCAGAGCTTCTGTCTGCCCGGTGATTCTAGCTTCATTGCTAAATGGCTAACATGAATTTTATTGAGAGAATAGCTGTGTTTATGTGCTTTATCAAGGCTGAAAAACAGCGTAGATTCGTTTGGAGCTGTGTTTGAGTCCACTAGATTGTTTCAGGGGTGCACCCAGCTCTGTGAGCTCAACATCTTCCCCAGAAACTTAACCTGGATGACGGAAGCTTTCAGCGGTGCTTCCGACTGAGCTGATTTACGAACTGTTGTCAGTGTTGGCAGGAGGATTTTCCCCCGGGACACCAACAACAGGCATTACATCATAATCATGCCCCCACAAGAGCAAGCTCCTGATTGGTTAACGTGGCACGAATGTTTGCTGAAGTTCAGATTTTCGAACTTGAGCAATTCGCGCAAAACACGAGATAAACGCAGTAAACGCTTAACTTGGGCTGCTTCATTCACACGAATCACATCATTCGCGCCACATCATTCACAGGTATCGCATCGCAGGATGTCTATTTGCGTCTTTGCATTGACTTGACATGTAAATCACTCTGCCTTGACGCTTCTTCTGCGTCTGGTGTGAATGCAGCATAACACGGCAACCGGCGAATGTGCAACAACTTTAATCATGAGGTAAACACAAAAACATTTCTCCATCTGGAGCTTCTCCATGGGACTCGACACTTGTTAAACACTCCCTCCATCAGGCTTGCTTCACTGCTGCGATTCTTGGCCCTATCTAGATGTGTCACCACTACCGATCACAGAGCCGACCAGTCACAGAACTTGTGTTGTGCTTCGTCGCAACACATAGTTATATTTTTTGAGAGGTGCGAGTGAGGATCGGCATCAGCCACGGCGAAGGGTATGTGACTGCGAAGGCTGTGCCTTACCATCCACCAGCACTCAATGCAGAAATATAAATCAGCCTTTACCTAGTAATGCATCTGTGAAAATATTTGTTATTGACTGAATAATCTGGGGAAAGTGTGATATAAATAATATTTAATAAAATAAATTTTTTTTTACATGTTTGTCATTGCAGCTGAAGCAGTTCAGAGTAATGAAGAAATAACATATGCGGATATGACATTCTACAAAAGAAAAGAAAAGAATATGGTATGAGCATTTATTTTATACATGGCGGTTATTATTTCAGCATTGAGTCAAAAGTTGTGTGTAGAAAGGGCTGATCACAGGAAATGTGCTAGTCATTTCTAGATATGCAAAGCACACCACATTGCCTTTATGTTTAATTTTTACAAAAAGGGCAGTGTGCTGCACCTTTTTGTTGCTAGGCAACAACTGTATCAACAGTCTTGGTGCTGGAATGCTTGACATCACATGCTTTTTGCACTCAGAGTTGACTTATTAAAAACTCTTTTTTCACATAGCGCTCACTCCGAAACGCAAGCTGCAGCAAGCAGTTAAAAAGTAAGGCCTGCAGGGTACATAAACAGCATGCAAACATGCTCACTGCCATTAGAAAATCATAAAAAAATGGTAAATCTCAACTCAAAAACAACACATTGTTGGGATTGGGGCCTTAGGGTTTAATCACACTTAACATGCATTTGGTTCTAAAAAAAACAACAACTTTTGAATTATTTGAAAAAAGGACAAAATAAACCACGAGGGTATCAGGACATAGCGACTGCGCAACTGTAAAGAGAAATTTGCAATAATTGTCCCACTTTTGAGTTCTTTTGATTGGTCCACTGCTTTGGAACTGACAGTGATGAGCAGCACTGCATTTAAAATACATGGTGTGTGGAACTTTAAAAGACATGAGACATGAGAGTGAAGTGTCATCAAGTATGTGTTTACATTGAAAAACAGAAAAGTAGCACACTGGAAAAGTACACAGAAACAGAAAAGTAGCATACTGTGTTGATATGTGTGCATTTGTTAGTGTGTGTAACAGAAAACAACAGCACCACAATAGATGTTCTAACTCAGTCTTATAAATAGCCAGTAATGCTTTCAATATTATTTCTGTGGTGTGAATAAACGTTTGTGTTTCTTTCAGAGCATTTTGGAGGAGGAGAACGTGGTGTATGTCGCCATGAAACACTGATCAAATGCATTCTTCAAGAACTTCCAACTTTCTAGAGCAAAATAGTAGAGTACACTCTCAAAAATAAAGGTACACAAGCTGTCACAGGGGTGGTACCTTTTCAAAAGGTACAAATTTGTACCTAAAAGCTCCATATCAATACCTCAAGGGTACATATTAGTACCTAAAAAGTAAAAAAAGTGTTCCTCTTAAAATTTGTAGGTACTAATATATACTTTTGAGGTACCAATATGGACCCTTCAAGTAAAAATGTATATATTTTGAAAAGGTTATTTCTGAGAGTGTAGTATACTGTATTAGTGCATATCACCCACAGACCTGAATAGTGAATACTGAGATCTAAAATACTGAGAATCTCATCAAGCACTCCTAAAATAAGGAACCAAGCGCATACAGGACTTGTATTCCAAAGAACTGAAACAAACCATTTCAATCATAATTGTGCTATAACTATTCCATATACATAGTTCAAACAAAATGAGTGGCATTTTTCCATTGTGCTTTTTTATTTTAAGGTAAAGCCGGAAGAAGCTCTAAGAAGGTGAAGGTGCAAAAGAAATGTTCTGCATGCAAACGGATGTAAGAGAGATAAAGCATACAAGAATCTGACCTGTGAAGTGGAAAGTTTGCTTTTAATACCTGTATGCAACTGTGCATCATATTTAAAAAACAAGTAGTAGGTAAATGTCAGCTCTGCTTTTGGAAAATAATGACACTTGAACATCATTAATTCTATAATTCTAATTATATATATATATATATATATATATATATATATATATATATATATATATATATATATATATATATATATATATATATATATAGAGAGAGAGAGAGAGAGAGAGAGAGAGAGAGAGAGAAATGTACAAGGAAATGTAAAAAAATCTCATAAATAAACATTTTAATTTAATTATTTATAGTCTTATGTAGGCTAATTTCCCCACATTTATTTGTCTTTATCTTATTAATTTCTACATTTGTTTGATTTTATTTGCTTATTTTACTCTTATTTGTTTTCAAATGTATGCATTTCTACATTTCTTCATCCTCATAGGGTAACATAAAAATAGCAATCAAACCATTCGTTCAGCCGTTGAGGTATTATTTGAGGACACAAGGACACCTCGTGGTGCCCAAACAAAACGCAAAAATTATTTAAAAGGCCATTCAGATGGTGCATTAAAACAATGGAAAATGTGAGGCTTGTCGTCTTCTCCTTCACCAATTTCAACTCACTCCCATGACGTCTGTCGCACGCTCTAATGCCAAGTTCAGACTGCATGATTTTCAAAGTAGTCGTGTCACAGATGTTTTCATACTGCATGACTATCTGGGGTATCGTTCTGTCTGTGCTGTGTTTACACCGAAGAACGTATCGGTTGACAGGAGGTTTCACATTGCATGACTTTAAAATAGGAAGAATCGCAGACAACTTTAAAAATTATTTTTAATGGCTCACTAGGACCCTTTTCATCTTCTGAATTATAAATTATTTTTAGTAATGCCTTCTGAACAAAGAAATTAACATTATGGGTGACAAAGTGGTGAGTAAATTATCAGTAAATATTCAATCCAGAAGTCAGCTAACCTAATTTAATTAAATGCTTAATGCCTTACAAATTATAACGATGTCTTTCATTGAAATATATATGCATTTTCTACACGTCTGCTGCCATCTGGTGCTCAGAAAGATGAAGTTCTTATCTAGTAAATACATTAACATTAATTAATGGAACTAGTGCAATTTCAGAACCATATTTACAGTCTCGTTTCATCCTCAGAGTAGTTATTTATGTCTTAGTTAAACTTTTTATTTGTTTGTTTACTATTTAAAACTGTATAATCCCAGTTTTTCTACAAATGCTATGCTTAAACTATACAGTGTAACAAAGCCTTTATTATTTTGAAGTGTAATAACACAGTTCAATAAAATAATACATGTTTTTCAATCTGTAGTAAAACCGTGATTAATTTAGATACCGTCGATAACAACAATAACCTTGTTTTTTGTTCTTTTGTGTAGCATTTTTTAATCTAATGTGAATGGTTCATTGTCAAAGGATTGAGCATTTTGTGAATGTTAACAAAAGACGTAAAAGCTGCAACTCTTTCTTTTTTTTTCTGTGGGACTGTTTCAAAAAAGAAAAAAGAAAAAATTCACCAACCTGAGAGAGTCTGTGAACAAGATAAAAACATCCGGTGTAAACGGAAATGCGTCCCCCACGTCTTCATGCCAAGTGTGTATGGCTTTATATTTTGCACGGGCCCATTGTCTGTATATTTTTGTACAAATAGGATTAAGCGCCCTGAATACTTTGTACTGAAGTTTTACATTAAGCGTTTTAAAACTTGAAAGGTTTTAAATGATATTTTCTTCTCAACCCTTTTTTAGACCGAAGCCTTTGATCCGATTGGCTCTCGCTGCTGTGGTGGGCGTGGTTACTGTTGCTGCGCTGGCTTCTGCATGGCTAAAAAGGGTGTTACAGAGTTTATGGCAAGACACAAGATTCCTATTACATTACAGGAATTTACAATACTAACGAGGGCAATACCTGCTGGTATACATATGCTGTACAAAAGCAGTGTATGTACATCAACGGTTTCTGTTTGTCCTCCAAGACCTGAACAGACCTCAATCGGTTTTATCTGTTTCTCTAGATTTAAGCCTAATAATCACAAAATTAGATCTTTAATTTTAAAAGAAAATACGTCCATACCATATGTTGTTTTTTACTGGAACAATATACTTTATAATGTAAACTGGACTCAAATATGGTCATTACCTCAAAAAATTTTTTTATTACAAATAAGGCTAAAGAAATATCATTTAAATTACTTCATAGAGTTTATCCTACAAAAACATTTCTACAAAAATTTGTAATTGATATTAAGTTAGAAAGCTGTTTTTGTAAAAGCTTTAATGAAACTATTTCACATTTATTTTGGTCTTGCCAATATACTCAACTTTTTTGGATTAATGTTGAAGCTTTTATTGCTCATAATATTTTAAAATCATTTTCCTTATCTTATAAACATGTGATTTTGGGTTATTATGTTAAAGATCGCTCTTTAAAAGATGTTGGTTTTATTATAAACTTTATTTTATTATTATGTAAATTTCATATACATAAATCCAAGTTTGCCAAAAGCAAACCTCTCTTCATGGTGCTAGAAAAAGAGATTCAAATGTATATAAAAGTGATTTCTAAATCTAAAAATAAAAAAGCAATTAAAACAGTTAGTATATGCTCCTCCTTTAACATTTTTACATAAAAATGTTTGTATATATGCATTTCCTGTAGTAAAAGTACATTAATAACTCTTGTTAATAACTAAAATTGGAAAATGTGCGTAATATATTTGTATGTAATTTGATAATTATGTACCCTCTCCTCTGTTTTCTTTAATTTCTTTTTTCTTTTCTCATTTATTCCATTCTTGTTAAGAAATGTTAAGTCATTTTATTGTATAAGAAAACTGTACATGCTGGTTCTTGTTATAATTAAAAAAAAAAAAAAAAATGGCTAAAAAGGGTGTATTTTAAATTTTTTATTACAAGAATCATCATGTGCAGTTTGTACAACACAATCACGTAACATTTTTTAACAAGAGGGGTTCAATAAGATAAGAAAATAACAATAATAATAAAGAGGAGAGGGTACATAATTATCAAATTATATACCCATAGATTATTCATTTTCTTTTCGGCTTTAGTCCCTTTATTAACCTGTGGTCGCCACAGCAGAATGAACCGCCAACTTATCCAGCATATGTTTTACGCAGCAGTGTCCTTCCAGCTGCAACCCATCACTGGGAAACATGCATACACACTCATACACACTTATTCACACAGTTAACTTAGCAATTAACATGTAAACTCCACACAGAAATGCCAACTGACCCAGCCAAGGCTCGAACCAGCGACCTTCTTGCTGTGAGGAAAAATATTAGACAAAAATATCTTGGCTTGTCTTCTCAGTTTACAAAAAACAATATTATAAAAAATTATTTATTGTTTTTTGATTTGGGAGTCAGATTGTAAGGAAATGGACAATGTGTTAAAATTTTTAACTCTTTGTGGCCTTTTTCATCTTCACAAATGTGGAATTATTCAATGTTTGCCTAATTTTAAAACATTTTGTATTGACTTGAAACTTTATTATGAATCTGTCTGCCTATCGCAAAATAAGAAAGCTGCTAAAACAACTGAACTGCTGAAAAAAATAATACCATCGTAATCATTACCTTTAAGTTATCAGATTCCTTTTGGTACGCCTATGTAACATTCCAAGTAACCTAAGTATAGTTTGAGATATTTATGTTTTATTTCCTTTGATATATATTTATTTTATTTTGTTTTCTTTTAATATTTGTTTTTCTTTCATGTATGTTTTTTTTCCTCATCCCTTGTATCATTTGTGGTACTAGATGTACAATGAATATGTATTATTTGTATTTAGGTCACACAATATTAGCACAAATTAATGTTTTATGTATTTCCTGTTACTTGTGTTGATAAAAAAAAAAAGAATGAAAATAGGAAATGTCTTTGTTTTTAGTGAACAGCAGATGGCAGTAATGTATTATTTGTGATCCTCAATAAACAGTGAGAAAAACGGCTGGCTAAAACTTTTTATTCTTTAAAACATTTTACTTTATAAGTTGCTTACTCTCATCTGTGTAATATCTGTAGATCGTATTTTGAATGTTCTTAGGCTGTCCTTACAAGGTCTACAATAAACATCTATTAAACTTTTGGTCAGTTACAGTTTTAGGGTCTAGATGTTCATATTAGAAGACATGCAACAAATCCTCAACAGGTTTTTAGTAGCTTTATAACTAAGAGCTTTTTAGTAATCTATATTTATGCGTATTCAGATGCCTACAAGGAGCAACACAACATAATTTCTAATGAACTTGAATATAAATTTACTCCTAACCTTTTTTCATACGTGTATCTACAACAGTGCTCTACTAATTGTTGCAAAAGCTAACTTTCAGTAGACATTTATTTTACTTTAAGGTATGTATCAGACTCCATGAGCACAAACAGATGAAGATAATTGTGCTAAACATCTTCTTTAGCTGTTTTCTGAACAGATAGAAATGTTTTGTGCTTGAATACACCCTACATAAGCACCTCCCACAAAGACAGATGTTAGTGATTAAGAACTGAATTACTTCCTGATGACAATTTAATCATTTTATATCTTTTTTTCTCTCTCTCTCTCAAAACAAATTCATTTCATCATTTATTTTACATTTAAATTATTCAAACTGGTCTGCTCTGAACTGATTGGGGGTTTAGAGAATAAATGCGATCCGAATTCAAGTTATAATTCCCAAATCCAATAATGAGTCCTTGATTTTTTTTTATTTTTTATGAAATATTTTTTCATCAAGCATGCTTGTAAACCATGTCGCTTTTGATTTAAAAGAGTTTGATAGACAAGAAAATACTTTACTAAATGACATTTTAGACACATTTTAGTTACATGCGTTTTTAGTTTTAAACAGTGCACAGCAGAATTTTTTTTCATAAAAAGTGAAAGTTTCACCCTGTAATGTTCTGCCAAAATTATGCTGAAAAATAAAATTAAGGCAATCACAATATTATTACTTATTAGAGTTTTTCTCAGTGGCTTTGGTGCATTTCTCACAACACTATTTACATTTGCACAACAGTTAATGCATTTCTTAAAACAATTAATCATATGTGCACATCATAGTAGCAGTTTGTCATTCCTTCTAGCAAATTGCAAATGCTTTTGGACATGCATCAATTGCTTTCAGACAATTTGCTGTTTATAACATTATCATTTGCTTATGTCATGTCAGTCAAAATTAGCTAAACTTGTGGATGCTGAATAGTCATTCCAAATAAAAATAATAGTCCTCATTTCATTACTGGAGTCATTACATACAAAAATGTTGAACTAGTTGTCAAAATCTGTCAAGCAAATTTTATTTAAAAACTTTAAATCTTTTTTTTTTCTGAAAATGTCTTCTAAATTGAACAATTTCATGAATGATTTACAGACCTGTGTATGTTGTAGGTTCAGTTCCAATATGTACTGCAATATTGTTTACAGTTGTGCACAGCTCTACCTAAAGGGAGTTTATGTTTGTTGTGAATAAGGGTGTATTTATTCTTTTGCACAATGCTGTGAATAAATTAGAATTGCAAAAAGCAAATTCAGTAAAAATGTGAAACATACATATTCAGTGTCTTGTACCCAGATACCTCACTAAATGCAGTGATGTCTAACTTTACTGCAGTCTTCAAATGACTGTGCTAATAGTATATAGCATACCCCCCCCCCCCCCCCCCCCCCCCCCCCCAATATGTTCATCTGGAGCCGTTTCATTGTAAATAAACTTCTGAAACGATCAGTAATACGTTTTTATTATTATTTACAAAGGATATAATAATTAGTATACATTAGAAAAAGCTGCAAACAAATTAGCAAACAGTTCAGCTCATTAAAACTTTTATTATTTTTATCAACTGCAATTTGTTTTTATCATGGATGCTGACATGACAATACAAGCAAATAACTAATCCTTTTAATAAATAACCCTTTTATGATCCCAAATAAGAAAAGAGGGGTCTGGTATGAAGTGAAAAGTAAAAAAAAAATCTTGCTTTTGAGGTTTAAAAAGTATAGGATATATTTTTTAATGAAAATACCTGAAAATTTTAGCTAAGGTAAAAGGTAAGACCCTTATTTCGCATCTGGGATTATCTAGAGCTCTTTAAAGCGGCACCGAAACTGTAATTTGTAAGTTTAAACAACTGAGAAACATAGAAGTCTAGATGGAGAAAAATCCAGCATGGTTTCCTCAAAAAACATAATTTTCTTTTGACTGTAGAAAGAAAGAAAGAAAGAAAATAGACAGACAGACAGACAGATAGAGATAGATAGATAGATAGATAGATAGATAGATAGATAGATAGATAGATAGATAGATAGATAGATAGATAGATAGATAGATAGATAGATAGATAGATAGATAGATAGATAGATAGATAGATAGATAGATATTCATGATGGACTTAAAAACATATAATACTGACAAATAAAAATCTCTTAATTTTTCTTACTTATTGTTAATATGATTCATTCTCTGTTCCAGCTCGTCTGCCTGCTCCTGTCATCAGTAACTCTTCATCAGTGCAGTATTGTTCAGTGGTGTGTTCAGTGGTGAATGTGAGTGCTGTGAGTCTCTCCTGGTACAAAGGAAACAGTGTATTGTCCAGCATCAGTGTGTCTGATCTCAGCATCAGTCTCTCTCTACCTCTGGAGATTGACTGTCTGGATGATTCCTACAGCTGTGAGGTGAAGAATCCCATCAGCAACGAGACCACACAACTCAACAACACTGATCTCTGTCAGCCATGTCCAGGTACAATAATATTTTTTGTTCATTAAAATACACATTTACTCTCACTAGTAATGAAGCTCTTTATCACCCTCTCTAGACATCTCAGTTCTTCTTGAAATGTTGATCATTTCTGCCGCCGGTGGATCTTTGTTGATTTCAGCTGCCATTGTGATCTTCTGCATCTGTGGAAAACGCAGAAACACAAACCAAGGAGGCAAATATTACCTACCATTACCTGCTTTGTATATTTAAATGTAAAACAGTGCTCAAACATCATTTCATTGAGTGTTTTGTTTGTTTTGAAACAGTTCAGACCTGTAATACCGGTCTCATTTCAAAAGATCATTTATGCCTAACTACTGATCCAACATTCTACAGAAAAAAATACAGTAACATCCTTTATTTCCAACTAAGGCTCACTGTGGATACGTGCCTCTGTATGCATTTATGGAGAGCGCAAAATATGTCCCAGGAGCTAATTTTTTGCAGCTTTGGTTTTCGCGAATCCACCAGAGGCCGCTGTGTATGCTTTTTGAGATCTCAAATTTCTCTCGCGAGTGCCATTCGTGCCTGCTCTTCTCACATAAATCCACCAGAACATGATGTCGACTGACTGACTGACTGAACGACCCACCTTTCCTAAACCCAACCGGCAATGTTTTCAAAAGCACCGTTTGACCCGATCACCCCCTTCCCTAAACCCAACCGGCAGCGTTTTTAAAAGCACCAATTGACCCGATCACCCCTTTCCCTAAACCCAACCGACAAAAGCAATCATATCATCAGACTTTATTACAGTATTTAAAGACTTTAATTTCCTCACTGAACTCTGATTAAATGTTTTTAATGTTTTTTTTTTTTTTTAGCATTACTGAAGAAAACTGAAATCCTCAATGATTCCAGAGAGGAAAATGAAATGGTCTCCTCGCAATAACAACCTACTTTAAAAAAATCATAGGTATACATAATAATTATTAAAAATGATATATGAATTTTGGCTTATGGTGTGCATTCATTGTCTCTGTCTTGTCAAATATGGTCTGTTTGCTCCAGTTGGTGGATTTAGTAACTGCACTTATCCAGAAAAACAGACATCTTCCTTCTTTGAATGTTTTTTAAAATATATTTAAACAACATATACCTTTTTTCCCAGTGCAAGTAAAATAAAGCAGCAACACTTTAATTAAAGTGGGTGTTCATAAGACTGTCATTATTAAACCTTTCTAATCAGGATGTGACACATGAATGAATGTGATTGAGATTTTGTGCAGGCTTATAACAACTGTCATTAAATGCAATTCACTCTGTTATGATATATTAAATGTAAAGATGGATTTGTTTTTTATGACAACTTGACAAACAAAACCTCACAACCTGTTTTGTCTTTTTCATAACAACTTGACATTGACAGTCATGAAGCCATTATGAATATGTCATGAATCTTTAATGGTTTTATATTAATAATGTCAAATATTATTTGTAAAAATATTTAGTTTCTATTAGTGTCATCTTTGCTCTTGATAAATAATGAGACCTGAACATCATCTAAACATCAACATGATTAAGTTTTTAAAACAAGTTTTGTATGATTTGGAGTTGATTTCTGATGGGTTTGTTGTGATCTTTAATGTTATTGTGGGATTAAGAGTAAAGGTTAAATGTCTCTCAGAGACGATCATTATGAGACTGTAGTGACAGTAAATAACAGCTCAAAACTATTTTGTTTTTATTTGTAAATAGCGCATTTGTACACATAAATTCTATGTATTGATATCTTGATATATTTCTTGATATATTTATATTGGCATATTGCTAGATTTTACTTAAAGTCTATTAAAAATATTATTGGTTTTGTTAGTGTTATGTTTGTCAACGTGGGATATAAAATTAATTTTATAAAGTTATTATTTTTTTTTTACTATTATATTACAAAAATAAGTAAATAAATGTATAAAAGCAAAGAAAAATAAACGTAAAAAGTAAAAAAAGCTGAAAAGAAACAATATATTTTAAAATAATATCTATTATTATTATTATTATTATTATTATGTTTTTTCCCCACATTAAATTTTTCTTTTAGTAATTTTTACATATATTTATGTCCACAGATTTATTTCTTCATTTATTTTCACATATATTTATTTCTACATTTAAAGGTTTTTCTACACCAAGGTTTCACTTTAATATCATAACAAAAAATATATATATACAGTTGCAATTAGAATTATTAAACCCCCTGAATTATTAGCCGCCCTGTTTATTTTCCCCCCAATTTCTGTTTAATGGAGAGTTTTTTCAACACATTTCTAAATATAATAGTTTTAATAAGTCATCTCTATTAACTGATTTATTTTATCTTTGCCATGATGACAGTAAATAATATTTGACTAGATATTCTTCAAGACACTTCTATACAGCTTAAAGTGACATTTCAAGGCTTAACTAGGTTAATTAGGGTAACTAGGCTGGTTAGCGTAATTAGGCAAGTTATTGTATAATGATGGTTTGTTCTGTAGACTATCTGAAAAAATATATAGTTTAAAGGGGCTAATAATATTGACCTTAAAATTATTTAAAAGAAATTTAAAACTGCTTTTATTCTAGCCGAAATAAAGCAAATAAGACTTTCTCCAGAAGAAAAAATATTATCAGACATACTGTGAAAATTTCCTTGCTCTGTTAAACATCATTTGGGAAAAATTTTAAAAAGAAAAAAAAATCAAAGGGGTTTTAATAATTCTAATTGCAATTGTATACTGTTTAAATATATTTTTACATTTGTTTATATGTTTATTCATTCATTTGTATTAGCCTTTTGTTACCTTTCTTTGTAAATGTATTTATTTTTATTTAGTTTTAATTTAGCCATTCATTTGGCGTTCAATAATCAACACGCCTCTACTAAAGAACTGCTGAAGCGCCAACTAGTGACTAAACACAGAAAAACATGTTATTTTAGGATGTAAAAGGTTTAAAATAGATGTGGATATTTCTTAAAGTGTGTAACCGAGTCATATTTTCTTTGTTTATTATATTCTGGTCATGTTTTTACAACTGCTTATCCCTGAAAGCTCCTGTGAAGCTCTATTATTCAGTAGTGTTTAATCACGAGTTATCAACATTTTATGTAATTACTGCTCAATTTCCTCATATCTGATGATATAAAAGCATTTGAAGCATCAAATATAATTGCTTGCAGCTGGAAGGGCATCCGCTGCATAAAACATATGATAAGTTGCAACCCCAGATTAATAAAGTGACTAAGCCGAAAAGAGAATGAATGAATGAAATATAATTGCCCATAGTTATATTTTATCATTTACTGATTCTATGTTTTCAATGTGATTTAAAGTAATATATGGCTTATTAAGTGTTACTGAATGTAGAATCACATTACTTTAACTGTTTTTTTAAATGATCGACTGATGAGCCAAAACATTATGACCACTGACCAGTCCCAATATAAATATAAAGATCATTAAATACACTCTGAATGTGCAAGTGTGTAAAAGCGTTTAGACGTTCTTTCCCATTTACTACTTGTGTGAAACTCAAAACATTTTGTTCATCATTTTGGTTCAGTTCAGGTAACATCTGTTTTTGAGTGTGAGATACAAAATATGCTGCTTTATGTATATCTTGAATTCATTTTGAACTCAAATGTCAGCCTGTGAATGTGGTTGTTTTCTTGTTTTGTAGATTCCCACGTGAGAGTTCACTGCAATGGATTTTTATCTGTTCGCTGAAAATAGTAACATTACATCAACCAAAATAAGTGATTAATAACCATAATTAAAACACAGTAAGTGTTTGATCTACAAATTATAAATAAGGCCTTTAATTTAAAAATTAAGGTTGTGTTTTCTACACTTCTGCTGCCATCTCGTGCTCAAAAACATGAAGCTCATCAACAAAAACTTTTCTTGCAGGAGATAAATGCAGTCTCGAGATTTCGTACCGAAAAACAACTGACCATTAAAATATTATAATTTAGTGCAATTTCATAACAAAATTCAGTGAATAGTTGAACTACTAATCATGTAGTCTCATGTCATCTTCAGATTAGTTTGGATTACTATGAACAAAACTAAAGAAAATATTATTCACTTTTATGCAGTTTTTCTCAGTTGTTTCTGCTCGGATTCAGTCTACTTTAAAAATATGTTTGGTAGAAAAATAAAATCAATACGATCCAACACAAATTTCACACAAATGTTCTTTATTATTTTTGGCTAGCATAACAATTGAACACATTTTCAAGCGTTTTGTGTGAAAACAGTTGTTAGAAAGCAAAAATAGAAACAATATTTCCCCACTAAACTTGAGGACAGAAAGTATCAGTTAGTAAGTATTTTACATGTATTCATTATGAACATGCAGTCGTCAAAAATGTCCAACAGATACATCAATAAATCAAAAAGCAAATTCACAACAGTGTGACGTCACACTGCTAGGAGTTAAACAAGAGCTTTAAAGGTTAATTTAAGTGCTTTAGCATGAATACAAAGTCCTTTATATACTAAATTTGACATGCAGATCAATAAAGAAGCAGATTCACTTCAGAACATTTGGATAACATATTAAATTGGACAACAAATTAAAGCATAATAAAATGGTAGTAAAATACTAGGCTTAATAATTGTAAATCATAATAAGTTTAAAGTTAAAATGAAAAGTAAAATACAGCAAATAATAGTTATAGCTGATTAACCTCTACAATAAAAGTTTCAGATAGACTGAATATAAGTCTGTCACTGATGGTCAAAGATGTTTTTGAAATGTGGGTTTCATATCTGAGACCCCAGAACAGTGACATCATCTTGATATTGGTGTTAATTATATATATATAATTATACATTGCACACAATAATTAGAGAAACACTGCTGTGGTAAAACATTTTATAAAAGCTGATCACTGTCTACAATCACACAAAATCAAAGCTATGAGAGTCAAACTGCAGAGTAACAGATATGATGTGTAACATTCATAAAATAACATGAAAGTGTTTCATCAACACGTTTCCATCTTCAGCTAAATCACAGAATCTTTTTACACAGGAGTTTAATGGCTGATCCAACACAGGTTTGTTTCTTATTTCACTGGACAGATTCTAGAAGCTCAGAAAATAAGAAATATGATTGTTTGTTTGTAGCTGGAGCTTTAAATGTTGATGATGTCACAGGGATTGACACTGGTGGGCGTGTCTTCTCTCATTAAACTGGACTCATCCTCTCATTCGCATACACAGCATCCTGACCATCTTCAGGTAACAGTTGTGATGCTTCAGATGCTGAATCCTCCACTTGGTTTCCTACACGAGCTGAAACAAAGATGGATATTAATAAAAGAAGATCTGAGCATCGAGTCTGTGGTCATTTCTTCAGTCTCTGTTTACTAAACAATACAGACAAGAGGCAAATAGTGTGTGCAGCGCTTCATTATGACTGAAATATAAATGAATGATGTGCTTCAGTAGGAGATCTTTAATCTCACATTTCCAAAAACTGAAATAATTTCCAGTATAACTGGAGTCCGTACAGTTTGAGCTCAATTACCAGCAGTAAAAAAAGCAACATATGAGCAAGACTTCTTACACTTGAAGACTTCAGATACTCACAACGGAAAACCACATTGAATAGTTTGATTGGGGCTCTAAAGCTATTCTTGATCTGTAGATAATAAATCCCACTGTGTTTATGTTTGCCATTCGTGATGATCAGAGATCCAGTCCTCTTCTCCAGATCCAGTGCGCCTCTGAATCTCACATCAAGACCAGCACATGGAAACTTCTTTTGCTCATTTTTGATTTCAGCTATGGGAGACTCATCAGTTTCACACCACCATTCTAGGTGATCATCTTCCTGTATTTCTGCACCACTCTCTAAAACAGCTTCATCTCCCTCCATGAATATTATTTTCTCCACTTCATGTCACAGAAACAGAGAAATGACAAGAGAGTCAGTAAAGCATCATTGCACACAAAGAGACAGAAATATCCTGTAAATGTAAAAGCAAGAATAATTTGCAGAGGTAAATGAGATGAAAAAAAACTCTAATACACAACAAAACACTATTTGCATCTATACATAGTACATTTATCTACAGCTCTACATCAGCATTTTCGTTCAACATACAGGGGTTTAAGTAAAATTTAAAATAAAATTCTGACTGTTTTTTTTTTTTTTTGGGAGGGGGGGGTGGGGGGGTGGGGTTGGGGGGTTGGGGGGGGGGGGTGCTTAAATAACAAGTGCTCAAAGAATGCTAAAGAAATGAACTGCTAAACTGAAGATTAGAAGTTAAATCAAGGCCATTATCACTTTTTTTTTCTTTCTGGGTTTTAAGCAAAGTCCTGCAAACTCTTTCTTTTTAAGACATTTGGACCAGAAGATGGAGCTGGTACAGTGGAGGAGGCTGAGGGTCTGCTGTTTGTCCAATCATGTTTTTTTTTCCGTCAAATAAAAATATCAGGCTACCTCAAATCGATCGCTCCACAGGAAATATGAATTTAATTATGATCCGCTGTTATTATTATTTCACAAAACCTCTGTCAACATTTTTAATAAAAGTCATTAGATTAAAGATTATGTCTTATGATTATGACTTATTTCCTCTGTCTCACTCGCGGTTCATGTGTGTGCACACTACGTGTGATGAAAGAAAATGACAATGAACCTCGAGGCTCATATGTTGACTTTTTGTTTAACAATTTTGTTGTTTACATATGATATTGCATTCATTTGCATACATGTTTTTATAAGCTGTAAAATAAAAACCTCAGTTTGGTGCAGAGTTATCATTATACAAAAATCAAGAAAATCTTTGGATTTGTTTGATTCGTAGATTATGTAGGCTATTTTAAAAACTGGATATTATATAAGAACTATAAATACCTGTAATTTTCCAAATGGAGATAGGTTGGTTTGTTGATATTACACTAAATCATCAATAGCCTGTTTGTTAAGTTTCTGACATGGCTCCATGCAGCACAGAGGCCATCAGCATCAGTGCTGGTTTATGTCAACTCATCTGTGTCAAACTGTGACCAGAAATATCCTTTTTTCATTTTGCTTCTTTGGCAAAATACATCTGTAGACACGTGTGTTTGCACGTGTTACTGTCCCGAGAGTATAACAAATATGTGTTGCACATTAAGGGGCCGATCACAAAGAGCACGGCTTTCCGTTTCAAAAACGTGAGGCGCACCGCACTGCCTTTTATGTTGACAAAAAAAAAAAGAAGCGTGGTGCTCTTTTGTATGTCACTAGGAAACGACTGAATCAGTTGACCCGTATTGTGCGCGAGTCGTGTTGCTGTCGATGTTGTAATTGTAATTATTAATAATATTGTGATATTCAAGATCTGTAAAGTCATACAGCTCTGGATAACTTGAAACAGCAACCACAAGTCTCACCTCTATCATAAAAGTTCGCCGTAGTCGTCTTGACAACACAAGTCCTGCTGTCACCTCAACAGAAACCCTGCAGTGCTTTCGCGTAAAAAACACTCGCGGCCGTTAGTAAACCATTCAACAGATGCCCCTCTCAACGCAAAAAGCACGTTCGCTGTGATCGGCCCCTTATGCAGACAAACTTTAAAAACATACAAAATAATATTTTTTAATCATTTAACGGATACCATTAATCGGTTACAAATGCACCCTTTCGGTTAACAGTTAATCAGTTATTTTGAGCATCCTTGATTAAACCGCATGTGCAGGCTCCACCTGCGCAGAAAAGTTGTTTCCTGCACTTCAAATTTATTTTGTGTTGCTTAAAAGACTCACCAGTCGAAAGTTTAAATGTTAAGGCACATTGTTGATTCAAAATTTTTAACAAAACTGCATCAAATGGCGGAAAAAATGAAAGAGAGAGTAAAGTCAGAGAAAAGATTAACGCCATAACGAAACCAATCGCAAAATGTAGGAATAAAGATGACGAAATGGACACTTGTCGCTCTGATGTTCAAACAATGCACTCATATGTTGTGCAAGGCGATGTCATTCACCCACCGGATTCCACCCCAAGCATACCTGATCCAAAAAGATGTAAAAATAAGCCGTCGCTCTCTGAAATGCAAGAAAATATGATGCGATGCATACGTGAAAGAGTAAACGGATTAGAGTAGCTCTTAGGGGCAAATACGATGAGAATTGAAGCTTTAAAGAAAACAATAGAATTTCTTTTCAACAAAATGACAGATGTTAAAGACGACATGAAAAATGTGAAGGACATGAAGATAATCCATGAGGTCAGTGACCTACATGTCAAGAAAATGTTGGAGATTGATTCCAGGCTCGGTGAAATTGAGAGGTATGAACGTAAGTGGAATCTAAGATTGTATGGTTTGACGGAGCAGGCAGGTGAAAATGTAAAGGCACAGGTGGTGGATATTTGTTGTGGAGTTCTCCCAGAGTTCAGCAGCAAAATAAAACAAGACGTCGATGTCGTACACTGTCTTGGATGGAAACTTGAAGAAAACGCCACGAGAGGGAGAACCGTCATCATGCAATTTCTATCCAGATCCATACGTGATTTGGAGAGGATTTAACAGCTATGGACAGACATACGTAAACAACTGTGGCCAAAAGTGGCAGGTGGGAAAATAAGCTTACTTAGTCACCGTGCGTGCATTCATCGATGGAAAGGAAAAATATAAAGATTAGAGGTTAATTATATACCCTATCCATCAGAGGTGGGAGTAAGTCACACATGTGCAAGTCACAAGCAAGTCTCAAGTCATAACCTTCAAGTCTCAAGCAAGTCAAGTCAATTTTTGTCAGACTCAAGTCAAGTCACTGCTTATTTCAAGTCACGACAAGTCAAGTCGTAGCTTGGACAAGCAAGTCACTTTCAAGTGAATCTAATTTTATACATATATACACACACACATAAACTGTAATTTGAAATGACACTTTCATCATTAGTGAATCATATGGCTTTCTGCTTAGGGGAATGTGTGTGCTTACTTCAAAGCCATTGAAATATTATACTATTAATTAAACAAGACCCTAAATCACAAAACCAATCTTATAGTGTACAAGTACATTTTTGGGGGGAAAAAATATTGAATCAAAATGATCATTTCTTTTCTTTTATTACAAAAAATATTATTGTATTAAAAGTAAAGATCACCTTCCTCAAAGACATTTTGTACATTTAAATAACTCCAATAAAAAAATGTGTTGATTGGTAATATGAATTGCTAAGAATGAACTCTAAAGGCAATTTTGAACCTTTAGATTCCAGATATTACATATAGCCCATTTCACACATACGTTACAGACAGGTTTTGAGATCCATGGTCTGAAATAGTTTCTTGTTTTGCCTAACTTAATTCTTCTTTTAAAAAAAAAAAAAATATCGGGGGGAAAAAAATTATGCATGCAAGTAAAAAAAAACTGGAATATCGCATTTAACAGATTGTTTTAATGCAATTTTTTTTGATTAAACTTAACCCCTAACATGTCAAAAACGTAAACATTAGCATACAAATACTACAAATACTATCAGTGCTTCTCACAGGTTTGAAATATACTTGCGGTGGTAGCCAGATTGAAACACACCATTTACCCACATCACATAAATAGTTACCTATATGCGACAAACAAAACGTATTCAATTTTTTACAATAATTTCATTTTCTTATGACAATGTTATACACTGCTTACTTTCAATGGGTTAAAGTAAAAAAAAAAGTGTTAAAAAAGACATCCATTTTTCATCACCGTATTATCTGATGGCTGAATAGCAAATGAATCGTTCAAATGAATCTAATGACTCATTTAAAGCGGTTCTTCTTAAATGAACCGAATGATCCAGTCCAGCAAATTGAACTGATTCTTTCGGACCAATCTGAGAACCGATGAGCTGTTAATACTGCACATGCGTGACTTAAAACTTTTGGTTTTGTTTTTAAATGCATAATATATAACAAACGGTTGTGTATTTAACAAAAACAAGTTATTTTGAGTCATTTAACTCAAGTCCAGGTCAAGTCTCAAGTCATGACAGTCAAGTCCAAGTCAAGTCGAGTCTTTTATGGATATTTGTCAATCAAGTCTCAAGTCCTAAATTTTGTGACTTAAGTCTGACTCGAGTCAAGTCATGTGACTCGAGTCCCCCATCTCTGCTGTCCATATATTCTTTTCAAGAACTAAACGTAAACGGACATGATGGTATTTTTTTCTCTGACCATAATAATGCAGTCGTCATGTGCTTTATACATTTAACACAAAAGTTTAGTTTTTGAATACTGATCCTTATTTGTTTATTATTCGATTACCTGGGTAGCAGCATAGTTTGTATTTTATTATACATTTGCACATATACGAAAGTTAAACAAAAAATAGGTGTCATCCATTTATTGGTAAATCAATGCAACCTTGTCACCATTTGTTTAATATCATAATATCACTGAGCTCCACACAACTGCTGAAAGAGCCAGTTAGAGGTTACTGTAGGTCAGAATACACTCAATATCCCTCAAAACACTGAAAAACTTAAACAAGTTTGAATAATAAATTAAATGTATATGTATTTGGTGTACTGAAGTATATTAAACAAACTAACATTACTAAAAAATGTGTCCCCTCCGATCGTCAGTGTATAATTCACACCCTCATTGTCTAATCTATTCCCTTCTGGTCTATCATCTGTCTGCTCCTGCTGGTGGATTTTGTAACTACACTTATTTTACTGATCATCTCCTCACAGGGCCACATTTAAAAATTTCCAGGGCCAGGTTATTCAAAGGTTTAATCCGGATAAAATTGATTCGGATATAGTAATCCTTTTTCTGCGATCCGTGATCATGTAATCCAGGTTACTTTTTGAGCCAGTTTTTCAAAGCAACATCGGATTGGATCAATCTGATCCGGATAGGGACTTTTCAGGATCACTAAATCTGGATAACCAGTCCTCAAACAGGATAGGAAATTCCAATGTAGAACTATAGATATTTAAAGAGCAACAAGTAGAATAGCCAGTGTGGGGTCAATCTAACTTTATTTTTATTTGAAATGAAAACACACACATTTGAAAAAAAAAAAAAGAAAACTAAAAAAGTTTTAAATATAGATGTATTAAATAAAAAAAAAGACTTAATGCCAAAAACTCCACAAAAATTTTAGACTTCCTCATCTGATGTGGAGAGACCAGCTTGTCTGAGCTTAACCTTTAGGAGGCAGATCTTAAGTCTGGCCTCGGTTTGCTGCAATTTGGTCAGAGTCAGTTGTTCCTCTGCTTTTTCTCTGCTGTGCTTCTGCCCTTTCAGTCTCTTTTTGCAATTGTTGAAAGTGATTTCAAAAATCAGTGATTGCCATTCTTTGCATTTTTTTGTTATTCTGTTATCATTGCATGCATCACTAATACATATTCTAAAAACAAAAATATTTTCCATTGTGATGAGTATATATATCAATTAGTGACAATAAAATTTATTGTTTTGGTCAATTTTGACAGCTGTTTGGGGGATTATTTTATGAGGCCAAACTCTTTCCACTTTGCTGTAGGCCTATAGTGAAAGGCTGAATACGTTAAAGCCTACCTGACGGATAAACAAATACAATTAAAACCTTATGAATAAATAGGATATCTTGTAAGATACTGCATGATCCAAATATAGTATTATTTGATACATTTTTAAAGTTTTCATTACATTTTGGCCATGAAATCCACGCTGAATCCACCCTTCTGATGGGATCAGTTTAATCCAGATTTTTTGGATCAAAGTGATCCAAATCCTACAAAAAAAGTCTGAAAACCCCAAACTAAAGGTTTGATCCGGATCAAAACCAAGATTGGATTACGTGATTTAATCCGATTATGTTATCCGTTTTTTCTTTTGAAAAACCCATTTTCAAGATTTGATCCAATCCGTTATCCAAAATTCTAGTGGATTACTTTTGAAAAACCGGCCCAGATGCTTCTGACCCCCAAAAAAGGAACATTTATGTGTGAGAAACCCACATACTTAAACATAAAAGGCATCTAGAAAAGAAGTTGAGTAAAAACTCAATTTATATGTTTCAATATGAAGATAGATAATCTCAAATATTATTTAGAAATCATTTACTTTCTATTAGTTACATTACTGAAACGGGTGCATTTATTCAAAACATATTTTATTTGATATTAAAAAGTAGATATAGTTTGAATGTATGCCAACATTTTTTTCAATTACTTTATAATTATTAGATTAATTGGTAAGTTACTTAAGTAACAATTCAAACCATTTACTACTAATATTTACTAATATCTCTATTATTAAGATATTCACTGTTTATTAGCACTTATGAAGTATGACTTTATTTTACATTCCTAATCCTGCCCAATATCTAAACCCATCTTCTACTTTAATAACTATCAATACGCAGCTAAATGGTAGATTATTGAGCCTTAAAAGTCTTAGTTAATTGAAATTGAATTGAATTGAAATCTTTATTGTCCACACGTGTGGAAATTCGTTTTTGGCCTCCCAAACATAACAAATACAAAACACAAACAGAGCACAAACACAAAAGCTTCCTAAACCACAGATTACCAACACACAACCCTAGACATACAGACTACTTCATGGTCATTTATTCAATATGGTAATAGCAGACGGTATAAAAGATTTCTTAAAAATATTTGTTTTTGCTGTGGGTACTCTGTATTGTCTACCAGAAGGAAGTTTTTCAAATTCATAATAAAGAGGATGAGTTGAGTCCTGAACTATCTGTGAGGCTTTCCATCTGGTCTGGTTTATATACAGCTCCACAAGCTGCTTCTGGGGGTCCATTATAATCTTACTAGCCGTATTAATGATCTTTGCAAGTTTATACTTGCTTCTTGCTCCAAGATTTCCGTACCAGCAAGAAATATTATAGGAGACAATGCTTTCAACCAGACTGGTATAAACCTTGCTCAGAATACCCTTACTAACATTAAAACTATTTAATTTCCTTTAAAGAAAGAGTCTATGTGTTGCCTTCTTATAGATATAGTCTGCCTGTTCACCAAAATTTAAGCTACTATCTAAAATAATCTCCAAGTACTTAAAACTGTTTACAATCTCAACATGTTGACCCTCGATAGTAACTGGGTGACATATAAGCTGCCCTTCTCTACTAATAATTAGTTCCTTAGTTTTCAAAGCATTTAGTAACAAAGCACTCTCCTCGCACCATGTCACCAGATGTTCTATGTGCTCAAAGTAGGCTCTCTCTAGCTCCTCCTTTCCTTTGACCATAAGTCCAACCACGGCCGTGTCATCAGCATATTTGAGTAGGGTAATATTGCTTTCAGAAATCTGCATTTCACTTATATACATCGAAAATAATGCAGGTAATCACACAGTCTTGGGGTACTCCAGTGTTCAAAACAAAATGTTTATTAATGGTTTATGCTATTAATGGTTTATTAATAGCATTAATTTTACATTAAGGGCGACATGATGGCTCAGTGGTTAGCACTGTCGCCTTATAGCAAGAAGGTTGCTGGTTCAAGTCCTGGATGGGTCAGTTGGCATTTCTGTGTGGAGTTTGCATGTTCTCCCCGTGTTTGTGTTGTATAAGTGAGTTGAATAAAATAAATTGGCCGTTGTGTATGAGTGCATTCAAAAAATGAGCTGAAACGACACCATTCTAGAGATTTCATTGGGACAACTTAATTGTTTTATGTTCAATCCACATCAATTTGTTAAAAGTGTTACATGAATGAGTTGTTTGGAACCCTGCATTTTTTACAGTGTGTGTGTGAATGACTGTGTATGGATGTTTCCGAGTACTGGGTTGCAAATGGAAGGCCATCCGCTGTGTAAAACATATGCTGGAATAGTTGGTGGTTCATTCCGCTGTGGCAACCCCGGATGAATAAAGGGACTAAGCTGAAGGAAAATGAATGAATGAAAATGTTTTACATTAAATTAAAGTGTGAGCCATTTATTTAATTAAAGTTTTTTATTCTAATGTGCGTTTTTAATATTAAATGGACACATTTGATGGCTCATCAGTGAGAACATTTAAAACCGTCAACTGTAAGTATTGGAAATAAAGATGTCATACTGTGGTTTAACATGCTTCTGTAAACAAAATAAAAATAAAACATTGGTATTAGTCGTTCACACACACTACTGAAGCTCGGAGGAGCTAAAAGTGTTAAAGAGCTGCAGCTACTTCTGCTTTTCTGCATTCAAATGTGTGTGAGAGAGATAAAGTGTGAAAACCAGAGCAGAAACTGTCCAGTGCAGTGGAAAGTTTGCTTTTAATATATGTGTTTAACTATGTATCACATTTAAAAATGTCAAATAAAGAGAAGTGTATGTGATGAATCAATTTTACTCACTTCTGCATGATTTTTAAAATGCTTTTTTGTATGATTTAGAGTTGATTTCTGATGGGTTTGTTGAGATTTTGAATGGCATTGTGTTATTAGGAATAAGGGTCAAAGGTCACGTCTCTCCGAGATGATCATCATGAGACTGTAATAACATCTCAGACCTCTTTTATTGTAAATTTAAATTCTGTGTATTGATTTCTTGGTATCTTTCTCAATATATTTATATCACCATATTGTTAGTTATTACTTAATTATTATTGGTTTAGTTCGTGTTATGTTCATATTTTTACCTTATATTTATGTTTGTCATCATGAGATGTAAAATGGAGTTTTATCACAGTTTTTTAAAGCATTACACCTGCACACAAATATATACAGAATCATTTATAATCACTTTCAGGGATTTTAATGGTGTACAAACAGCTATGGATTGCCATCTATGACTAAATAAATATATTAAAAGAAATAAAATAAATACATGTAAAAAAAGTAAATAATTAAATAAATAAACAAACATTTTTTTTAAATAAGTAGAAAAAAATATATATTTTTTACATTTATATCCCTGTTTATGTCCTCCCTCCACACATTAAATAAAAAAAATGTATTTCAACATTAATTTATTTCCAATTTTATTTATTTATATTTTGTTTACACATTTTTCAAGACAATTCTATACAGCTTAAAGTGACATTTAAAGGCTTAACTCGGTTAATTAGGTTAACTAGGCAGGTTAGGGTAATTAGGCAAGTTATTGTATAATGATGGTTTTTCTGTAGACTATCGAAAAAAGAAATAGCTTAAAGAGGCTAATAATTTTGACCTTAAAATGGTTTTAAAAAAATAAAAAACTGCTTTTATTCTAGCTGAAATAAAACAAATAAGACTTTCTCCAGAAGAAAAAATATTATCAGACATACTGTGAAAATTTCCTTGCTCTGTTAAACATCATTTGGGAAATATTTAAAAAAGAAAAAAGAAATCAAAGGGGGGCTAATAATTCTGACTTCAACTGTATGTATGCATATATATATATATATATATATATATATATATATATATATATATATATATATATATATATATATATATATATATATATATATATATATATATATATATATATATATATTTTTTTTTTTTTTCAACATATGTATTTCTTAATTAATTTAATTCTACATTTATACAAAGGTGACCAACCATGGTCCTGGAGATCTACCTTCCTACAGATTTCAGTTACAACCCATATCAAACACACATTTGATGAGGGTTAAAGCTGAACTCTGCAGGTAGATCTCCAGGAACATGGTTGAGCTCTCCTGTTCTACACTATAAGATTTCACTTTGGACTCAACTCATTCCTCCGACTTCATAACACATTTATGTGGAAATAAATAAATGTGAAAATACATAAATAAGTAAATAAATATGTCGAATATATAAAAGTGGATAAATAGCTGTAGAAAAAAAATATTTATTTATAAATGTGAAAAAATACAAAAATTAAGGAATAATTTTAACAAATAAATTATTTATTATGTTTTTCATTTTTGTATAGGACTAGTATTATTTATATTTGCTTTTCATTTTTTGTTTATAATTTAGTCATTCATTTGTCTACTAACTAGCGCCAACTAGTGACTGAACACGGGGAAAACATGTTATTTTAGGTTGTGAAAGGCTTAATAAAACGCATGTGGAAATATCTTGAAGTGACTTGACGCAACTATTTCATATATTCTTCATATTTTTGATAGTCGGATAGTGTTTTTGTAACGGCTCATCATCACTAAAAGCTCCTGTGGATAATGTCTCTTTTAATGCAGATTAAACTGTTATATCTCCCTCTAGTGGCTGAATGTAGAATCACAAATCAACTGATAAGCCAAAACATGACCAGCTCCATGTGAAGCGAATATCACTGATCATCTCCTCATCATGTCAATGAGTAAACATTTTAGAGATGCAATAGCGTTTGTCGACAATGCGAATACAAAAATAAATAAATATACACTGAATGTGCAAGTGTGTAAAGTGTTGTTTCTTTCCCTTAGTGCTTGTGTGAAACTCATAATCCTTTGTTCGCCATCTTGGTTCAGTTTCTTGTGATGTCTTTCCACCTGAAGGTAACATTTATTGTTGAGTGTGGAATACAAAACATGCCACTTTATTTATTATTATTACATTTTTTATCAATTTTGAATCAATTTGGTCAGTCTGAATTTAGTCTTTTTAGCCTGTTTTGCAGATTCACACACGATAGTTCACTACATTGGAACTTTTTTGTTTGCTGAAATAATTACATTACATTCATCAAAGCAAAGTGATTAATAGCCATTTTAAATCACAATAAGTGTTTTATCCATAAATTATAACTAAGAACTATAGCTAAGGTAAAATATGAATGTAGTGTTTTCTACACTTCTGCTGCCATCTGGTGCTCAAAAAGATGAAGTTCTTCAACAAAAACTTTCCTTGTAGGAGATAAATGCAGGAAGTCTCTAGATTTAACAGTTCTTACTGAAAAAACATCAACTGACGGTTAAAATATCATAATGTACTGCAATTTCATAACAAAGTTCAGAGAAATAATTGAACTACTTCTAAAGTTATAGTTTCATTTCATCTTAAGGTTAGTTTGGATTACATTTTACATAGCTAGAGAATATTTTTCATTTTTATGCAGCTTCTTTCCTCAGTTGTTTCTGCTCAGATTAAACCTAGTCTAAATATTGTAGGTAGAAAAACAAAATCAATACGATCCAACACAAATTTCACACAATTTTCCTTTATTATTTTTAGGAAGCATAACAATTGAATATATTTTCAAGCATTTTGTGTGAAAACAGTTGTTAGAAAGCAAAAGTAGAAATAATATTCCTCCACTAAACTTGAGGACAGAAAGTTTCAGTTATTAATTATTTTACATGTATTCATTATGAACATGCAGTCGTCAAAAATGACCAACAGATTCATCAATAAATCAAAAGCAAATTCACAACAGTGTGTGACGTCACATCAATAAGTGCTGGAGTTGAACAAGAGCTTTTTTTGTTAAAGGCTAATTTAAGTGCTTCAGCATGAATACAAAGTCATTTATCTAAATCTGATCTGCACGTCAGATTTAGTAGATAAAGAAGCAGATTCACTTCAGAACATGTCACTGGACAACATAATAAATGCATAATAAAATGAGAGTAAAATATTAGGCTCAATAACAGTAAATAATAAAAGTATAATAAAAGCACAAATTTCAATGAGAAGTAAAATGCTGTAAAAAAAAGTTTAGCTGATTAACTTCTAGAATAACTGAGTAAAAGTCTGTCACTGATGGTTCAACAAGATGTTTCTGAAATGTGAGTTTCATACCTGAGACCCCAAAACAGTGACGTCATCCTGATATTGGTGTTAATTATAAAAATGAAAATACATCACACGCAATGATTAGAGAAATGCTGCTGTGGTAAAACGTCTTACAAAAGCTGATCACTGTCTACAATCACACATAATCAAAGATATGGGAGTCAAACTGCTAACAGAGTAACAGATATGATGTGTAACATTCATAAACTGACATGAAAGTGTTTCATCAACACGTTTCTGTCTTCATCTAAAATGTATTTACATGCAAATTTAACAGCTGATCCAACACAGGTTTGTTTCTTACTTCACTGAACGGATTCTAGAAGCTCAGAAAAGCAGAAAGATGATTATTTGTTTGTAGCTGGAGCTTTAAATGTTGATGATGTCACAGGGATTGACACTAGTGGGCATGTCTTCTCTCATTAAACTCGACTCGATCTTTCATTCGCTTTCCCAGCATCCTGACCATCTTCATGTAACAGTCTTGATGCTTCAAATGCTGAATCCTACACTTGTTTTCCATCAGGAGCTGAAACAAAGATGGATATTAAAAAGAGAAGATCTAAACATAGAGTCTGTGGTCATTTCTTCAGTCTCTGTCTACTAAACAATACAGACAAGAGGCAAACAGTGCCTGCAGCGCTTCATTATGAATATAAATGAATGATGTGCTTCAGCAGGAGATCTTTAATCTCACATTTACTGAAGACTGAAATGATTTACAGTATAACTAGAGTCAGTACAGTCGGAGCTCAATTACCAGCAGTAAAAAAAGCAATGTAAGAGCAAAACTGCTTACACTTGAAGACTTCAGATACTCACAACTGACAACAACTTTGAATTTTCTGATTGTGGTTCCAGTGCTATTCTTGATCTGGAGACGATAAGGCCCAGAATATTTAGGTCTGCCATTCTTGAAGATCAGAGATCCAGTCTTCTCATCCAGATCCAGTGCATCTTTGAATTTCCCATCAAGACCAGTATATGTAAACCTCTTTCGTCCATCTTTGATTTCAGCTATGGGAAACTTATGAGTTTCAAACCACCATTCTATCTGATCATCTTTCTCTATTTCTGCACCACTCTCTAAAACAGCTGCATGTCCCTCTGTGAATATCCTTTCCTCCGCTTCATGTCACAGAAACACAAAGAAATGACAAGGGAGTCAGTAAAGCATCATTGCAGACTGAAATATCCTGTAAATGTAAGAAAAATTATAAACTGCAGAGGTAAATATGAGATGTTAAAACTCTAATATATTACAACAAAACATTGTTAAAATAAAAGCAGTATTCTTCTATAAATGTTGTTTAAGATTAATCTGAATAGTAAATGTCTACAGCTTTATATCAGCATTTTCATTCACCATAATATTGACTGAAGCAAAGAAAACTGAATGAATGACAATTACATTAACAAAATATAAAAACGATTACATTTTAGCTTAAATGAGTGTGAATCCTCTTTTTTTGTATTTATTTTATTATTATTTATTATTAGTTAGTGTGAATCTGTTTGCTTTAAAGCACAAACAACTCACAGGGGATATAAAAAAAATATATAATTTCTGTATTTTGGTTGTTCTTCTGCTGCTGATCTTCACTTTAACATCTCCAATGTGTTTAATAGTGATGTTCTTGATGGTCAGAGATCCAGTCTCCTTGTTCAGCTCCAGTCTATCTATGAATCTCTAATCAACATACGTTATCTCTCTTGTGTCTCCTGTCATTTTAGCAATCAGTTCATCTTGATCTCCAAACATCCGCTGTACCCGACTAAGCTGTAAATAAACTGTGTTTGGACCCTCATCTCTGTTGTACCCCGACTGCCATGTTACACCTCTTGGCCATGGTGGAGAGTTTGAAATCTGACTTTTGTTTTGCATTTGTCTTTTATACAGGTAAGAAAACTCCCTTTAAGAGTCAGCTTCTAATCTCAGGATTTTACCTGTATAAAAAAACCTGGTAGCCAGAAATCCTGCTAATTGACAGGGAATCAAATACTTATTTCCCTCAGTAAAAATTAAATCAGTTCAAACATATTTTAAAATGCATTTTACTGGATTTTTTTTTGGTACTTTTCTGTCTCTCAAAGTGAAAATAAACCTTCCATTACAATTATAGATCGAACACTTTGTCAAGCAAACATACAAAATCAGCAGCTTATCATATTTTCCACCACTGTGTATGTGTGTATGTGTGTGTGTGAGACCACCTCTGTGAAACCTTGGCTTCGTATAAGTCAAAATAAATTGTTTAATCTATTTCAGAGTAAAAGAGTCAAATTTGTACAGTCATAAAAATAACAAAAACTATGGAATTTCAGTTTATTGCAATAAATGGTGAGTTAAATATCAAGCTTTTGAGATAAAGTACTATATTTACATTTATAACATAATAAATGTTGAAATTAATGACTTTATCAACATTAGTCTTATTATTTTGGGCCTAAAAATATTAGAGGTTAGCCACCTAAACACTGATCACAATCATCTCTGAGTTTACTTTGCGTACAGAAACAACACCTGATTCTGTTAATACCTTTATTTTCTAATATTAGAAATGACAAACAGAATAATTGATAATTTAATATCTCTCCACAAGTACGAAAGTCCCTGGAATGGAAATGTATGTGACTATAGTCTTTAGTCATGTTGAGATTTTTCCCCTCCATCAACCAAAATTTCAAGAAAGGTTGATTTTGTTTAAAAACTCAATGTGGATCAAGGTCATTTGCTTATTTGAAGGTCATTTTATGACTGAAACACTGAAAATTATTTGGTTGTAGAATACACTGATGCTATGGTTTGATGAGTTCTCCGTCACACAGGTCAGCTGTTATGAAGCGTGAGGAACTGATTGTGGATTGTTTAACAGCTAATGTGATATAAATCTCAGTGGAATTGCCCCAAATGATGACATAACATCCTATAGCAGATTATTTTTTTGGTGGAGGACGACCAAGACGAATCGGGGGAAATTTGAAGGAAAGTTTGTCATATAAGCTACCTTTATTCTTTTTTCTAAATATGCAGTTAATGCGATCGACTGTGTGTACAGTTAGCAATAGTAATACTAACACATGAAAAATAATATAGTAATTTACATTTTATACATTTACCAATATTACATAATATAGATCCGACCTATGTTTTTTAATTTTTGCATTAATATCCCTGTATAAATATTTCACTCAATTCTGGGAAATAATTTGTACCCTATTTTGTATTTTTGAAATATTTCATTTGAATCATTGAACATTGCCCTGCTTGCTAGCTATGTGCACACAGTATACAATGTTCCACATAATGAACCATAATACATAACATTTAGCGTCATAAAGAGTAGATAATTGTGATCTTACCTATAAAACCCCAGCTAAAGTTAATATGTACGTATATTTTACTGTTTTCTACATTCTACATAATTTTACATTGTGGAAAAAATGGCACTGGTATATTTAATACTGACTGAGTAAGTGAGGTCATGCCAGAGATTAAAATGATAGAAAAATGAATTAAAATCATACTGTGATTCTACTGATTATTACCTTCTTCAACAAGACCTTCTTTGGGAAGAGTGATCAAGGGCAGGGCTGCATCTGGGCTGTCAGATTCAACTTTCACTGTCACACATGACAAAATTTAGATAATCAGTATTGTTGTAAATGGTCAAACATTCTGGAATCACCTCTGTCATATTCATATATATTTTTTTAATGCCATGTCAGCAACAATTCAAAAACATTTCAGCAATAAATATACAATTAAAAACACAAATAAATTAATACATACATTTGATTAACACATTGTTTAACACATGACTTTTAACATTAATTAATAGTTAACATTATAAGTAATATAATTTATAACTAACTAAAAATGTATAGTTTTAACGTCGGATTACGACTACGGTTTTATACATTTACACATTGCGTTAACCAAGAAATGAACATCACTTAAGATGAATAACATCTTTTGTAGTTTTTACTGTGAGTTTATTTAAATTAACTAATGTAAACTATTAAGAATTTTATTGCACAGTGCTAATAATGTATAACAGCCCTTTAAATAATCCCATCATTTATCAATATTTCAGCATGTAGGCCAGATTAACATGGTAAAAAGTAAAAAACACTGTATAAATAATGAATAATTAATCACTGTATTTTGAAGAATCCATGGAATGGATATTATGGATGATCATTATGACATAGTGAACTATTGAATATCAGCATGTCTAATGCAGACTGGTGGGTATGGGATCAAATTCTCGGGATCATATTTGCGGTTGCAAATAGAAAAACAATGAGCATAGATCAAAACATTGACATTGCATGTAAAATTATAATTGTGCAAATGCAAAAACTAAAACACAGAATAAGAAACAATGAGGTTGCGTACTGAAAGATAATGAGTGTGAACCAAAAATGAAAAGCGTTTAGACTGAATCAGTTTTTCCGCTCATATCTGAAGGTTTTGTGTGCTTATGGTCTTTTCTCCTGTGCTCTTGTTCCCACATTCTGCGCTCGTTTTTTCTAAAAGATGCAATGCAAGTTTCATTTGTGAAATTCAGATTCAGCGCAGAAAGTAGGTGCGGGGTGATCAACAGGGAAGAGTAGACGATCACCGGAAAGTCAAGTCAAGTATTTTAGCCAATCACAGAGCTGCATGAGTTTACTGGTGTATGTGCACATGGAGGACACAATTCTTCTGCAAACTGACTGTCAGGGGTCAGATATTTTTAGTAGTTTGTGTAATAAATGTACATGCTTCAGTGAACCAATTTCATGTATTTAATTCAATGACATCTCATTGATTCACCAAACTTACTTCTGTTTTCGTCGCTTTGAGGGATAAAGAGGTGAATCTGACCTATACTGTAACTGGGTTATTTCAAAAGACACGGGGTTCTTACACCTTACCAAAGTCACATATAAGAACTTTTCAAGCTCTTTCCTTTCAAACCGTTCCAGCATTTTACAACTGTGATAAATGACATATTGTCACCTTAGAATTATAAGGTTCTATCTGGCATTTTTGTCAAAATGGAGTTATTCACATATTCTTATTAAATGACAATTTATTTACATGATGTGATGTCTTTTTTATAAAGTTGTTTACATTTTAAGACTTTTTATTTAAAAAAAAAAAAAAAGGTTTATCTACAAAGTCAAACTCTAGCTTGGCTCTATAGGGTTTTTTCTGTGAGCCAATCAGCATTTTTAATGTACGAACAAGGACCAATCAGGATCAGCTTTCTTTGTCCTTTCGCCAGATTGCTCCATTGACAGTGGGAAAGACCATAAGGAAACACAAAATCAGAGTTTGCTAAATAATGCCACACCACACAAAACTGAGATGTGTGTCAATGTGATGATTTAGAAGCATTTTTTGACAGAGATTGAATGTTAAAATTTACATTGCTGAAAAAGAAACAAATATTTAAAAAATTGTATATATTAAATGTGAAATATTTTTATTTGTGTTTATATGGTAAATGAAACACTTTTCAGTGTTTATTAAACTAATTTGCTCACTTTCTGTTTTCTTTTAAAGTCTGTAAATTTAATATGAAGCCTTGAATATTTAATTAAATTCATGTGGCATAATATTTAATAAATATAGCATATAATTAAATAAATATAATTCATATAAAGCATACAATTTATTCAATAGAAAAATATTAATTCGATAAAAATAACATCTGCACTGGATAAAGTATTTAGCACAGCTTTGTATGATTAATTTGAATTAAAAAAAAAATCCTAAAACATTACATAAATGTTATAGAAAGTAAAAATGTTACTTTCTCAAGCATTAACATATTGTTACAACACCAATTCATATTTTTTTAATTGCATTTCTTGAAAAGTAATGCTTCAATGAATGAGCCGCCAGTTAGAACCTTATAATTCCAAGTGGAAAATGACTTTTCAGAATTAGAAGGTTCTATCTGCATTTACCGTGTTTTTTTTACTCCAACTTGCAAATGTAAGAGAATTTTAAAAATTTACACTTAGAGTACATTCAGGGTTTCTGTCATGTTAATGTATGAAAGAGAACTTTTACACTCGTACTGTTTGCTATATGGAATGCAAAATCTTTGAAGCTCAATATCCCAAAATAATTTAGAACGCAGAGAGAACCTTAAAATTCTATGGTGACGATATTTGCCTATATTTCCAGGCAGTCTGATTTTCTGGTTTTGAATTTTAGAATATTAAATTTGATGTTCTTCATCTTGAAAACTTGAAATTGTATTTTTACAAACTGGACATCTGCAGTCTATGAAAAATGAAGTTTGAAAATACGTCTATAAAAACTTTAAAAAAATTCAAATAAATTTTTAATGGCATATAAAAACTCAGATTTATTAAATTGCAATTGTCAATAATTCTAATTACCACAATTCAAATTCAGATCGTTTTGGCATATTATTATCTTCATAGATCTACTGGCTGTGTCATATGGAATATATTTCAATAACAAAACATCAGATCAGATGTGGTTGTAATGCATGATGCCATTATGCATAGCCCTCTCTTGCTGTTATTTTAAGAACCTTTGAAATAATGCATTTATGACACCAGATCGACAGACAGTACTAGGCAACAGTATATTTATATGAAACCTCTGCAATCACAGACATGTGTCTAAAGTTACAGTATAAATGTTTTTAATGATATGACTTCCCTGGAATCACAGACAGGTGTCTATATTATCTGAAACTCCTGGAAACAAATGCATCCCCTGCCTGGCCGGAGCAGCCACGAGTTGCATTGGAGGGACATCAAAACTCCCCCTTCATCTGATCAACTGGAGGAGCAACTGTCAATCACTACTAATGGACCAATGATGACGCTGAAACCCGCCCGTCATTTAAATGAAACTCGCAATGGAAACACAAGCGCAGAATGTGGGAACAAGAGCATAGGAGAAAAAACCATAAGCACACAAAACATTCAAATATGAGCAGAAAACCTAATTCAATCTAAACGCTTTTCATTTTTGATTCAAGCTCAGTATCTGATTTGGGGCCTAGACAAAAGACGATAACCATTTTCAAGGTATACTGCGGTTTGGAAAAGTCAATTTGTTTAAAACTGCCAACATTTTCTGTTATACCGCTGCTACGACACATGTAAGATTTTTTGTTTTACTTTGTTTTTTTAGGACAACCATATCTCCATCAGAAAAGATATTCAAAGATGCCATTTTAAATTGTAAATAAATCTGTGTTTTTGAAAATAATGAAGACAGAAGTCAATGATTCATTTGAATTATTTAGCCTGACATGTTTACTGCTCCAAAATAAATTAAATGTTTCTCAAAATAAAATTGTGTTCAAAGGGGAAAAAACAGTTTACACAGACATTCAAAATAACTTATTTTAGATCAGTAATCACAATGCCATGAAACCGTGATATTTTTATCCAAGGTTATCATACCGTCAGAGTCTTATACTGGCCCATGCCTGTGTGGTTCAAGGACCAGGATTGAGAAACTGTAGTGTTAAAGAGGTTTCTGTTTGTTCTATGGTAATATGCATATTTTGCATATGGTATATACACAATGCTTGCTTTATACATTCAAGAACTATTATGCAATTGCTTTATGTTAGAGTATATATTTGTAGAATGTAAGTTTAGAGACTAGTGATGTCTTAGAATACTTATTAATAAATAACAGATTCTTGATTCTTGATTAACTTCAGGTAGTAGAATACTTCGATTTCTCGATCACGATCCTTTTAAGAAAACTAGATTTAGCTTGACAACTGTATGCACTGCTTACTAGCTGCATCTGGGTTGTGGACAAGATGATGTATAAAAAATGAATGAAGTTAGTACTGTCTTCATTTAAAATGCAGTACATGGTTAAACATTTAATTGTCTTCCATGTACTTATTGTCATAAGAACTGCTGTCAAATCAAATCAAATAAACAACAACGACAATAATAATAATAATAATAATAATAATAAATAGTTAATAAATTCCTGTCGATTTTAGCAAATGACAATATCTTTTTTTCATCCATAAATTTCTAAATACACAAGATCTTGTGAGACACTATATGGTCATTTAATAATACATATGAATCATTGAACATTGGCACTGCTTGATGTGTATACAGTATTCAATGTTCAGAATGTTCCACAGAATGAACCTTAATCTGCAACATTTAGCTTCATAAACAGTAGATAATTGTGATTTTACCTATAAAACCCCAGCTAAGATTTGTATGTGTGCGTTTTACTGTTCTCAACATACTCATTCTGCGTAATTTTTCATTGGGGAAAATGAAAATGTCAGAGATTGAAATGATAAAAAAATGAATGCTTAAAATCATACTGTGATCCTTCTGATTACCTCGAACTGGATCATTTTGGGAAGTAGTGACTGAGGGCGACGCTGCATCTGGGTTGTGGACAAGATGATGTATAAAAAAAAGAATAAAGTTAGTACTGTCTTCATTTAAAATGCAGTACATGGTTAAACATTTTTAGCTGCTATTTCTGTCATGCAATCCGGAAAATCACCAGGTTCTGACTTTTTCTGAATTTTTCAAAAAATTTTCTAAGCAGCTTGCCCCTTTTTTAACAGTTGTCTTTTCTGACTCCTTTAAGACAGGGCCTCTTCCTCCTACTTTAAGTCAGGCGTGTATTTCTTTGCTACTTAAAAAGGATAAGGACCCTCTGGATTGTGCGTCTTATAGACCCATATCTTTACTTAATTGCGACGTTAAAATTTTAGCAAAGGTGATTGCCTCAAGGTTAGAGAATGTTCTCCCTAGCATAATCTCTCCTGATCAGACAGGCTTTATTAAGAACCGCCATTCATTTTTTAATATTCGCTCTAGATGCTGAGAAAGCATTTGATAGAGTAGAGTGGGATTACCTTTTTTTAGCTTTAGAAAAATTTGGATTTGGCCCTAACTTACTTTCATGGATTAAATTATTATATAGTACACCTTCTGCTGTAATTTTAACCAATGGTATGCAATCCCGTTCATTTAATCTTCAGCGTGGAACTAGGCAGGGTTGTCCATTAAGTCCATTATTATTTGCTCTTGCCATCGAGCCACTGGCAATTGCTTTACGTGAATGTCAGCAAATTGCCGGGATTACACGTAAGGATGCCATGCACAAGGTAAAGACTTACTGCTTTATATATCCAATCCACAAATTTCCCTGCCCCCGGCTCTAATTTTGTTAGAGAACTTTGGTAGGCTCTCGGGCCATAAGCTCAATTTACACAAGAGTGAACTTTTCCCGATTAACATGGTAGATAAGCAATTGCAGTACTCTAATATACCTCTGAAGATAGTTAAAAATAAATTTACTTACCTTGGTGTTTGTATTACCCGCCAGTATAAACAGCTGTTTAAGCATAATTTTGGAGTGCTCTTGGAACGAACTGAGAAAGATCTCTCTAAGTGGTCACCTTTAAGGTTATCACTTATAGGACGCATTAATTCTATTAAGATGACGGTCCTTCCAAAATTTCTTTATCTTTTTCAAAGTTTACCTCTTTTCATTCCTTTATCTTTTTTTAAATCTTTAGATTCAGTCATTTCTACTTTCATTTGGAATGGCAAACATCCTAGGTTGAAGAAAGCGCATCTTCAAAAGCCTAGGTGTGAGGGTGGTAGTGTTAATTTCGTCACCTATTTTTAATTTAGTCTTAGTCTTGTGCCAAATGTCCTTGTTAGTTTTAGTCATATTTAGTCATTCACATATCTTTTTTTGTTAGTCAAGTTTTAGTCGACTAAAAGTCTCGTCATTTTAGTCTAGTTTTAGTCAAAAGAAAACTCAAGGTATCTTAGTCAAGTTTTAGTCGACTAAAAGTCTTTTAATTTTAGTCTAGTTTTAGTCAAAAAAGAACTCAATGTATTTTAGTCTAGGTTTAGTCAAAAAATGGTAGTCTTTTTTTTTTAATAACACATTATTACTGAGATTATTACTGATACACATTTCAGTAAAAAAAAGTGTTTCACATATCTCAAACATTGGTTAAATGTCATAATTACCTGACAAAATACACTTGTGGAATGATTTTTTTTGAACGCAAATGTTAAACGTGTCTGGTTTTCAATTTCTGATTGAAAGACACATTCACAAATGATTAACCTGTTCTTTTGTTTTAACCAACACAATTCAAAAGCTGGGTCCCAACTGACTCCGACTGACAACTTAAGTTACAAAGGTTTTTAAAACTGTTTTGGTTGCCTTGTGTCTCATGTTTCTGTTCAAATCAGAAATAAAATAAATATACTCTGAAAAACTGAAAAGAATAGGCCTAATTTACTGTGGGCCTAAAATACAACCTATTTACAGTCTAGGTTGATCTAGGGAAATAACAAATAAGATTTAACAAGGCTTTAACAAGGATCAACAATTAACAGTGCTTTTGTTACTACAGCTACTGATACTAAAGCTTACAACAGCAGTGGGAAAGGAGGAAAGTTTATGTTAAAAGGTTTGGAAAAACCTGAGGGATGAGTTTGTTAAAGCCAAAAGAGGCCATGGCAAAGTGAAGACCCAGTACACAATTAAAGAAACATGTTTATCCACCAGTCATAGGTTTTACACTGATGTATATGTTACAATTTTGAATTTAAAACAATTTAATAACTACAAAACTAAAATGAATTAAGAAATTATTGCTTTGAAAACTGGAAATGAATATTTGAACCTTTCGGTTTACACCGATGCCTGTTTTTCTAGGCTTTATTGGTGATAATGGTCAGGAATGTTGGACCATTATTACCCTTTTAGCATAAGTAGAGGACAGAAACTAGCCAGACAGTTAATATGTGAATTGTGGAGCGGCTAAATCTAAAAATCTAAATCTATTTTTTAGTAAGTGTGCTTTTTTTTTGCTTTTATTCTTGCCATAATAAAGAATATATTTGTAGTGCAGCCCATGTTCTCTTGTCATTAATATTTTAATAAACTTTAATAGGTAAAACTGTCTGAGATATGAACAAAAGCAAGTGATGCATCAAATTTGATTAAAAAAAATCTTGAATTGTTATAAAGATCCTTATAATCATTAAAATAATTTATAAAAACAATAATAATAATGTTAAAAAATCGTGAATGATATTAATGATATGACGTAGTTCCGGAAACTTTCTACCTCTCTGGTTATGTCTGTCTTTACGGTCAGTTACTTTTGACCGCCCCCTGTCGTTTTAAAGAATATCACAACGGCGAACGCGGCAAGTATAAAAGCCTCGTCCGTTTCGCGAGGTGCGCGCGCAGTCAGCGGAGGTGCGCGATGCGGCGCCAGGCGAAAGTATAAGTCCAGCTTTAAGCGGGATCCGCTTCGCGTCGGGGTCCTAATCAGCCTGTTGGTGTTGTATTAGCTAATGTTACAACCGCCTCGCTTTACATTTATCCTTTAACTCACATAATTTAACATAAAAATAAAACTTTTTAAACAGCCAACTTAAAGTGTTTATTACAAATAAATGTTAATGAAAAAACATGCATTTAAAGCACCCCCACTTTCCGTGCCCGTGATGTGAAGACCCACACATGCATGTGGCAAAATTAGTTAACATATAATATATATAACCTGCTTAATGTGATAAAACACCATAGCTAACTGGTTGATTTACAGCGTAGATGGCTAAAATCAGCATTAGCTTATGAGACGTTAATTTAGCTTAACTTACCTGAATGTGTGGGTGGTTAGCCTTTATATGTCGTTTAAGGTTGGTGGTGTTTTTCCCCGAAATTGTTTGTTCGCAGTGTTTCCCGTCAGTTATGATGACACATTCTGACTTTTTGTTAGTATCATTATACTTAAAATGCAACCAAATATCGAGCCTCTTCCTTCGACCTAGCATGTCGTCATCGCTCGTCACGTGTGTGTTCAGCAGGAGTATGAGACCTGTAACTTGAGCAACAGCGCAAAGCCGCAAACTCATTCTGAATATTTTAAAGCCGTAACAGCTGATGAAAAAGCAGAGACGATTGTAGACGAAAATGAAGAGAGATTTTATCTTAGTTTTTATTTTATGCAAAACATTTTCGTCTCGTCTTTTTTCGTCAACAATAATGCATGTTAATTTAGTCTTAGTCAGAGTTTTTGGACAGTGGTGCAGTCTTGTCATCGTCTCGTCTTAGTCATGAAAAAAAAGGTCGTTGACGAACATTTTTCGTCTCGTCTCGTCTGACGAAATTAACACTAGAGGGTGGGATGTCACTGCCTAATTTTAAGTTTTATTATTGGGCAGCGAACATGCGTAATACATTGTACTTGTGGCATTATCATCTGCAGCCTAATAAACCATCCTGGGTAGATTTGGAGATGCATGCTCATAATCAAATTTCTCTCCCGGCTCTACTTGCGGCCAAGCGGCAATTGATTTCTTACAAGTTTATGGATTGCCCAGTGGTGAAACATTCACTAAGGATCTGGATTCAATTTAGGAAGCCATTTAGTTTTGATAGCCCTTCTCTTCTCAGCCCTATAGCTCAAAATCATTTTTTTTCACCTGCAATGCAAGACAGCTCGTTCAGAAATTGGTCTGATAAGGGGATAATATGCTTTAAAGACCTATTTATAAATAAAGTGTTTGCATCTTTTGATCAGTTGATATCACATTATGGGTTGGTTAAGTCTTTTTTTTAGAGTCTTGCAAATAAGAGATTATGTTAGATCCCTCTTACCTGACTTTCCTGTCTTGCCCTCTGGAAACCATTTAGACTCTTTTCTTTCCTGTAATATATTAGTTAAAGGCTCCATTTCTGTATTGTATAATCAACTTCTGAATCAGTCATCTTCCCCTACAGATTACATTAAGAGTGCTTGGGAAAAGGACCTTTGTGGTTCGATTTCAGATGATCTGTGGGACGATATTCTTAAACAAATTCACTCATCATCAATGTGTGCCCGGCACTCTCTCATTCAATTTAAAGTAGTGCACAGAGCTTATATCTCTAAGACTAAATTAGCCCAAATGTTTCCTGGTACTAGTTCTTTGTGCAATAGATGTCATTGTGCTGAAGGCACTTTATTCCACATGTTCTGGACCTGTCCTAACTTAGAGCATTTCTGGCGGTTAATATTTGATTCATTGTCTGTGATTCTTCAGCACAAGTTAGAACCAGATCCACAGGTGGCAATGTTTGGGGTTACTTCAGAGGAAATACAGTTGCCTTCATCAAAGTGTAAAATCATTGCTTTTTCAACTTTACTGGCACGCAGAGCTATTTTGCTAAAATGGAAGGATTCTCATCCTCCCACTCATGCTCAGTGGATTAGAGAAACTATGTCTTGTCTCTATTTGGAAAAAATCAGGTTTTCATTAAGAGGGTCGGTGGGGAAATTTTTTAAGGTGTGGCAACCTTTTATTGATTATGTGGAAAATCTCAAATAATTTGATTTTACTGTACAGATGGTGTGTATGGTTATATGTTTGTATTTTTTTTTTAAACATTTTATCTATATATTTGTCTATTTAACTTGGTTTTTATTTTTTATTTTATGTATTATTATCTTTATTTATTTTTTATTTTATTATTTTTTTTTTCGTATTTAGACCTACATGTACAATTGTAAACTTGTTAATCTTTGGCTAATGTGAGCGCTACCCGCTAGTTGGATTGGTATGGGTCAGGGGTTTGTATTGTTGTTTTTCCTGGTTTGAAAAACTGAAAATCAATAAAAAATATTTAAACAAAAACATTTAATTGTCTTCCATGTACTTATTGTCATAAGAACTGCTGTTATTTTTTAAGATAAATAAAAAAAAATCAAATAAACAACAACGACAATAATAATAATAATAATAATAATAATTCTCTTGTAGGCCATCCTCCTGCAGGCCCACCACCTGCAAGGCGAGCCATAAGGGGCTGGTGCATTCTGGAACGGGTGGTGGTCAAAAGTTAGTACCATGACAACTCGATCGTCAGGCACAGAAACTAGCTCTTGGGACATGGATTGTCACCTCACTGGGAGGGAAGGAGCCCGAGCTTGTGCGGGAGGTGGAACGGTACCGACTAGGGATAGTTGGGTTCACCTCCACGCACAGCTGGGGCTCTGGAACTCAACTTTTTGAGAAGGGCTGAACTTTCTTCTTATCTGGAGTTGCTCACGGCGAGAGGTGGTGGGCTGTTGTAGGCTTGCTTATAGCTCCCCAACTTAGCCAGCATGTTTTGGAGTTTTCTCTGTTGAACGAGAGGGTTACCTCTCTGCGCCTTCAGGTCAGGGATAGGTCTCTCACTGTGGTTTGTGCCTTGGGAGGGTTGCTGGAAGGTGCTCAGAATGAGGACTCTGTTGTTCTACTGGAGGACTTCAATGTCCACATGGGTAATGACAGTGATACCTGGAGAGGCGTGATTTGGAGAAAAGGCCACCCTGATCTGAATCAGAATGGTGTTATGTTATTGGACTTCTGTGCTAATCACAGTTTGTCCATAACAAACACCATGTGCGACCATAAGGGTGTCCATCAGTGTACATGGCACCAGGACACTCTAGGGCGGAGGTCAATGATCAATTTTGTGGTATCATCTGATCTCCGACTGTATGTTTGAACATTTGGGTAAAGAGAGGGGCAGAGCTGTCAACTGATCACCACTTGCTGGTGAGTTGGATCTGCTAGCAGGGGGGAAAGCTGGATAGACCTCACAGGCCCAAACGTATTGTGAGGGTCCTCTGGGAACGTCTGGCTGAACCTCAAGTCAGAGGGATTTTCAACTCTCACCTCAGGAAGAGCTTTGACCAGATCCTGAGGGAGACTGGAGACATTGAGACCAAGTGGTCCATGTTCTCCAACTCCATTGTTGACACGGCCGTGAGGAGCTGTGGTCATAAGGTCTGTGGTGCCTGTTAAGGAAGCAATCCACGAACCTGGTGGTGGAAACCGGAAGTAAGGGATGCCGTCAAGCTGAAATAGTAGTCCAACAGGGTTTGGTTGGCTTGCAAGACTCTCAAGGCAGCTGATGTGTATCAACAGGGTGCTGCAGCCCGGGTGGTTGCGGAAGCAAAAACACGGGCCTGGAAGAGTTTGGGTATTGATTAGAGGTGGGCATAGATTAATTTTTTTAATCTAGATTAATCTAGATTAATTTCAAAATTAATCTAGATTAATCTAGATTAAAATGGCTCATTTGAATTCTGCCGAAGGTATTCAGAATATGTGTGCTACCCAAATAATAAGTCTTTGAGAACGGGTTTCTCAAGCCGGGTGTCGCATTAGACCACTGTCTCATCTCCAAAATGTTTCCAAAATGCATCACAAACTGCTTGAGAAACTGTTCTACTATGATAATTGGTGATGAAAATAAATGATGTTCAATAAGATGTGTTTACTTACTTGTGTTTACTAACTGTTTATTCAGTTAAACATGAATGTTGAACTGTAGGCCTACATAAGCTCCAAACATTGAATTCTGATGAGCTTTATCAGACTAAAGTCAGCACTGAACTAAACAGAAATGGAATTAAGACGTGGAGTATGCAGATTTTAGTGGCATTATTGAAGTAAACGCGGCGGTCTTTAGGACCTTTCGCCATATTTTCCGACAAGGTCCACACGCGGCTGTCAGAAAGGACTGCACACACACATACACAAACACACACACACACACACATCGCGAAATGCGGAAGTTTTTTTTTTTCTTACCATTTGGCATGCGTTATTAAACTCCATAACTCTCTCACCTGTCCTTACTCCGTATTTGCGTCTATATTACCCCAGTTTGTCACGAAGGAATAAATGAAAAGTGAAACTGCAGTTAGAGTCAGGCATCCTGCTGATTTGATTCAATAGAGCAGACGGCTCACCGGTCAGGTATACATCCGCGGTAATATATCAAGGTGAAAGTCATCATAGCTTGCGTAGAATAGACCCAGCTCCCAACCCAACTTTGAGAATAGATTAACGGCGATATTTTTTTTATCGCGCGATAAGAGTCTCGCGTTAACGCCGTTAACGGCCCAGCACTAGTATTGATATTGTGGGGCTGTCTTGGCTGGCACATCTCTACAATATCACATGGAGGTTGGGGACAGTACCTCTGGACTGAGCAACTGGGGTGGTGGTTCCCATTTTTAAGAAGGGGGACCAGAGGGTGTGCTCCAAATAAAGGGGGATCACACTCCTCAGGCTCCCTGGGAAAGTCTATGCCAGGGTACTGGAGAGGAGGATCCGGCTGATGGTTGAACCTAGGATCCAGGATGTGGTGCGGTTTTTGTCCAGGTCGTGGTACACTGGACCAGCTCTTAAGGGTTCATGGGAGTATGCCCAACCAGTCCATATTTGTTTTTTGGAATTTGACCGCGTCCCTTGTGGTTTTATGTGGAGGATGATCTGGGAGTATGGGGTCAGAGGCGCTCTGTTAAGAGCTGTCTCGTCCCTGTATGAACAGAGTAGGAGTTTGGTTCGCATTGCCGGCAATAAGTCAGACTTGTTTCCATTGCATGTTGGACTCCGGCAGGGCTGTCCTTTGTCACCAATTCTGTTCACAATTTTTATGGACAGAATTTCAAAGGGCAGCCTTGGGCTGAAGGGGGTCTGGTTCGGGGACCACAGGATTTCATCTCTGTTATTCGCAGAAAATGTTGTTCTGTTGGCTTCATCGAACATGGACCTTCAGCATGCACTGGGGCGGTTTGTTGTTGAGTGTGACGTGGCTGGAATGAGAATCAGCATCTCCGAGTTTGTGGCGATGGGGCTCCACCGGAAAAAGGTGGTTTGCCATCTCCAGGTTGGAGAAAAGTCCCTACCCCAGGTGGAGCAGTTCAAGTATCTTGGAGTTTTGTTCACAAGTGAGGGAAGGATGGAATGTGAGATTGACAGGCGGATTGGTGCAGCGGCAGCAGTAATGCAGTTGATGTACCGATCCGTTGTGGTAAAGAAAGAGATGAGCCGAAAGGCAAAGCTCTCATTTTACCGGTAAATCTATGTTCCTACTCTCACCTATGGTCATGAGCTTTGGGACAAGATCTCAGATACAAGCGGCCGAAATGAGTTTCCTTCACAGCGTGGCAGGGCGCACCCTTATAGATAGGGTGAGGAGCTCTGTCACCCGGGAGGAGCTCGGAGTAGAGCCGCTGCTCCTCCACATCGAGAGAAGTCACCTAGGGAGGTCTTCCAGGCATGTCCTATAAGGAGGAGGCCTCGGGGAAGACCCAGGACATGCTGCAGGGACTTTGTCTCTCGGCTGGCCTGGGAACGCCTCGGGATACCCCTGGAGAAGCCTCTGGGAAGAGGGAAGTCTGGGGTTCTCTCCTAAGACTGCTGCCCAAGCGTATTCTGCCTATCAGAATACATATGTGGTTTAATTTTTAAATTAATATATAAATATGAATATTTCACTTAACTCTGGGAAAATATTTTAACCACAATTTGAACATTTGAACCATTTCAGTAGATTTTTCCGCAGAAAACCATAGATTTAGTTTCAATTAAGTTTATTTGTTCGTTTTTTTTAATGTTTTTTTTGCCTGTAGCTAGGATGAACACAAAAATCTTTAACAGAAAGCTGTTCCAAGCCAAAAATATACACATTATTGATAACCCTGTGAATCCCTTATCTATTAACGATTAAGCATGGACATTTAAAGGATGAGTTATCCTTGAGCTGACATGCATCCACGACTTCACACATTACAAAAAGTGTGTGCAGTGTACGTTATCTTATATAAGATTAATAGCCATAAATACGAAATGTATACTCTCATTTTAAAAATCACGAGACCATCATCTCACAATGTTTATTAATAAATAATCTTATTTTTTTAATAAAACTATTTAGCAATTTAGCTAAATTTAGCAATGCCGCGCCAGACAAGCCAACTGCAGAGAAACAAAGCAACCATTGCGGCAACCGCAGTAAGCGCTTTTTCCGAAGTTCAGCTGTTCTATTTTGCACTTGATTATTATGTGTTTAATGTTAAAAAATCAATAATGAATATATAGTCCCACAAGAGTATGTAGGCCAGTATCCTGTGTGTGTGCGTCTTTTATCACTGATGCCGCTCTCTTCCAAACCCGAAAGTTGATTCGTATGTCAGGCAATATTTCGGCTTTTAAATGAATGAAAAGTTAATTTAGATGATATATTTAAAAATTGCAGTAAAGTAACTGTGACGTGCGGCCACACATCGAAACTGAGGTCTGATCTCATCACTCTCTCGCGGTCATCCAGACATCGATACGGAGATGCCACACAAGTCAATTTTCAGGTAACTTCCATGAATCTGGAAAACATATTTTTGCTTGTTCACTAGTGAGGCTAACGTTTACACTTCGCCACAACTGCACCAAATCTGCATTATTTGTTGTTGTTTACGTTCAGTTTATTTGCTTTGCGGCTCTGCATTGTGCTTTAAACTATGACAGGACATGTTTTATGACTTTTCGCGTTTGCCTCTCTTCCCTATGTTGCTGGTAAATACACAAACTCAATTCTTTTAACAACTTGTGCAATACTTTACAATTCTGTTTGCACACAAGCTACATACACACACACTGCACAATTATTTTCACTGTATGTATTATTTTTTTATTATATACTTATTATATTATGTTATATAATTATATATTATATAATTCTTTTCAGTTGTTTATTGTTTTGTCTATTTCTATACATTTCCTATTGCTGCTGTTGTTATTGCTTGCATCACTGCAATGACAATAAAGTCTCTTTAGTCTTTACATCGGTGGATTGGTGTGTTTTAGGCCGGTTTTTCATTTTTGTACATTACTATATGAAATAACAAAACTGACTCATTCTGTCATTTCTGAAAGATCAATAATATAAAACCTAATATTATATAAAAGCATGAATTCATTAATGATTATTTTTTCTGAATGTTAAAGTTGTTGTTTAAAAACACACTAATTTTAATACACTTTTTAATTCTTAAAAACCTCAAATGTCTTTGATGTATACTGACAGCAAGGGTCAGTGTTTGTCACCATAGATTATAATGCAAGTTAAATCCACATTTTGGTTTTAGTTTAGACACATTATGAAGAGTGCTTGACTAGCTCATTGTTTTAATAGTATGTCATGAGTTTTTCTCTAAATGACTAATTTCTTCTGTATTGTACATGGAGGTTCAATGCTGAAAATTGTCACAAAAGAAAATGAGGTGGCCTGATCCAGCACTGCTCCAGAGGCACCAGCAGCAGCACAGGTACAGACACAGAGACAGGATGCAACCCTGAGGACCGCCCATCTCTACAGGTAGAGAGAGCGTTTTATTCCTTACCTTTTGTAAAGTTTGAAATTGGGAATGCTTCTGCAGAAGACACGTCAGTGTTTACTTTGATGTAAACTATTATTTTGTAATCAGAATCAGAAAGAGCTTTATTGCCAGGTATGTTCACACATACGAGGAATTTGTTTTCGTGACAGAGCTTCTACAGTGCAACAGAATTACAGACAGGACTAAAAAACAGATAATAAATATATTTTAAAAAGTGAATGCAAATATACAAATTGACAAGTGTATGTACAGCTATATTACTATATACAACATAATATGTGCAGCTGTTATGTGCAAATTGGCATGTAAAGTGTGTTGTTAAATAAGTGTATGTGTATAAAAAATTTAAATATTTGAATGTTTAAGTATAATTTTGAGTGTTTAAATGCACATTTATCCATATAAATAAATAAATACATGTTTAAATATATGTTTGTGTGTTTTTGTTCCTCTGTGGGGGCACCACAGTAAAATTTCGCATAGGGCACCCTTTTGGTCAGCAGCGGCCCTGACCGCAATGATGTATAAACTCTGACTAGGCGCTTTTATTTAGCCTGTAGTCTTGAGATTTTTTACATAATGTTCCATTACTTAAAATTTCTTTCATTTTTTTTATTTATAGTTTTATATAAAATAAGTGCTAGCTTGTTTAGCTGTGATCATTATGCAAGGATCATATTTCATATTCGGTTTATTCTTCAGTAGCCTATAGATTCGTTAATAATGCATTTTATAAACTGAGAGTTTATAAGGACTAAGCTATTAATATATAATACATTAGGCTAATTAATACATTAAGACATTGAAGTCAGGTAGGACAACAAATCACATCCATGTAGTGAATTACTGTTGAGTGGTATCAGTGCGTGGTATTGGCCTTTCATGTCCGATACAAGTACGAGTATTTTAACCAAGTATCGACCTGATACCCGATACTGGTATCATATCGGTGCATCCCTAGTTATTTTGATGGGTTATAGCATGAAAACAGACTCTAACTTAAGTGATGTCACACCCATGAATGTTTTTATAATTAAGTGTACTGTCCCACATTAATGCTCCAAATATGTTTATATTACTGTATCAGCTGAGATACTTACTTTTCTTTCTCGTTTTCTTTATAAGTCCGGCTTAATTTCAGCAGCACATAGAAACAGAGAAATTAGAAATTAGAATTAAATTTGTAAAGGAACATCCTCATTTGACATGATACATTTTCTTAAAAAAAATTTAAATCAACAAACAATATTTACTGCATTCTGATTTGGTTACAGATGCTCATGAATACCTTGCCTGAAATATTTTTTTGCAATTTTAATGTATTGTTGTTGGTTTTTTTGTTTGCTTGTTTGTTTTTCTTGAGAGGTGAGTTCTGATATCTTTATTAAGTGATCTCTATTGAGAGACTTGTGATGTCTGTGAGAAACTAGTGGCATCATGCAAAGATTTCCAGAAAATTATTCTCTAAAAATGCTAGCAGCACCTTGCTCTCCAGTATTTTGGGGATTTTGTGTGCTATGATAGCATAACAACACCAAAAACACTATAGAACAGTGGTGCTCAACCCTGTTCCTGGAGATCTACCTTCCTGCAAAGTTCCAACACTGATCAAACGCACCTGAACCAATTAATTAGGAGCTGAACAGCACTTGATAATTATACGCAGGTGTGTTTGATATGGGTTGCAACTGAAATCTGCAGGAAGGTAGATCTCCAGGAACAGGGTTGAGCACCCCTGCTATAGAAGATTAATCAAGCCTTGATAGCATAAACAGACATAATCAAACATATTAATGTAGCTGTTGTAAATTCAGGATTTGTAGCAAAGATTCTATATATTGTAGCCCAATACTTGGCAATTACACAAACCTTTACTCAACTACCAAATCAGTCACAAGCAGAACTTAAGAATTTTTAATGCAAACTACAGAAACATGATATTTTAATTTAACACATTCCTATATTGTAGCAGAATAAAGCCAGTTTGTCACCACTTGCTGTATTAGTTGTAATACTTACTCAATCTTTTAAAGATATCTTCATCTGTCACAGCAGCACATAGAAAGAGAAAAAGAAGATGTGTAAGGTTTAAGATACCTCAGATACTTTGAGCACTTATGCACTATGTATCTTTTTAAAGTCCACTTAGCATAATGAATTAGGATGGGACAATAACATTCTAAGCAGTGGCGTAGCGGACGGGCCCGCACGATTTGCATTTCATGAAAAAAAAAAACATTTAAAAAAAAAAAAAAAAGTTTTGATAATTTTCCTATTTAAAGCTTGAGTCTTCTGTAGATACAGTGTGTAAAGAAACCAATGGAAAAAAAATACTATTTTCTAGGCCAATACTGCAAGGAATTTCACTCTCGTTGTGGCGTAATAGTCAAGTAAACTCTGCAGCTCTACCATGGATGCACCAGGTGGAGTGAAATTGCACAGCGCATGAGAATGGACTGTTTTCAGAGGGCACATTGAAACCATGGAGACATGAGAGACAGAGGGTAAATTGTTAAATTTAAAGGTCAAATGTCTACCACTCATTATACTTAAATAATTGACTAATACCACCTCTAGAAGAAAGTATTGTAAATTATCTAATTATTATAATAATGTAAATTATGCAACCCAAGCATGAAAGCATGTTCTAGTACACCTGAAAAAAAATTGACAGTCAACTCTTTAAAAATGTGCAATGTAGGACCCCTTTAAAATTGTATTCTGTGTTTACTCAGGTTATCCTTAGGTTTTGTTTTCTATTTTTTATAGCAGTTGTTCATACTTACGCAGTTGGTTCAAATGTGCAGTGATCTTCGCTTCATGTCACAACAGCGCATAAAAAAAAAGAAAAGAAAATTGATCGTTCAGTGAAAACATGTACATGAAAAACACTCAGAAGAAACTGATTTTTGTGAGCTTCTAAAAAGCTATTTATTATATGCAAGACTTTATTCAGTAACAATTGTCAGCAACAGTAGTTGTGTTGTGTTAGAACAATAGTTAAAGCCACCTTATTGTGATCAACAATGAATAATACCTTCTATACAAAAAAAATATTAAATTATGTTTTAATGTCAAAGAATGACTAATTATTAACAGTGGAAAAATTAAATCATACATTAAAACTTTATTGCAGCAAATTTTTATATATACAAAAATATGTATTGTAGAGAGTCATCGGATCTTTCCAGAACTGAACTAATCACACACCATATTATCCTTAAAGATTGGTTGGTGCCTACATGTCTGACCTTTGATTAAATTTTCAAAGCAATCCACAGGCAGCCAGCAAAAGGTTATCCACAGGACGACTTGCCAGTTGCGATCACAAATGCTCGCTAATTAACTTTACATCTTAAAACAATAAAAGAGGCTACACTCAAATACCACCCCGATCTGCTTGTGCAACCGCTTCAACAACAAGCCATCAAAACTCTGAAACACTGTCATAACTACAGAATTCCGCAGAGAGCCGAAACCCCAGGAAGGACTTAACCTACGACACTGCCTCGTCCAACATCCGTATCCCTAGCAACTGACTCCAAGCTTCCCTTAAAGTAAGGAATCCCCTCTTCACCGACAAGGGAATTCCAGCACGTCATTGGAGTTGCTAACAGTGACCAATCAGCTTCGCCAGTATTTCCCTTTGGACCAGTCGAGGAAACAAAAATACCATCAGAACGCAAGTAAAACAAACAAGGTTTTGTTACGGTTCCCGTATATTTGTATACGAGTAGAATTTTGCCTCCCGTTTTCTCTCTCTCTCTCTCTTTCTCTCTCTCGCTTTCTCCCAGCCTGTCATTTCTTTTAGGTCCGCCTTCGTGACCGCTGATTGGTCGCGAGACCTGTCAATCATCATTGGGCGACGTGGCGCGGACACATAAAAGGACGCCAGGAAAAGCAGAAGGAGCGCCTTTTTTCTCTTGATCTCGTTTTTGTCTATTCTGCTGACATGACTTTGTTTTTTCGTTGTAATTCATTAACTTTCGTTTGGGTAAAATTGTTTTGTATTACTTTTGCCCATTTTGGAGAAACTTTGTGATTTTTGTACCTCTTTATTTTGATTTGTTTGTTTGTTACTTTGGCGCAACTCTTTCTGGATCAAATTAGAGATCTATTCTTCATGTTCACACTTTTCTCTGAGTAAGGTGGATAGGGAAGATGTCGTACGACTTCCATTTTGCAAACACGTAGTTAATCAATTGTTAAACCATCAGGTAAGAGGTGAACGCCATCTTTGTATTTTTTTTTTTATATAGTTCAGAGTAAGTAAGATACGGCGCACGGCGCTGAAGATTTTTCTTTTCTTTTGTTTTCATGTTTCTAGTGAGGTAAGGGGTCTGTGTTTGAGTTAGAATTGTTTTGTTATATTTATTTCTTTTATTTTGGCTTCACTTTCGTCCCCTTACTCCTGAGTTGAACATTTTGTTTTGTTTGATACTTTGTTGAATTGTTATTCATTATTGTTATTATTGTAAATATTTTTCTTCTTTCATATATATTTGGACATTGATCTAATTTCACTTTTGTACATTAAATCACTTTTGTTGGCATTTTCCGTTGTTAGTGTCTTTTGCTTGTCCCACCACAGTGAAAGTACCACACCTTTTAAATGTTATTCCTTTTACCCTAAACTAACATCAAAGAGGTTGTAACATTTATTGGGGGCTCGTCCAGGATTATTAAAAATCAGGATTTAAAGAGCATGATAAAATACTAAAAGGGTAAAACTGGTGTGGTTATTTTTACATTGTGTTGGTGGCAAATAAAAGTCATTTCGTTTTGTATATCATGTCAGCAGATAGTAGGTTAGGTTAGTATTTCAGGTAGGGTACTAATTCTAGTTTGGTGTTTGATTATGGAAGCTTTTAGCTTGCAAAATTTTGTTGCCAGTCCATCAGAGGAAAGGTTAAATTTGTGCAGGAAGCAGGATTTATTGCGGATCGCAGACCATTTTCAAGTTCCTGTTGGTAAGCAAATGCTTAAGAAAGAAATTAAGGAAAAATTGATTTTAGGATTACGAGAGTTAAATGTGTTGCCTGCATCAAACGTGCAAAATGTTGAAATTGGCGTTGAAAACCCTGGTGACGTGGCTCTAGCGCAAACTAGTCCTGTGAGAGAAGAGATGCGAGGCGAAGCTGTTGCTGATGCGGAGGCGGGCGCCGATGCAAAGGCCGGCTTACCTCCGTTTGATCCATTCTCACCTTGTTCTGTTGATTCACGTGGGGACTCGCGACTTAAAGTCCGGCTCGCCCGTTTGCATTATGAAGCGCAAGAAAGAGTCCAAACGCGCCAAGCTGAAATGAATTTGCGGCTGGAAGTGCGCAAATTGGAAATTGAGGCAGATAAGCAGGTGAGGCTTAAGCAGCTTGAGTTAGGGGCAGTGAAGGTTGCTGATGACTCGACTGTAGGGCTGGATACTGCACAGATCTCCTCTCCTTCTCCGCACGCTGATTTTATTCCGGGCACCTTTGATGTGAGTAAACACATTGCACTCGTTCCTCAATTTAGAGAAACCGAAGTAGATTCGTACTTTAATGCGTTTGAACGCATCGCTACTTCACTTCGTTGGCCTCTCGAGGTCTGGTCATTGCTTTTGCAATGCAAGTTATGTGGTAAAGCACAAGAGATTTGTTCTGCATTATCACTTGAAGAAAGCTTGAAATATGAGTCTGTGAAATCCGCAATATTACGTGCTTATGAATTGGTTCCAGAAGCTTATAGGCAGCGTTTTAGAAAGCACAAAAAGAGTCATGCACAAACTTTTGTTGAATTTGCGAGAGAAAAAGGAATACTTTTTGACAAGTGGTGCACTGCTAGCAAGGCTATCGATTTTGAAACTTTGAGAGAGTTAATGTTACTGGAAGAATTTAAGGGATGCTTGCCAGAACGCATGGTTTTGTACCTAAACGAACAGAAAGTTACGTCATTGGCACACGCGGCTGTTCTTGCAGATGAGTACGTGTTAACTCACAAAAATGTTTTTATGACAGCACGTCCTGATAAGTCACAAGCTGAAAACCCGCAATCTCACACATCACATTTTAAATCTAGTCCACCTCGTAACAAAGAAGAACGTGAGTGTTTTTACTGCCACAAAAAGGGGCACGTGATTTCCGAATGTATGACATTAAAGAAAAAGCAGCAGTCACAACCAAAGAGCGTAGGTTTTGTGAGAACTTGTGAAACTAACAGTACTGTGCATACAGGTGAACAAGTGGATGAGAGCTATCGACCTTTTATGCTTAAAGGGTTAATTTCTCTTACGGGGAAAAATGAGGATCAGACAGAATTAAACATTCTTAGAGATACTGGTACCATGCAGTCCTTTATTTTAGCTAGTAAATTACAATTATCTGACGATACATTCTGCGGATCTAGCGTTCTTGTTCAAGGGATTGAGATGGGTTGCGTTAATTTCCCACTGCACTTTGTGCATTTGCAAAGCGACCTGTGCACCGGCTTTGTGCGCGTTGCTGTGTGTCCGTCATTGCCTGTGAAGGGAGTTGACTTTATTCTTGGAAATGACCTGGCAGGTGGAAAGTTGATGCCTGTCATTGAAGTTGTGAATGAACCAGAGTTTTGTGAACCAAAAACCATGTCGGAAACAGACGTTTTCCCAGCCTGCGTTGTTACGCGCGCTCAGTCACGCCGAGTAGGTGATGTCGTTGATTTGTCAAATTCATGCATGTTTCCACTGCTCTCTGGTGATGCGTTGCTGGAAAAACATGAACAGACAAACAACGAAAAATCTGAATGTGAAGGTAAAATTTTGCCTGATGCTGAGACACTCAATTTACCTGTGTCGCGTGAGAAAATAATCACTGCACAGAAAAACGACAAAACACTTAGCACTGCTTTTAATTCAGCTGTTTTAATGGATGAGACAAAGCATAAGAAATCTGCTTATTTCGTGGATAACGATTTATTGATGAGGAAGTGGTGTCCTCGTGCAGACAAAAATTCGGATTGGGATGTAGTATGTCAAATAGTGGTTCCAGAACCCTATCGACAACATGTTTTATGTCTAGCTCATGATCACCAGCTAGCTGGTCACCTAGGCATTACGAAACTTATTACAGGATTTTAAATCATTTCTTCTGGCCAGGATTAAAGAAAGATGTTGCTCGTCACTGCCGTACTTGTCATACCTGTCAGATTGTTGGGAAGCCGAACCAGAAAATTCCACCCGCTCCGTTAATTCCAATACCTGCGATGGGAGAACCATTTGAACACGTAATGGTTGACTGTGTTGGTCCACTTCATAAAACGAAGTCAGGTAATCAGTTTTTACTAACCATCATGTGTGTTTCTACCCGTTTTCCAGAGGCGATTCCACTGCGAAAAATCACCGCTCCCGTCGTCATCAAAGCGTTGGTGAAATTCTTCTGTACATTTGGACTACCAAAAATTGTACAAACTGATCAAGGTACAAATTTTTTATCGAAACTTTTTAAACAAGTACTCGAAACCCTTGCGATCACTCACCGCGTCTCAAGTGCATATCACCCTCAGAGTCAGGGCGCACTTGAACGATTTCACCAAACTTTTAAATCGATGTTGAAGAAATATTGTCATGACACAGCTAAAGATTGGGATGAAGGCGTTCCTTTAGTACTGTTTGCTGTCAGGGAAGCCGTACAGGAATCCCTGGGCTTTTCTCCAGCTGATCTCGTGTTTGGACACCAAATGAGAACTCCGCTCAAAATTTTAAAGGAACGAATTTTAGAACCCACGTCAAACTTGCGCACCAATGTGCTGGATTATGTTAGCACATTTCGAGATCGTCTTCACAGTGCTTGGTTGCTCGCTAGCGAGGCTTTGAAAAACTCTCAGGAAGGAATGAAACGCGAGTATGACAAGAAATCCGTGGCGCGATCATTCCAACCTGGAGACAAAGTGCTCGTATTTTTACCTGTTCCAGGCGCATCATTGTCAGCCCGTTTCTTTGGTCCATATGTGATTAAGAAAAAAATGAGTGAAACTGACTACCTGTTGTGTACACCCGATCGCAAACGAAAAACCCGTGTTTGTCATCTAAACATGCTAAAAGCATACCATGACCGAGCGCTGTCAGTGGCGAATGTTCCGGCGCAGATTGCAGGGCCCGCGGTCTCTTCTGTTGCATTAGCCGCTGATTTAACATGTTCGGAGCTTTTGGAAATGGATGCGGATGGTGTTGTACTTCGAAATACTTCTCAGCAATGTGCCAGGTTAGACAATTCGGAAATTTTAAAAGATCTACACTCTCATTTGAATCACTTGACTGTGGAACGTAGCATGGACGTTATAAGATTAATTTCTGATTTTAAATGTCTATTCGGTGATGTACCTACTCAGACCAATGTCTTGAATCACGACATTAATGTAAATGGAGCTCGTCCTATTAAGCAGCACGCTTATCGAGTCAATATGATGAAGAGATCTGTCATGCGTCAAGAGGTAGATTATTTAATGACTAATGGGTTAGCTAAAGTCAGTTGCAGTCCTTGGAGTTCTCCATGTCTTCTTGTATCAAAATCAGACGGTACATTTAGATTCTGTACTGATTACCGTAAGGTGAATGCTGTAACAGTACCTGACAGTTATCCATTACCGCGAATGGAAGATTGTATCGATAATATCGGATCTGCACGCTTTGTGACAAAGCTCGATATGCTGAAGGGATATTGGCAAATACCGCTTACTTCCCAAGCTTCTGATATTTCTGCTTTTGTAACCCAAGATCATTTCCTTCAATATAATACTATGGCTTTCGGACTCCGAAATGCACCAGCGACGTTCCAGCGTCTTGTTGATTTGGTTTTATATGATGTTCCTAACTGTAGTGCTTATCTTGACGATTTGGTACTATATTCGTTGAGTTGGTCGGAACACATTAGCTTGTTGAAAACTGTGTTTGAACGCCTAGAGAAAGCAAACTTGACACTCAATCTTGCAAAATGTGAGTTTGGAAAAGCATCTGTTACTTACCTTGGTAAGGAGGTTGGCCAGGGCCAGGTACGTCCGGTGGAGGCTAAAGTCACAGCGATAACAGAATTTCCCATTCCAACTACCCGCCGAGAATTGCGGAGATTTTTAGGAATGTCAGGCTATTATCGTAGCTTTTGCAAGAACTTTTCCACTGTTGTGAATCCTCTCACCTCACTGCTTAGTCCGTCCAAGTCTTTTGTGTGGTCTGATGAATGTCAGCATGCTTTTGAGTCTGTCAAGACTTTGATGTGTAATGCACCGGTTTTAATGGCACCAGATTTTTCTCGGAATTTTAAACTTGAGGTGGATGCAAGTACTGTAGGTGCTGGAGCTGTCCTTATTCAAGAGGATGAAAAAGGAATAGAGCACCCTGTTAGTTATTATTCACGTAAGTTCAATAAGCATCAGTTGAACTATTCGACTATTGAAAAAGAGACCCTTGCTCTACTGCTTGCACTGCAGCATTTTGAAGTTTATCTTGGTTCGAGTAATCTTCCTGTGGTGGTGTACACGGATCACAATCCACTTGTGTTTTTAAACCGTATGTGTAATCACAATCAACGTTTAATGCGTTGGGCACTTGTCACTCAGAGTTATAACCTGGAGATCAGACATAAGAAGGGTTCTGAGAATGTGTTGGCTGATGCTCTCTCGAGGGCATAAATGGATCATGTCTAGTTGTGGATATTTGGTTTTTTTTTTAACAAAACGAGTTTGTTCGTAAGGGTGAGAGTGTTACGGTTCCCGTATATTTGTATACGAGTAGAATTTTGCCTCCCGTTTTCTCTCTCTCTCTCTCTTTCTCTCTCTCGCTTTCTCCCAGCCTGTCATTTTTTTTAGGTCCGCCTTCGTGACCGCTGATTGGTCGCGAGACCTGTCAATCATCATTGGGCGACGTGGCGCGGACACATAAAAGGACGCCAGGAAAAGCAGAAGGAGCGCCTTTTTTCTCTTGATCTCGTTTTTGTCTATTCTGCTGACATGACTTTGTTTTTTTCGTTGTAATTCATTAACTTTCGTTTGGGTAAAATTGTTTTGTATTACTTTTGCCCATTTTGGAGAAACTTTGTGATTTTTGTACCTCTTTATTTTGATTTGTTTGTTTGTTACTTTGGCGCAACTCTTTCTGGATCAAATTAGAGATCTATTCTTCATGTTCACACTTTTCTCTGAGTAAGGTGGATAGGGAAGATGTCGTACGACTTCCATTTTGCAAACACGTAGTTAATCAATTGTTAAACCATCAGGTAAGAGGTGAACGCCATCTTTGTATTTTTTTTTTATATAGTTCAGAGTAAGTAAGATACGGCGCACGGCGCTGAAGATTTTTCTTTTCTTTTGTTTTCATGTTTCTAGTGAGGTAAGGGGTCTGTGTTTGAGTTAGAATTGTTTTGTTATATTTATTTCTTTTATTTTGGCTTCACTTTCGTCCCCTTACTCCTGAGTTGAACATTTTGTTTTGTTTGATACTTTGTTGAATTGTTATTCATTATTGTTATTATTGTAAATATTTTTCTTCTTTCATATATATTTGGACATTGATCTAATTTCACTTTTGTACATTAAATCACTTTTGTTGGCATTTTCCGTTGTTAGTGTCTTTTGCTTGTCCCACCACAGTGAAAGTACCACACCTTTTAAATGTTATTCCTTTTACCCTAAACTAACATCAAAGAGGTTGTAACAGTTTCTATCCATTGCTGAACTGGTGTGAATTATATTTAAGTAGTAAAGAATAGCGAAATTCTCTGCTTTTATGTTTCTCTCAAGTTGCAATGCTAAGAACTTAGCAAATGCTAGAATTTGAATCCTTACTAGCTCTCTGTCATAACTCTTCTCAAACTGCTTGTGTGTATGTATGTGCATTTGTGTGTTTTATGTAGATTAGTACGTTGTGTTGTAGAGTAGCAATAAACTTTGGTTTCGTTTTAAGATCCTTGTTGGTGTGTTGTGTGCTTTATAAGTTAATGTCTCAGCTTCAGATACTGCTACCTTGCTCATTAAATAATTAGATACTGTTTTTATATTGTTATTGTTGGCCACATAATAATATAATACAGGATTGCTTTACACTGACCGTTCTATTTGCTGGACAAATGAGTAGGTTAAGTGTAAGCTTTGAATAATTCCTTGTGAATCACGTTCGAATCTTCGGATTCGAATCCCCAAAGTTTAAATGTGATTTAAACCAAAGAGCTGATTCTTACAGTATATTTTTAGCATTTATATTTCCTTTGTAATACTTACGTAAATCTTTATCACAGGCAGTGGCTTCATGTCATGGAAGCACATAGAAACGAGAAGAAATGTAAGGAAATAAAAAGATCTTAATATGCTTGTTTTAAATTCGCTGTTTCAAACAGAAATAGGATCAGCCATCAGTATATTCATGTCTATAAAAAAATAAGCTCAACACAAATACAGACATATTGTATTACTGAAATTACTGAACTAAATTAATCAAGAAAAAACTTGTGGTCACAAATGTAAGCACTGATTATTTAAAAATAAACTTAGTTTAAACTCTAGTTTCACACAGTTAATATTTGTCTTTTTGTATCAGCTGTAATACTTACACAATTTCTGTAGTTCTTCAGAGATCTCCACTTTATGTCACAGCAGTACATAGAAACAGAACATAGATTATTAGTGAACTAACAGAACTAACAGAAACTGATTCTTCATGAGCTTCTTCGATAGTTGAAAAAAATGTAAACACTATTAAAACATTTATATATAAGCTCTATTAACATGTTAAATCTATTTTCTTGTTATATTACTGTAATACTTACACATGTCTTTTTGAGCTGTAACAGAAGCAAAGAGAAATGAAGATTATTAGTGAATGAACAAATCAGAAATACTAAGAAGAATCTCTGATTGTCACTTCAATATGCATAATTGTATTTGCAATAGGTATAAAGGATGGGTATTGAAGGACAAGTTCATACAGTATGTAGTAATGTCAATGTTTTTATTCACTTAATTCTTACAAAAATAAAATGGCTCACATATAATGGATTAGGGAAATAACATATATAAGTAACAACAATAAGTAATCTTGATTTTATCTTTAAACATATTTCTCTATGTATCGATATTTAATGTGGGGCAAGTGACCCTCCAGGACTGGCTTTATTATGTCACAGATGAGTCTCTTTGCTTACAGTGAAGTTTGGTTTGTGATCTGTAAACCTGTTATAGTGATAAACACTGCTGAATCCAAACCACTAGGGTTGCCAATCTACCAGGATAATACAGTGAATACCAGTATTATGTTGTACCCTGTCTTGCCTTTCTTTGGATTGCACCTATACTGTAAACAATGACTACGTTTACATGGACATCAACAATCAAATTATTTGCCTTAATCTGAATAATATATAATAATAAATTATAATAATTGCGTCACCGTGCTATCCACGTTTCCTCCAGAGTTTCATGTAATTTTGGGTGTTTCATTTTTAATTTGTCGGCTTTAATTGCAGTTTGGCACTTTCACTTTAATTTGGAAACATTTCATGCATATGCCCCTCGTGACAAACGAGATATTGTATGCAAGTATGAACTGCTGGAAGAGTGTTGTTTTAGTGGAACTTGATACCGAACACCGAATGGAGAAAAAAAACCTCGGCATTTCGTGAAGCAGGTATCTATGGTCCTTCACTGACTCAGTAGGTGCAGATAATAATGTCAAACAGCCATGTGTGTGTAGACTATCCTGTCGCAAAATGTGGCAAAAATCCTACACGACAGTGATAGTTTGACTGCAGTGTTTACATGTCTGTACTGCACTTCAATAATGCGACTAAAATCAGAATACTCCACATGTCTTAATTCCATTTCTGTTTAGTTCGATTATGACTTTAGTCAGACTAAGGTAATCAAAAAAACTCTGTTTACATGGTCGACTCTTAATCAGAGTATTGTCTTAATCAGTAATTTTGGATTATTGGTGTCCATGTAAACATACTCAATGAAGCTTTTGACAACACAGTCAAATAGAAGCCGACATAAGCCTGATTTATACTTTTGTGTCGAGTGATCACCATACTCCACAGCGCATATCTTGAATTCAGTACAATACCAGAATATAATAGCTCGGTATGGACACTTAATCTATTCCACATGCGACAATTAACAAGCCTCAAAAGATATGATAAATAATACAAATTCATTTGAATACATTTTCCCTATATAAATACCTTTGTTTCAAATTGCAGCAGTTTTTTTTTTTTTTTTTTTACATTTTGTTGAAATAATGATCATATGCAGTATTTATTAATACTGGTTAATGTTAGGTATGTGTTTAAAACAGTAATGTCAACACAGTACTACAGGCGACATAATAGTTCATTTAAACTATTTTTATTACTAAAATAGATTATTTAGATCTGTATCATTGTAAGGTCAGCTTACCTAATGGATTATAGCAAAATTTCCTTTATTGTAAAGTGTTACTCTAACAGTCAAGATTCTAGATTTGACAATCAACAGTCAAGACTTCAGATTCAGAAAGCCAAAAAAAGTATTAAATATAAATTTATCTCTGTCTTGGCACATAAACCCATACACTTCATATTTTTGATATTGAAATTAATATAGCAAAACACTGATTTATAGCAATGCTTGCATACAGGTGCAGTCAAAAGACTAGGACTAATACCAAATAAAAAAATTGCTGTCAAAACTAACACTGCGTGGGTGTGACAGTGGTCAAGTAAGCCCACTTAAATAAAATGCATCAAAATATAATTCTATAATCATTACTATCATTATAAATGCTTTAGAATTTGTGAAATCTTGATGCTTAATTTAAAGGGAATAAGAAATCCTTTTTACAAAATCATGTATAAAAGGTTTATTTTACCCAAACCGAAAAACAATTCAACAATTAATCAAATTCAAACATGTTGGGCCTATAAAATCAGAAAAAGTAGTGTGAAATCCTGATGGAAAAATGTTTGTATTTAATTACAATACAAAACCACATATTTATAATCAGGGATAGGCAGTGTTTATGGTACATTCATTCATTCATTCATTCATTTTCTTTTTCACTTAGTCCCTTTATTAACCTGGGGTTGCCACAGCAGAATGAACTGCCAACTTATCCAGCATATGTTTTATGCAGCGGATGCCCTTCCAGCTGTAACCCATTTATGATACATGTATTTCAAATACGTATCCTAAGTAATTGCCTGAAGTATTGAAGAGTTGTATTGTAAACAAATATATGAAAAAATTTGTTAACAAAATAGTTCAAATCAACTCAATTTATTACCCTTGTAAAATATTAAGAGGTTGAGGAGTAGAGGTGAACAAGATGACAGAAAAGCTATTGCTATCAAACATAGTTTACTTCACTAAGTCAGTTTAATGGTGAATGGTTTAATGGTTATCGAACAGAACTATTGAAAGAGGTTTGCAAAGACATGTTATGCTCCTTTGAAAATGTATTTTGTAGTTTTTTACAAGACATACAAGTACAGTGCATCTGGAAAGTATTCATAGCGCTTCACTTTTTCCACATTTTTTTTTCCACAATTCATTTTTTTTCTCAAAATTCTACACACAATGGCCCATAATGACAATGTGAAAAAATATTTTTTGAAATTGTTGCAAATTTAATACAAATAAAAAACCTGATAAATCACATGTACATAAGTATTCACAGCCTTTGCTCAATACTTTGTTGATGCACCTTTGGCAGCAATTACAGCCTCTTTTTAAATATGATGCCACAAGCTTGGCACGCCTGTCTTTGGAAATTTTTGCCCGTTCCTCTTCGCAGTACCTCTCAAGCTCTATCAGGTTGGATGGAAATCAACGGTGTACAGCCATTTCAGATCTCTTCAAAGATGCTCAATAGGATTTTGGTCTGGGCTCTGGCTGGGCCACTCAAGGACATTCACAGAGTTGTTGTGAAGCCACTCCATTGATATTTTGGCAGTGTGCTTTGGGTCATTGTCCTGCTAGAAGATGAATCGTCGCCCCAGTCTGAGGTCAAAAGCACTCTGATTTTTTTTTTGTTTTATTCAGGATGTCTCTGTACATTGCTGCATTCATCTTTCCCTATATCCTGACTAGTCTTCCAGTTCCTGCTGCTGAAAAACATCCCCACAGCATGATGCTGCCACCACCATGCTTCACTGTAGGGATGATATTAGCCTGGTGATGAGCGGTGCCTGGTTTTCTCCATATGTAACACCTGGCATTCAGATGTCCGATAGATGTCCGCTAGCTCTAGGAAGAGTCCTGGTGGTTCCAAACATCTTCCACTTACAAATGATGGAGGCCACTGTGCTCATTGGAACTTTCAGAGCAGCAGAAATTTTTCTGTAACCTTCCCCAGCCTTGTGCCTTGTGAGAATCCTGACTCATAGTAGAGCTACACGATTCTGGCTAAAATGACAATTGCAATTTTTTTGCTTAAAATAAAGATCACGATTTTCTCACGATTCTGTAGATGTAAAATAAAGGTTAATAGGAGTGGGCTATAATTGTTGTTATTTTAGAATAAAACTATTCATAATTCTGATGTTTGAGACATGTGCTTGCAATCTGCCATTGACAACATTATTAGACCATTTTTATTTTCTACTGGTAAAGTCAGACATTTGTCATTATCAGATTCCCTCTTGCATTATATTCAACATTAGGCTAGAGTAGTTATACTGACACTGTTAAACGTTTATTATAATGCACAACACTGTGTTCGCTATGAAAGAAAAACATAGTAAATGCTTGTCATAATCATTAATCTAAAATGCGATATGATTATTTAAATGATGTGGGTGCTTTCAGTTTCATTTTCACTATGCGGTTCATACTTCCCGTGCGGCTCCCAAACGATCGCTCTGTGCCACAAACTGAATGTTATTTACAACTTTATTACCTGTTATTCACAGCCTATACAAGTTCTGTTCACTAAAGTAGATGTCATTCACATGCACGCGCCGGCCCTCTCTGTGGTAACAACTCACGGTCAGCTCACGTCACGTGTCATTTCGGGGCCGCGAATATATCATTACATGAAGACAGAAATGACATTTTTGGGTGAATTATACCTTATAAATACAGTGTGTGACTCTTTCAACACTATTTGGAGGTGTCCACCTTGCTGAGCAATGTATGTAAAACAACATGAAGACTTGTGTGGCTGCCTTTGCTTCTCTCCTGAACTTGAAAATATGATTGGCAGAATCGTAGAAATGTTGGATTAAGATCGTGTAGGGCAGAGGTCTCAAACTCAATTTACCTGGGGGCCGCTTGAGTCAGAGTCTGGGTGAGGCTGGGCCGCATCAGGATTTCCACAAGAAATTAATTATATTATTAATTTCAAAGTTTATTTTTTTTCATCTTATTTTGTGTTACAAAATACAAATAAAGAGATTTGAGAAGATTGGAATTTTTAACACAAAATAAGAAGAAAAAATAAACAAATTAAAAATTATTAAGAAAATAAAATCAATCAGTAGTAGTAATAATAATAATTATTATAATATTTAGATTTACTGTTATCCACTGCATTGCTGTTGTTACAGGGGGAAAATCATTTTTAACTTGTTTTCACAAGTAACAGTGCGACCGTATAATTGGTCCGGGTTATCGGGGATTCTTATTGCCGATCAGTGTTGCCAACTCAGCGACTTTGTCACTAGATTTAGCGACTTTTCAGATCCCACTAGCGACAAATTTTCAAAAAAAGTGACTTTTTTTTGTGTTACTGGAGATTTTTTATAGACTGTCGTTTGTCCATTACTGTACCGTTCCTATTCTTCTCAACAAGCTGCGGGTGAGGCGGCCCCTCCCCCGCCTCGGAGCACTGGCTGGCGGCCCAGTCCTCGAACAGCAGCCTCTCCCAGCTGCAGCCTGACAACAGATCACCCCTCTGCGTACCAAATGATTTAGCACCGGCAGTGTGAAGGTATTTCCCTTGTACAGTCAAATCGATCTGCTTCTCCTTTATTTTAACAATTTAATTTGACCGTTTATTCTTTTCTTGTTCACAATCAGAGATGTTTTAAGTGAGAGTTTCAGAACTTGTCTGAGTTTATTACGTCTGAGCGATTACTGCAAATTCACTACTCATCTATAATGATATACTGTATTCAAACAGCAATACATTTAGTTAAATTGACATGCTTACATAAAGCGTAGTGCAAATATAAATACCCCATTTACTTACCATAGGCCAGGGGTCATCAACTATATTTGTCAGAGGGCCAGAATTTTACAAGACAGTCTCCTTGGGGGCCGGACTCCCAAGAAGAAAATCAAATAAAAATCTCATTTTGGCTTAACATTATGTTTAATGTTTATACTTTTTAATTCTTATACTTTTGGGATTTTTTGACAGATATTGCGATTTCGATTTGATTTTGAGTGAATAATTCAGTAATCTGTATTTTAGCTTCTTACTGCTAAAATGCAGTGAGTGTTAGTTAAAAAAGGAGCTTAAAAGATATTAATCAGTATATAAAAAATCTCCAGTAACACACAAAAAAAGTCACTTTTTATGAAAATTTGTCGCTAGGGGGATCTGAAAAGTCGCTAAATCTAGTGACAAAGTCGCTAAAAAAAGCGAGCGATTCCTCCATGTTTTAAATTTCCATTTAGAAAGGTCATGTTTTGATCCTGGATTGGTCTCATGCAGTCAAGTGATGCGATTTCGCAGGTCAGAGTTCACCAAGCTTGAACTTTGCACTGCAGCAATCTGCGAAACTCGACGCATGACTGCGTTTCCGGTCTGACGCATTTGCGTGCGTATGAATGGAAGTCTATGGGAAGTAAAGTCCAGTGTGACCGCGGCTTCATGCAGCCGTTCGCGCTGTCCTATTTGTTATTGTTATTGTGCTCACTCGATTGGCTAGTAAGACTGTCACACACAGACACCTGTCAAACACAGACGGCAGTCATGCATTTGCTCTGAGCGTGGAAATTTAAATAATATATATGTCATATCGCAGCCTTTTACGATTAGCTAATCGCAACAATCCAAATCGCGATTGCGATTCGATTTCTATTAATTGCACATCCCTAGTGTGGACCACTATTTTCTTTTAGATCCTCACAATTTTGGAATCCAGTCGCGGGCCGGATTGAACGGCTCAGCGGGCCGGACTCGGCCCGCGGGCCGCCAGTTGATGATCACTGCCATAGACTGTTAAACAAACAGAAACGGTAGAACGTGATGACGTCAGTAATATGCAAATAAGCGTATGACATAATCCAGCGACTTTTCGGGCAGAGCTTAGCAATAGTTGGCAATAGTGTTGCCGATGGACAGGTGTCGATATGTGACTGCAGACGACTACATTAGGCTGCACTGTGTTCCGTTTACTTTACTTTTATCCCGCGTACGCATCAATTTGATTTCTTTTGTCAGGGAGAGAGAGAGAGAGAGAGAGAGAGAGAGAGAGAGAGAGAGAGAGAGAGAGAGAGAGAGAGAGAGAAACTTTTAAACAACTACTAAGAAAACTTTTAAACAAAAACAAGGGAATGAAAAATGGTTTGACTTTTGATTGTAAAACAATAAGGAAAAACTTAAGACAACTAGCAAATCAAAAACACAGACAACCAGAGAATACAGATGTACGTCTTCAGTACTGCGAGGAGCTTAAAAAAATATAAAAACACAATCAGAAAAAAGAAAGAAGAGTACATCCAAAAACAGCTCAAAACAATCGAAGAATCTCTGGATTCAAACAATTTCTGGGCCAACTGGAACCTCCTTAACAAAAATAAACATGAACAGCTAACAATACAAAATGGAGACACCTGGAAAAACCACTTTGAAAATCTGTTTAGTAAAATAAACATGAGTACTGAACAATCGCTTATATATGATAAATTAACTCATACAGAGCAAATATTTGGCAAATACCAAAATCCGTTAGACTATCCACTCACAGTAAAAGAGCTACTAGATAAAATACAAGTCCTACCAACAAAAAAGGCAAGTGGTCCAGACGGTATCCTTAATGAAATGATTAAAAACACAAATCACAAATTCCAATTGGCTATAATGAAACTGTTCAATTTGGTTCTGAGTGTTGGTGATTTTCCTGACATATGGAATAAAGGATTAATAATGCCCATATTTAAAAGTGGAGACAAATCAGACCCTAATAATTACAGAGGCATCTGTGTGAGCAGTAATCTGGGGAAGCTGTACTGCAGCATCATCAACACCAGACTCATAGGCTTCCTTACAGAGCACAATGTCCTCAGCAAAAGTCAGATTGGGTTTCTGCCAAATTACAGAACATCAGACCATATCTTCACCCTTCAGACTCTGATAGACAAATACGTCCATCAAAACAAAAACAAAATATTTGCTTGCTTTGTAGATTTTCAGAAAGCGTTTGATTCAATTTGGCATGAAGGTCTGCTGTCTAAACTTCTAGAATCAGGTATCGGCGGTAAAACATACAACATTATAAAAACAATGTATTCAAACAGTCAGTGTGCAATTAAAATAGGCAATAAGCGAACAGAATTCTTCACTCAGGGGCGGGGTGTGAGACAGGGCTGTCCACTGTCACCAACCCTCTTCAATATTTACATCAATCAATTGGCAATGCTCCTAGAGCAAGCAGATACGCCGGGTCTCACACTATACGACTCCAGTGTAAAGTTCCTGCTGTTTGCAGATGATCTGGTGCTGCTGTCGCCAACAGAAGAGGGTCTACAGCAGCAGTTGGATATCCTGCACAGCTTCTGTCAGACCTGGGCCCTGACCGTTAACCCAAAGAAAACCAAAACCCTAATATTCCAGAAAAAACCCAGAAGTCAGGGAAAGAGACACAGTTTCACCCTTGGTATGACAAAAATTGAACCTGCCACAAGGTACACATACCTTGGCTTGAAAATAAGTGCTAATGGGGAGACTAAATTTGGCTGTGAATGAACTGAAAGAGAAAGCAAGAAGGGCCTTTTACGCCATTAAAAAATCAACACAAATAGAAATTCCAGTTCGAATCTGGCTCAAAATTTTCCAGTCAGTGATTGAACCTATAGTGTTATACAGGAGTGAAGTGTGGGGTCCTCTCCTCAGTCATGAGTTTGATAAGTGGGATAAGAATCCAATTGAAAGCCTACATGCAGAGTTCTGTAGGAGCATCCTCAGGGTACAGAGGAACACACCCAGCAATGCATGCAGGGCAGAATTAGGCCAGTATCCTCTACTCATGCGCATTGAGAAACGAGCTGTTAAATTCTGGAAACACATAAAAATGAGTGACCCCAACTCTTATCATTATAAAGCCCTCAAAAACCAAGAAATGGACATTGAAAAAAGCCCCCTGATTCAGATGGTCCTGAAGCTGCAAACACAAAGCAACACAACGAATATGACTAACACACACACACACACACACACACAAAAACACATACACACACACACACACACACACACACACACACACACACACACACACACACACACACACACACACACACACACACCTAGATTATTATAAATGAATCATTGTAAATATACTGATTATTATTGTTTTATTACTGTTTTTATCCTAAAATGTTGGTTGTTACATGGACAGTTTATTCTGATCTATTATTATTTTTGTATTGATTTGTATGAATAATATGATATGTTGAATATTAATATGATATATTGAATATTAATGTGATATATTGAATATTAATGTGATATATTGAATAATACGATGTATTATTGATATTTTATTTAATTATTATGTATAAATATCATCTTTTTTTTTTTTTTTTTTTTTTTTTACTACTACTACTATTTACTGTGTTTACTGTTTTGTTTTTATTATTATATACGCATGTTACTTTTTATGTAAACTGTAGAACTGCTTTGGCAATACAATTGTAACATTTGTCATGCCAATAAAGCAACTATTGAATTGAATTGAATTGAGAGAGAGAGAGAGAGAGAGAGAGAGAGAGCTCACATTAACTTTCTAAGTGTCATTTCACTTCCAAGCGAAAAACAATAATTCAATAACTCACTCTGTCTAATCTTCAAGAAGAGCCCACAGTTAGCTTTTTTGTCATGTTCTGTGGTTGACTTGCAGTAGCTTCTATGTCATGTTCTGTGGTTGACTCGCGTTGCTTCTGTCACACGCTACCAAGGGATGCAGTTCCAGCCACATGTTATTATTTATTTTCACTGCTCACTGCGCGTGAAACAATAACCACTAACCAATGAGAGAGATTGTAGGAATAAGAAAGATGATTGGTGGAAATATTGTTCAGGACCAATAGCCAAACGCGACTTTTGCTTTAACTTGGGCATGGTGACTACCATCATGCGTGCCCACACACATACACTCCACACAGCCTTCGCTTGCTCTCTTTCTCTCACACACACACACACACACACACACACACACACACACACACACACACACACACACACACACACACACACACACACCGTGCACACGTTAATGCCGAATCTATTCAAATAAATACCGGAAAGCAGAACACGAATATCTGACATTTCCCGAAACAGGATCCGGCAAGATCCGGCTCAAATTGAGCACTGATTTATATACATTATCTACGTATAATGTCCTGCTGGGCAGCACCTTTTTTTTTTTTTTTTAAAGTGTTGTGAATGAAGCGCGCTGGAATGAATGTCCGTGTGTGCCCAATAGAAACGAGGCAGCCAGCAGGCACGGAATAAAACACTTGCTGCTTAGAGAAATGTTTCTCTGCTTGCGTCAAGCCGATGTCCCACCCCCGAGAGCCATATACCTCACCGATTGGTAGGTTCGTTCAGCTCCGCACACAACACTGTACAGTGCCATATCAAACCTGCGGGCCGCACTGACATTAAACTTTCAAATTAAGGCGGGGGACACAAACTATCGTCATGCGGGCCGCGAGTCTGAGATCAGTGGTTTAGGGGGTCGAATCAAGATCGCCATCTTTTTTCGATTAATTCTGCAGCTCTATCTCGGAGTCCTACAGGCAACTCCTTTGTCTTCATGCTTGGTTTGAGCTTTGACATGCACTGTCAACCCTGGGACCTCATATAGACAGGTGTATGCCTTTTCAAATCATGTTCAATCAACTGAATTTACCACAGGTGAACTCCAATTAAGCTGCTGAAACATCTCAAGAATGATCAGTGGAAACAGAATGTACCTGAGCTCAATTTAGAGCTTCATGGCAAAGGCTGTGAATACTCATGTACATGTGATTCTTCGGGGTTTTTATTTTTAATATATTTTTAATAAATTTGCAACAAATCTTATATTGTTGTGATCACCATCTTCTATTGGCTAAAAGATGAAACCACTTTGAAAGATGTATAAAACAAACAGTGACTGCTAGCCAGCTTTGAGGAAAACATGACACAGCGGGGTTAGTTGAAACAGGGTGTTACAATTAAGCCACACACTGTTGAACACCAACTAAACCAACAAAATATTTCTTTTAATTTTGAG